>JAWWLR010000148.1:22430709-22455313 GCA_035041075.1 Acraspis erinacei | reverse complement strand
TAATTTCGAGGCAATGAATTGAATTTTCGACAACAAAAATATGACATTTGAACAAAACAGTTACATTTTTAGGACAAAAAATGAATTTTTCTACAAATTAGTTCAATTTTTGATCCAAAAATATTAATTTTCAACAAGAAAGTTTATAATTGACTAAAAAACAAAATTTGACGAAAAATGATATTTTCACGCCGAAAAGTTTATTTTTTAAAAAAAGCTTTAATTTTCACAAAATTAATTGAATTTTTGATTTTAAAAAATTAGTTAACAAAAAAATGTTTAACTCAAAAATATCAATTTTCAACAAAAAAGTTGATATGAAAAAAAATTTTCTATAAAAAATTCAGTTTTGAGGCCGCAAATTTAAATTTTCCAAAAAAAGAGTTAATTTTTTAACAATAATTGAATTTTTTATAAAAACTATGAATGTACAACAAAAACGTTAACTTTCTTTCAAAAACACGAATGTTTAAATAAATAAGTTAAATTTCCGACCATAAAATATAACATTTTAGCAAAACAGTTAAATTTTCAAGAAAAAAAAATAATTTTCTTCAAATTAGTTCGATTTTGGACCAAAAAAATATAAATTTTCAACACGGAATTGGAAATTTCACTAAAAATTAAATTTTCAATCTTAAAATTTAAATTATTTCAAAAGAGCGTTATTTTTGAGGCAATGAATTGAATTTTCGCCACAAAAATATGACATTTTAACAAAACTGTACAACTTTCGAGACAAAAAAATGAATTTTGTTTACAAATTAGTTCAATTTTTGACCCAAAAATATCAATTTTCAACAAGAAAGTTTATCATTGACTAAAAAACAAAATTTGACAAAAAATGCAATTTTCACGTCGAAAAGTTTAGTTTTTCAAAAAAGCTTTAATTTTCAACCAATTAATTGAATAAATTTTCGATTAAAAAAATGAGTTAACAAGAAAAAAGTTAATTTTCAACCAAATGAATTTACAACCAAAATAGATGAATTTTTAAACAAAAAATAACATTTTTTTGCAAATTAGTTCAGTGTTTAACCCAAAAATATCAATTTTCAACAAAAAATTTGATATAAAAAGAAATTTCTATAAAAAATTCAGTTTTCAGGCCGCAAATTTGAATTATTCCAAAAAAGCGTTAATTTTAAAACAATTTTTTAAATTTTCGACCAAAAAATATGACATTTTAACAAAACAGTTAAATTTTCCAGTCAAAAAGAGGAATTTTCTACAGATTAATTCAATTTTTGACCCAAAAATATATATTTTCAACAAGAAAGTTTATGAAACACTACAAAAATATCAGTTTTCAACCAAAAATTTGATATAAAAAGAAATTTCTATACAAAATTCAGTTTTCAGCCCGGAAATTTGAATTATTCCAAAAAAGCGTTAATTTTAAAACAATGTTTTAAATTTTCGACCGAAAAATATGCATTTACAACAAAACAGAAAATTTTCGACGAAAAAGATGATTGTTTAAATATAAAAGTTAAACTTCCGACCAAAAAATATGACATTTTATCAAAAAAGTTCAATTATCCAGTCAAAAAGAAGAATTTTCTACAAATTAATTCAAGTTTTAACCAAAAAATATAAATTTTCAACAAGAAAGTTAAAATTTCGCTAAAAAAAAAATGCTGCAAAAAATTCAATTTTCAACCCGAAAATAATAATTTTTCAAAAGAGCGTTAATTTCGAGGCAATAAATTGAATTTTTGACCATAGAAATCTGACATTTTAACAAAATAGTAAAATTTTCGAGACAAAAATATGAAATTTTTTTACAAATTAGTTCAATTTTTGATTAAAAATATCAATTTTCAACAAAAAAGTTGATATAAAACAAAAATTTCTATAAAAAATTCACTTTTCAGCCCGCAAATTTGAATTATTCCAAAAAGGCGTTAATTTAAAAAAAAATTAATTAAATTTTCGACCAAAAAACATGAATTTACAACAAAAAAAAGTAAACTTTCTACCAAAACGACGAATGTTTAAATAAAAAATTTGAATTTCTGACCAAAAAATATAATATAAATAATAATATAATATATAATATTTTACAAAAATAGTTGAATATATAACCCGCAAAAAAATAATTCTCTAGAAAACAAATTAAATTTCAATCGAAAAATAACAATTTTCAGCAAACAAGTTATTATCATCATTATAAACAAAAATCGAACTCTACCAAAAGTGCCTTCGACATATTAGGCACTCTAACCATTTTAAACTTGAGAGAAAAAAAATCCTCATGAATTTAAAAATAGTAAAAATTTAAATTAAACAAAAATAATAACATTTCAGAAAACCAATGAAACATTTAAAAATATTTGTTAAGAAAACGGGGCAAAATAATGGTTAAAAAATAGTCCGGGCCCTGAATATAAAAAGAATAATTTCAAGAAATTCGTGCTCACATGTTGAAATGTTATGAAGAATTCCAAGCGAGGAATCATGTGTGGCATTGCTATCATTCATAAGTTGCCGTTTGAAATTATCAGTATTGAACGCATTCTGACTATACCTTGGTGCAAGACTGAGAAAAAAGCAATTAAATCACCAAAATTAAAAAATTCAACACTAAAAACTCAAGTTTCAACATTTAATATTCCAATTTTTGAATAGGGATCGAACCATAAACTACATTACCAATTGGGAGGGGGGGGGGGCTATTTTTCTATAGAGTTTAATAATAATAATTTAGTAATTTAATAGTATTAATGCAAAAAAATTGTTTCTAAACACATTTTAAACCATTTTTAGTTGAGTTTTCAAATTAACAAGATAAAGTTTGAACCTAAGAAATGAATTTTTTTAAGTAACATGATGAATCTTCAAATAAAAATACGAATTTTTAAACAAATAGTTAGCTGAATTTTCAAATCAAAAGATTAATTTTCTACCAGAAATAACTCATTTCCAACGAAGTGCATAAATTTTCATCTACAAAATATCAATTTTCAATCGAAAATAGAAGAATTAAATTTCGAATTAAAACAATTTTCAAACAAAAAATAAATAAATTAATTAATTTTTTCAACTAAAAAAAAGACAGATTTATCAAATAAAACTAGAATAATTCAATTTTCATTCAGAAAATTAAACTTAAAAAAAATAACGTGTTTTCAGCCAAATTAATTTATTTACAATTAAAAATCTAAATTTTCAACCCCAAAAAATGGAAAAGGTAAATTAAATTTTCAACTAAGTTGATAAATGTTCGACTAAAAACAACATTTAATTTTTAACCAGATAGATGAATTTCCAACTAAAAAGATCAAGTTTCTAAGAAAAATAAAATACTTAAATTTTTATAAAATAAAATCAATTTTCAGGCAAGAAGGAAACGAATTTTCAACAAAATGGTTAAATTTTCAACCACAGAAATTAATTTTTAACCAAAAAAGATGAAGCTTCAACCAAAAATATGAATTATTAACAAAATAATTTAATTTTAAAACCAAAAAATGAATTTTTTACCAAAGAAAGATAGTTTCAATTTAAAAAAAATATATATTAACTGAAAAAGATAAATTTACGAACCAAAAGTAGTTAGAAAAGTAAATAAAAAAACGAGATTTCAGCAAATATGATTTATTTTCAACCCAAAAGATCCATTTTCTATATAAAAAAAACGTATTTCCAACTAAATACTTTTTTTAAAATCAAATAAATGAATTTCTTAACAAAAAATAGAATAGTTAAATTTTCTACCAAAGAGAAAATTTTTTAACGCAAAGAATTACATTTCTATCAAAAAAGTTAAATTTTCCTCGCAAAATGGAACAGTTAAATTGAATTTTTAACAACGGTGATAAATCTTCAACTAAAAAAGACATTTAATTTTTAACAAGATACATACATTTTCAAATAAAAACAGAAAGTTTCTAAAAAAAATAAAATACTTAAATTTTCAGTCAGTAAAATCAATTTTCAATCACAGGAAGTGAAATAATTTGCAAAAAAGTGTTATTTTTTGCTTGTAAATTCAACTTTTTTGGTTGTAAATTCATTTGGTTGAAAATTAACTTTTTTTTATATAGAAAATTCAATTCATTGGGTGAAAGTTAAAGATTTTTTGAAAAATTAAACTTTTTGGTGTGAGAATTGCATTTTTTGTGAATTTTTTTATTGTTTCATAAACTTTTTTGTTAAAAATTGATATTTTTGGGTCAAAAATTGAACTAATTTGTAAAAAAATTCATTTTTTGTCGAAAATTCAATTCATTGCTTCAAAGTCAAAATGAATATTTTTTAAAGAAAGTTAACATATTGTTAAATATTCATATTTTTCATAGAAAAATCAATTAATTGTTTACAAATTAAATCTATATTTGGAAAATAAAAATTTTCTGCTTGAAAATTGAATTTTTTGTAGCAAATTTTTTCGGGGGTAAAAATTTAAACTTTCTTGTTCAAAGTTCATATTTTTGAGTTAAAAATTCAGCTTGTTTGTAGGAAATTCGTATTTTTGGCTTGAAAATTGAACTATTTTCGTTATTTGAAAATTAACTCCTTTTTTTTGAAAATTCAAATTTGCGGCCTGAAAACTGAAATTTTTATAGAAAATTTTTTTTCATATCACTTTTTTTGTTGAAAATTGATATTTTTGAGTTAAAAATTTTTTTTGTTAACTCATTTTTTTAAATCGAAAATTCATTTAATAGTGTTAAAAATAAAGCATTTTTTAAAAATAAACTTTTCGGCGTGAAAATTGCATTTTTTGTCAAATTATGTTTTGTAGTCCATTATAAACTTTTTTGTTGAAAATTAATATTTTTTGCGTCAAAAATTGAACTAATTTGTAAAAGAATTCATTTTTTGTCTTAAAAATTTAACTGTTTTGTTCAAATGTCATATTTTTGTTGTAGAAAATTCAATTCATTGCCTCGAATTTTTAAAAAATTAAACTTTTCGGGTTGAAAATGGAAATTTTTGCAGCATTTTTTTTTTTGTTTTTTAGTGAAAGTTTAACTTTCTTCTTGAAAATTTATATTTTTTGGTAAAAATTGAACTAATTTGTAAAAAATTTCATTTGTTTGTCTTGAAAATTTAACTGTTTTGTTAAATGTCATATTTTATGGTCGAAAATTTAACTTTTTTATTTAAACATTCGTCATTTTGAAAGAAAGTTTTTTTTTTTAAAATAAAAATTTCCTGCTTGAAAATTGAATTTTTCGTAGGAAATTTTTTGGGGGGTAAAAATTTCAACTTTTTTGTTCAAAGGTGATGTTTTTCATTTGAAAACTGAGCTTCTTTGTAGGAAATTCGTATTTTTGGCTTGAAATTTAACTATTTTCGTTGACAATTCATTTGGTTGAAAATGAAATTTTTTGTTGTAAATTCATATTTCTTGGTCGAAAATTCAATTACATATTTGTTTAAAAGTTAACATAAAATAAAATAAAATCTTCTTGGTTCAAGATTTAATTATTTATCGAAAAACTTTTATTTGGCCACGGATTTTTTTGAAAATGAAAATGATGTCATTCCATTTCTTGGTCGAAAATTCAATTATTTGTTTAAAAAATAACATATTTTTGGAAATTAAAATTATCGGGTTAAAAATTAAACTTGTTTGTAGAAATGTATAATTAAAAAAATTATTTAAAATTTAATTTAATTTTTTTAAAGTTTAAAATTCAACTATTTTAGATTGAAAAATCGTCTTTTAGTAAATTCATATTTTCGGTTAAAAATTAAGTTTTTTTTACTCTATTTTTCGGGTTGAAAATTCAGTTGTTTTGCAGTAAATTCTATTTTTTGGGTGGTTGAACATCTGAATATTTTTTTTGTCGAAAAATCAGAAATTTGGTTGAAAATTAATTTTTTTATTGAAAAATCAAATTTTTAGGTTGAAAACTCAATTATTTTGTAGAAAAGCTTCTTTTTGGTTTGAAAATTAATCGGTTTTTGGTTAAAAATTCGATTATTTTCTTGATAATTACTCTTTTTTTTAATTATTCTTCTTTAATTAAAAATAAAATATTTTTGTCTCCAGGATTTAATTATTTATCGACAAAAAGTTATTTGAACATTGATTTTTTTTTTCAAAATTAAAATTTAATAATTCTATTTTTGATTGGAAATGCTTCAGCCAAAAAAGTACGGACAAATTTTCCAGATAAAAAAATGGAACATTTACATTTTCAGTTTTAAAAAAATAATTCTAAATGAGAAAAAACTAATTTTCGACCTCAAAGGTCAATTTTCAACCAATAAGATGAATTTTTTTATAAAAATAGACGAATTTTTAACAGAGTGCATGAATTTTCAACCAAAAAGGATAAATTTTCAACGAAAAACGTGATATTTCACCCAAAATATTGTAATTTTATGCGAAAAAATAGTTTAATTCAACTGAAAAAGATGCCTTTTTAACTAAATATTTGGAATCTTCAATCAAAAGAGATTAGTTTTCAAACAAAAGTTGCAATTTTTAAGCATAGTAATAAAATTAATGAAAAAAAAGTATATGCTTATTTCACTATAAATGTTCTTGTAACAATTTTGTTAAAAAAATAATTTTTTTTTTTGTCAAAAATTCAAGAACTTGGTTGAAAGTTAAATTACCCTTTACATAATTATTTTTTTTGGTTGGAAATTGTTTCTTTTGGATTAGAAATTTAACGATTAGATTGCCAAAGAAAAATATTATATTTTTTATTTAAAAATCCACGCTTTCTTTAAAAAAAAGTTGTGTTTTTGGTATAAATTTAGTCTGTTTCGTTGAAAATATGTCTCTTTGGTTCAAAATTGAACTATTTGGTTCAAAATTCGTATTTTTTTATTAGATCTATTTGTTTTTAATTTAAATTAGAATTTTTGAAGTTAAAAGTTCCTTTTGGAGTGGAAAATTTAACCAGTTTTTTTTAAACTGAAAATATAAATATTCCGCTTTTAGTTAAAAATTAATATTTTTAACTGGAAATTAATCTCTTGTATTTGAAAATTAAACTGCCTTTTAGAAAATTCCGTATTTTTAGCTTAAAAATTCAACAACTTGGTTTAAAATTAAACGATGTAGTTGAAAATTAACTTTTAAATATTCAAAACTGATGTGTTTTGTTGAAAATTCGTACTTCTTGTTGTTGAAAATAATTTTTTTAACTAAAAATCTTTTAATGCCATTTTTTTATCAAAAGCTGTATTTTTTTAATTAAAAACTTATATTTTTCAGTTAAAAATTTAACTATTTTGGCAGAAAATTCAACTCTTTGGTTGAAGAATTGATAACTTAGTAAAAAAATACTTTTTTGTTGAAAGCTGATAGTTTCGGGTGGATAATTCGTTTTTGTTGTTGTTGAAAATTAATTTTTTAAACTAAAAATGTAACTATCTTATTTTTGACTGAAAACTTATATTTTTAGCTAGAAATTGAACTATTTTGTTAAAAATTCCTCTTTTTTGGTTAATTTTAACTGGTAGAAAATTCGTCTTATTGTTGAAATTTTAAATATTTGGTTGAAAAATCCAGTATTTTGGTAGATATTTTTAGTTGAATTTTTAACCATTTTGATGAAAATTAATAATTTTTAGTTAATTTTAACTGCTAGAAAATTCGTTTTTTTTTTTGCTTAAAATCAAATTTTTTCATCAACAATGTAACTATTCCATTTTTGGTTGTGAAATTGTTTTTTTTTTTAGTTGGAAATTCAAATATTTGGTAAAAAATTACCCATTTTGTCAGAAATTGAACTATTTACTTGAAAATATAATTAGTTGGTAAAAAATGTAAATAAAAATTAATTAATTAATTAATTTAAATTTATTTAATAATTTTTAGTTAATTTTAACTACTGGAAACTTAGCATTTTTTTGCTAAAAATACAAATTTTGGATATAAAAATGTCACTTCCAATTTTTGCTGTAAAATTGTTTATTTAATTTCAATTTATTCAATTTTGGGTTGAAAATTAATATTTTTAGTTGAATTTTTAACTATTTTGATGAAAATTAATATTTTTTGGTTAATTTTAACTGCTAGAAAATTCCTTTTTTTGGCTGAATATAAGATTTTTTGATCAACAATGTAACTATTCCATTTTTGGTTGTAAATTTTTTTAAATTGAAAATTCGAATATTTGGTAAAAAAAAAAATGAAACTTTTGGCAGAAAATTACACTATTTTATACAAAATTAAACTTTTTATTGTAAAAATTAATTACTTGGTAAAAAATTACCTTTTTGTGGAAAATTCGTATTTTTTTGGTTGAAAATTAATTTCTTAAACTAAAAATGTAACTATTTCATTTTTAGTTGAAAACTAATATTTTTAGTGGAATTTTTAAAAATTCCGTTGAAAATTAATAATTTTTGGTTAATTTTAACTGCTGGAAAATTAGCATTTTTTGCTAAAAATAAAAATTTTTGATCTAAAAATTGTAACTTTTCCATTTTTGGTTGTAATATTGTTTTTGTTTGAGTTGAAAATTTTAATATTTCGTAAAAAATTCCACTATTTTGTCAGAAAATACACTATTTTGTTAAAAAATTACCTTTTTTGTAGAAAATTCGTATTTTTTTTTGTTGAAAATTAATTTTTAAGACTAAAAATGTAACTATTTAATTTTGGGTTGAGAAATTAACATTTTTAGTTGTATACACATACATTTTTAGTTGAGTTTTTAACTACTTTGTTAAAAATTAATAATTTTTGGTTAATTTGAACTGCTGGAAAATTAGCATTTGTTTGCTAAAAGTAAAATTTTTTTATCTAAACATGTAACTATTCCCTTTTTGATTGTAAAATAGTTTTTTTTTGTAGTTGAAAATTAAAATATTTGGTAAAAACATAAACTATTTTGTTAAAAATTAAACTATTTACTTGAAAAATTAATTACTGGGTAAAAAATTACCTTTTTTGTAGAAAATTCGTATTTTTTTGGTTGAAAATTAATTTTTTAAACTAAAAATGTAACTATTTCAGTTTTGGTTGAAAACTTATTTTTTTAGTTGAATTTTTAACTATTTTGTTGAAAATAATAATTTTTAGTTAATTTTAATTGCTACAAAATTCGTATTTTTTTTTGCTGCAAATAAATTTTTTTTAGTTTTTTTTTTAGTTAAAAATTCAAATATTTGGTAAAAAATGAAACTATTTTGGCAAAAAATTACACTATTTTGTTAAAAATTAAATTTTTTATTTGAAAAATTTAATTACTTCGTAAAAAATAACCTTTTTTGTAGAAAATTCGTATTTTTTTATTGAAAATTAATTTTTTTAACTAAAAATGTAACTATTTCAGTTTTTGTTGAAAACTTATATTTTTAGTGGAATTTTTAACTATTTTGTTGAAAATTAATATTTTTTGATTAATTTTAACTGCTGGAAAATTAGCATTTTTTTATAAAAATAAAAAATTTTGATCTAAAAATATAACTATTCCATTTTTGGTTGTAAAATTGTTTAGTTAGTTTAAAATTTAAATATTTGGTAAAAAATTTAACTATTTTGTCAGAAAATTACACTATTTTGTTAAAACTTAAACTATTTGTTGGAAAAATTAAATACTTGGTAAAAAATTACCTTTTTATTCAAAATTCGTATTTTTTGGTTCAGGAATCAAATATTTTGTTAAAAATTCGAGTCTTTTAGTTGAATGAACCAGGTAAAAATTCTTCTTTTTTTAAATTAATTTTTTAAACTGAAAATGTAACAATTCGATTTTTTTAAAATTATATTTAAAAAAATCCTTTTTTTGAGGTAATTTCAAATTGTAGAAAATTCGTATTTTTTTGTTGAAAATTAATAATTTTTGGTTAATTTTAACTGCCACAAAATTCGTATTTTTTTATCTAAAAATGTAACTATTCCATTTTTGGTTGTAAATTTTTCTTTGAGTTGAAAATTCAAATATTTAGTAAAAAATTCATAATATTTTGACAGAAAATTACACTATTTTGTTAAAAATTAAACTATCAGAAATTGAAATTCAACCGTTTAAAAATTTGATTTTTTGGTTAAAAATTTATATTTTTAGCTGAAAATTGAACTATTTTGTGTTTCATTTTTTTTATTTTCTTCGGGGTTTTCCTCGCCTTCAAAAATTCTGAGAGTTCTTTAATGAATGTTATCTAGGAATTAATTTAAATTCAGTCGATCTCTGTTTTCTAAAAATATTTGCAAAATCCACAGAAAGATATTTGAGGCTTATCTACTATCTATTTTCATTAATGTCAATTTTTTCTACTTTATTCGAATGAGAAGAAAAGCCTCAAATGTCTGAAAAAACTCTCCCGACGTTTCTCTAGATTTTAGAAATGGGTCAAAATACCCCAAAATTGGTAACGAAGTTTATGGATGACCCCTAAATAGGTAATATTTCAAAGAAAACATACGTTGATTTTCTCTCGACTGTTGAAGTTGCTTGAGGTAAGGGTGTTCCAAATACCGTAATATCCGTAAAATCTGGTCTGTCATTTTGTGTTGCCGAACTTGGTTTCTTTTTCGCCTTTTCTTCCATTTTCACACCAATCGGCACTTTTTTCATTCAAAAACTCCTAAAATTAATCGAGCACAAAAAGCGAAAGATGTATACTCAGTCTCCCAAAAATTAAATTATCACAGATATTTTTCCTGTCGGACGATTCTCCTCGGGTGTAATTTCCTCTTTGTCAGTTTTGGCAGTTAATAAATCGGATTTAAATTGAAAAAAAAAAAAAACATTGACACTATCTATGACCTTCGAAAACAGAATGTTTCTTAGGTTAGGTGGATCAGAAATTAATTAAAAAACGGGCAAGGAAAGGATGCTGATTGGTTAGAATTTTCCGTTGCTAGGCGACGCGAATGCAGCGACATCTTCCTGTCCGAGAGCCGGTAGTGAACTACTTAGTTTACTTTACTAGTCGATAAGTTTTGGAAAGTTGTTTTACGATTTCTGTAGCAATATTATTGTGTTTGAATTGTTTGTTTATAATTTTGATTCACTCTATTATATTGTCATATAAATTTATAACCTACCGAGAAAATCATTTAATTTCAAACTCGATATAAAAATGTCTAACGTCTTTTATTGATAAACTCCACGTGCGATTTTTGAGGTTATAATATCTGCGATTCGAACATTTTTTGACTTGAAAAAACGACCAAGTGCTTGCTGAAAAGTTGCAATTTTAAAAGAACGATGACAGAATCTGCTGAGAACTTCACAACAGATGACATTTCCAAAGAAACTGAACAGAATAATCTGTATGAGTATCTCGATAGGGACGATTTTACTTCAGAAAAATATAAAATAGAAGTGAGAGGACTGCCAAAATATTATGGCATTGGAGAGTTTAAGAAATATTTGGGCGATAAGCTTGAGTTGGAGTTTTGTAAAGTAAAACCACCTAGAAAGGGAAGCGGTTGGCTTTATGTTTCTTTTCGAAGTGCAGAATCTCGTGATAAAGCGATTTCTGTCCTGCATGGTGTTACGTGGAAAAATTCCAAACTTTCTGCTCACGTATGTATTATTTATTCTTTTATTAATAACATATGAAATATAACAAAAGTTAAGTATATAGAGACTTCGAAATCTTTCCAATTCTCCGCTTTTCCATTTTTTTTCTCTTAAGAATTGATCTTTTCCCCCTGTTTTCAAGATACTTTCCCCTTTTGTTTTGTTTATAACAGTTATCCTTTTTGGTTGTATTTTGTTGAAAATTTGTTTTTCGACAAAAAATTAATCTTGAATAAAATGTTGTCTTTTTTTGGTTAAAAATGCAACTGTTCGCTTGAAAATTTGTCTGTTTTGGTTGAAAATTGAACTTCATTATTGAAAATTTATTTATTTTTTGGTAAAGATTTATCTTTTTGGCTGATAATTTAATTAATTTCTAACAAAATTTTATTTTTCTGAAAATTCATGTATTTTTTGTTGAAAATCCGTCGTTTGAGAAAAAATTTAATTATTTTTTTGAAGATTCATTTATTTGGTTCAAAATAATATTTTGTCGAAACATAAAACTTATGTTCATGTTTTTGCTTAAAATCTCGTATTTCTTGATTGAATTTAACTGTTTTTTTAATAAAAATGAAAATATTTATTTTTTCAAATATCAAATATTTACATAATTTAATTTTTTTAAACTGAATTACATTTTTTATTGAGATATTATATTTTTTTGTTTAAAATGAAATTATTTGTTGCAAATATTTCATGTAAAAATTTATTTTTTTACGAAAATTAAACTCTTCTATTTTTGGTTGAAAATTATTCTTTCTTATGTTGAAAAAAGAACTATTTAAAAAAAATCAGACATTTTATTGAAAATTATTTTTTTGGTACAAAGTTATTCTTCTTAGCAAAAATTTCATCTTATTGTTAAAAAATGCAACTGTTTTTGGTATAAAATTTAAATCTTTTTTTATTTTTAATATCCACTACTGAATTTTTAGTTAAATATTCAACTTTCTTGGTTGAAAATTTAACTAATTGGTTAAAAATGTAACTATTTTCTGGAAAATCGTTTTGTATTCAAATTAATTTTTTTATCTGTAGCTTAAATAATAAAATTAATCTTTTTGGTTGAAAATTAATGTTTTAAATTAAATATTTAACTATTTTATTTGCAAATTTATGTATTTTGTTGAAAATTTATCTATTTTAGTAGGAAATTAATTTTCTTAGTTGTAAATTGATCTTTTTTTTTGTTGACAATTCAACTATTTGGCTGAAAATTAATGTATTAGGTTGAAAATTTGTTTTGTGATAGAAAATTAATCTTCTTGATTGAAAATTTATTTTAATTGCTTGAAAATGCAATTATATTTTTGGAAATTCATGTACTATTTTTGAAAATTCGTCGTTTGAGAAAAAATGTAATTATTTTGATTAAAAATTCATTTATTTGTTTCAAAATTAGGTTGTTTTTTTGTCCACACATAAAACTCTTAATTCTTGGTTGTAAATAAACTTTTTTTTTCTTTTGAAGAATCAACAATTTTGATTATTTTGTTAAATATTTTTAATTATTTTTTTAACCGAAAATTTAAGTATTTTATTTTTCGTTGAACATTTATCTTTTTTAGTTGAAAATTCAAATATTTGGATGAAAATTCAAGTATTTTGGTACAAAGTTAATCTTCTTGCTTAACAAATTAATTTTTTGATTAAAATCTCGTATTTATTGATTGGATTTAACTGTTTTTTAAAAATAAAAATGAAAATATTTATTTTTTCAAATATCAAATATATAAATAATTCAATTTTTTAAAACTGAATTACATTTTTTTTATTGAGATATTATATTTTTTTCAAAGTTCAACAGTTTAGTTGAAAATTAATATATTTAGTTTAAAATGAAATTATAATTTGCAAATGTGTTATGTGAAAATTGATTTTTTAACGAAAATTAAACTCTTCTATTTTTGGTTGAAAATTATTTTTCGTTATGTTGAAAAATTAACTATTTAAACAAAAAATCATATATTTTGTTGAAAATTATTTTTTTGGTACAAAGTTTTTCTTCTTAGCAAAAATTTCATCTTACTGTTAAAAAATGCAACGGTTTTTGGTATAAAATTTAAATTTTTTTTTTATTTTTAATATCAACTACTGCATTTTTCTTTAAATATTTAACTTTCTTGGTTGGAAATTTAACTATTTTGTGGAAAATCGTTTTGGATTCAAATTAATTTTTTTCTGGAAGCTTAAATATCATTTTCGGTTAAGAAATGTTAACTTAAAAATTCTTACATTTTGTGAAAAAAATTACTTTTGTTGATTGCAGATTAAAAATTTAGTTGAAAATTAATCTTTTTTGTTGAAAATTATTGTTTTAAATTAAATATTTAACTATTTTATTTGCAAATTTATGTATTTTGTTGAAAATTTGTCTATTTTGGTAGAAAATTAATTTTCTTTTTTAAAATTTATCTTGTTTAGTTGAAAATTCAACTATTTCGATGAAATTTTATGTATTTTATGGAAAATTAATTGTTTTTTTTTGTAAACAAATTTTTCTTGGTTGAAACTTTACTTTCTTTTCAAAAATTCAACGATATTTTTGAAAATGTAATTATTTTGATGAAAATTAACAAAAAAATTAACTTTTTTCAAATTTATCTTTTTTGGTAGAAAATTCCAAAGTTTTATTGAAAATTCAACTTTCTCGGATGAAAAATCAACAGGCTTTTTAAAAAAATCGTCTTTTTGTCTCGATAATTCAAATATTTGATTCAAAATATAATTAATTTTTTTTTAAATTCAATTGTTTTGTTAAAATTATCTTTTTTGGGGGTTTTTCTAGAAAATTTAGCTATTTGTTTGAAACTTTAAATGTTATGATTAAGAATTGATTTTTTTTGTTAAAATATAAAATTTTCGGGTTGAAGATTCAACTGACTTCTAAAAAATATTTTTTTTTCTCTAAAATTGAACTATTTTGTTGAAATTAAACTTTTTTGCGTTGAATTTTAATCTTTTTTGTTACAAAATTCGACCAGTTTGTTGAAAAATCAACTTTGTAGTTTCAGAATTAAAATATTTTGTTAAAGTTATTTTTTTTCTCGAAAAGTTCACAGTTTAAAAAAAAATAAATTTTACGGTTTTAAAACTTAACTGTCTTCTAAAAAAAAACTTTTTTTTGTCTCGAAAATTCAACTATTTTGTAGAAAATTCCTGTTTTTATTAAAAATTCCACTCTTTTGTTAAAATTATCGTGCTTCATGTAAAATTCTAGTTTTATTGCAACTATCTTATTGAAAATCAAGCTTTTTTTAGTAGTATCAATATTTTTTTGTTTGAAAATTCAACTTTTGAGTTAAAAATTCCACTTTTCGGGTAAAAAATGTAACTGCTTCCTGAAAAATCTGTCATTATCTCGAAAATTGAACTATTCTGCAGAAAATGTCGTAAAAGTCGTTAAAAATCGTAATTTTATCTCGAAAATTCAACTTAAATACTTAAACAACTAAAAATTAAAAGCGTTTGAAGTTAAAAATTTTAGATAAAAAACATTTTTATGTTATCAACTGCAAATATAAATAAAATAATCAAACATTTTCTTATGATTCTTAGGAAAATTGAAAATGATTTTTTATTTTGAAACATTATTTCAAGAGTATATTTAAAAAGATTTTAAAAGATTTCTAAAATTAAAAAAAAAAGAATCTGAAGATTTTAATTAATTTTTTAAATTTTAATTTAAAAAAAAGTTTAATTTGTAGGATTTTCTTAAAAGTGTAGGAAAAATTCGATTTATTTTAAAAGATATTTGGAAGTTCTAAAATATTTGGAAGCTTTTTAAGGATTTTAAAACTATTTAAAATGAAAATAATTTAATAATTTTTCTGTTTAAAAAAAATTGTTTTTCCATTTTTAATGTTTCTGGAATCAAATTGTTTAAAATAATATATAAGTAAAAAAAAATTAAAGTGCATTGATATCTTTAATTTAGAGCATTGATAATGATAGTGTGGATTAAATTTTTACAATTTTTGTTTGAATCTTCAAACCCATTAATTTATATAGTTAAAAAATTCTAAAATTTTTTGTTTTTAAATGTGAATAAAAAATTTATTAAATAAAGGACTTAAAAACTTCAATTCCCCAAGGTTAAAAATTCAAGAGTTCCACTTTAAGCGCTTTAATTTCTAGTTTATTTTTCTATTACTTCTAATGGAAAAAGAGTTTCAATTTTTGAATTTTATTGGCTGTGAATTAAAAATAATTTATGACAGGCCGCAGCTCCAGCTCCTGATCCGTTTATTAAACGTAAAATCGAAGCAAGAGAAGCTGCAAGTAAAAGATCAAAAACGGAAGAAAATGACGAACCAGTTGCACCCGTCTGTTCGAAAATTCTCGTAAAAAAAACAACAATTCCTCTCTGGGATATGCCTTATCCTGAACAGGTAAAGCCATTACAAATCATTATACAAAATTGCAATAGAGAAGATGTAATTAATTAATTTTTTTATGTTAATTAATAAATACTCTCAATTACTGTTTTTTTTTTTTTTTTGAAACAAGAAAAAATCCAGTCTGGAAGTATTTTCAATTTTCTGTTCTCTTTATTAGTTGCAACTCAAACAGAAAGAAATGAAAGCAGTATTAATTAAAATGGGCCATCAAATATTGAAGGAAAATAATAATCTGAAAGACTGGCTCTCGTCTCAAAATGAAAAGTATGAAGGCTTACCTTGCGAGTTGATGCCAATCCTGACTGCAGATCTGACTGAGGGATATCGAAACAAATGTGAATTTACAATCGGTAAGCATCATTTATACAAAGAAACAAAAAAATTTAACAAAAATACGAATTTTGAACCAAATTTTCAAACCAAAATTCGAATTTTTAGCAAAAAAAATGTAGTTTTTCACAAAATTCATGCATTTTTACCCAACAAATATGATATTTAAAACCAAGTTAATTTTTTTGTTTATAAAAAAAGGAGAATTTTGAAGTAAATAAGATTAATCTTTCAAAAAATTGAAGTTAGATTTTCAGTTAAAAAATTAATTTCCAACAAAAAAAAACCTTTTTGACTAAATAGTTAAATTTTGAAAAAAATATAAGCCTTCAATCAAAAATTAAATTTTTAAACCAAAATATATTTTTAAACTAGAAAAAAGTTTCTACGAAAAGAATTGAATTTTCAATCCGAAAAGACGAATTTTTAACAACAAAAAATGACTTTAATAAAATTGTTGAATTCTCTATTAAATAGTTGCATTTATACCCAAGAAAGATGAAATTTCTCTCAAAACAGATGAATTTTTATTTTAAATAAAATTTAAAAAATATAGTTGAATTTTCATCGGAAAAAGATTTCACTTGACTTTTCAGCAAAAAAATATGAATTTCGTAATAAAAAATAAATTTCTACGAAAAAACAATCCAAAAAGACACATTTTTCACCCAGAAACGATGTTAATATAACAAAGCAAAGTTGAATTCTTTCCAAATATTTGCATTTTTAATTTTATAAAAGAAAGTTAAATTTTTGAATTTTTAGTAAAAAAAAAAGTTGGCCCTTCAACACTAAAATATAAATTTTAAACAAAAAGCAAATGTATGTCTTTTTAGCAAAATAGTTTAATTATCAACCAAAAATTTTAATTTGTATCCAATAAAAATAAAATTTCCCTTAAAATAACTGAATTTTTAATTTAATAGAATAAAATAAAAAAAAACGGTGCATTTTACTTGGAACAGGGCATTTTTGACATGGAGCGGGAATTTTTTAGAAGAATTAAAACTGGAATTTATAAGAAAGAAGTTTAAAAAGTGCTATCCAAGGCTGAAAATTGAACTATTCCAGTAGAAAATTTAACTATTTTTCTGAAAATCTGATTTTCTTTTTATTCTGAGAAATAGATTTTTAACTATTCTTCTTTTGCTAATTTGTGTAAAATTCGTATTTTTTTTGTAGAAAATTAATCTTATTGGCTTAAATTTTTTTCTTAGATATAAAATTCCACTATTTCAGTTGAAAATTCTCCATTATGGTTTAAAAAAATTCATCAGTTTTGTTGAAATTTCATTTTTTCAACAAAAAATTGAACGGTTTCATTTTGGGTGAAAATTTTACATTTTATAGTTAAATATTTTACAATTTAGATGTGAATTTGTCCTTTTTAATTGAAAATTCATTTATTTTGTTGAAAATTTACGTATTTTGTTTTAAAAAAACGACTTTTTTTGGTAGAAAATTGGCTTTTTTTGGGTAGAAAACGAATTTTTTTCTTTAAAAATTAATCTGGTTGTTTCAAAACTCTTCTCTTCGGTTGCAAAGTCTAGTATTCCAGTTAAATATTTATCATTTTAATCGAAAATTCATCTTCAGTATCCCATTTTTTTAGTTGAAATTCGTTTTACTGTTTGAAGATTCATCTGTTGCTAAAAATGTAATTATTTAACTTTTTAAAACTGTTTTTAAAATTATTTAACTCTTTTTTGGTTGAAAGATTATTTTTTTAAACTTAAAACTCAATTATTTAAGCTTTGGTTGACAAATTATCTTTTTTAGTAAAAATAATATATTTTTTTTTTGGTTGAGATGTAATAAATTTTTTTTAAACATTTTTCGTTCGGAATTTACCTTGTTTTTCTTGAAAATTCGAATCCTTGATTTTAAAAGCTAGACTCTTTGGTTAAAAATTAATTTTGTTGTTGAAAAATTCATAATTTTAATTGAAAATTAATTTTGTTGTTGAAAAATTCGTAATTTTAATTGAAAATTAATTTTGTTTGAAAAATGTAACTTTGTTGAAAATCAATTTTTCAACAGAAAATTCAACTATTCTATTTTTATTAATTTGTGGAAAATTCGTCTTTTTGTGGTACAAAATTAATCTTATTGGTTTAAATTTGTTTTTATATATAATTTTAGTTTAAAAAATCATCAGTTTGGTTGAAATTTAATTTTTTCAACCAAAAATTGAACGGTTCCATTTTGGGTGGAAAATTTACCTTTTCTAGTTAAAAATTTTACAATTTGGATGTGAATTTGTATTTTTTAATTGAAAATTCATTTATTTCGTTGAAAATGTACTATTTTGTTTTAAAAAACGACTTTTTTGGGTAGACCACGATTTTTTTCTTTGACGAAGTTAATCCGATTATTTAAAAAAATTTTCTCTTCGGTTGCAAAGTTTATTATTTCAGTTAAATATTTATGATTTTAGTAGAAAATTCATCTTTCAGGTAAGAAATAGATTTATTTGGTTGAAGATTAATTTTTTAATTGAAGATTCATCATTTTAATAAAAAATTCATTGCTTTGATAGAAAAATCAGCTTTTTTATTGCAAATTTGTTTCTTTTTTGTTCGAAAATCATTTTTCTCTTAAACTAAAAATGAAAATACTATTTCAGTTATGTATTCCATAACACTGTTTTTTTTTAGAAAGTTCAAATTTTAGAAAAAGACATTCTCTAGTTAAAAACTTTACAATTTAGATGTATATTTGTATTTTTTAATTGAAAATTAATTTATTTCGTTGACAATTTACGTATTTTGTTAAAAAAACGACTTTTTTGGGTAGACAACGATTTTTTTCTTTAAGTTAATCCGATTATTTAAAAAAATTTCTTTTCGGTTGCAAAGTTTATTATTTCAGTTAAATATTTATGATTTTAGTAGAAAATTCACCTTTCAAGTTAGAAATAAATGTACTCGGTTGAAAATTAATTTTTTAATTGAAGATTCATCATTTTCATTAAAAATGCATTATTTTGATTGGAAAATAAACTATTTTATTGCAATTTTGTTTCTTTTTTGTTCGATAATAATTTTTTTCTTAAACTGAAAATGAAAATACTATTTCTGTTGTGTATTCCATAACATTGTTTTTTTTTGGCAGTTCAAATTTCAGAAAAAGACATTTTCTAGTTAAAAACTTTACAATTTAGATTATATTCATCTTTTTTAATTGAAAATTCATTTCTTTCGTTGAAAATTTACATATTTTGTTTTAAAAACTACTTTTTTGGGTAGAAAACGATTTTTTCTTTAAAAATTAATCTGATTATTTAAAAACTCTTTTCTTCGGTTGCAAAGTCTAATATTCCAGTTAAATATTTATAATTTCTTGACTAAAAATCTAATTATTTAACTTTTTTGAAAATTATTCAACTCATTTTTGGTTGAAAATTGATTTTTAAAACTTAAAACTTAATTATTTAAGCTTTGGTTGACGAATTATCTTTTTTAGTAAAAATAATATGTTTTTTTTATTGTTGGAGTGCTCAAGTTTTAGAAAAAGAGAGTCTAGTACTCCAGTTAAATATTTATCATTTTAGTAGAAAATTAATCTTTCAGTTTAGAAATAAATGTACTCGGTTGAAAATTAATTTTTTGATTGAAGATTCATCATTTTAATAAAAAATGCATTGCTTCGATAGAAAAATCAGCTTTTTTATTGCAAATTTGTTTCTTTTTTGTTCGAAAATAATTTTTTTCTTAAACTAAAAATGAAAATACTATTCCAGTTGTGTATACCATAACATTTTTTTTGTTTTTTGAGATATAATTAAAAAAAAGACATTTTCTAGTTAAAAACTTTACAATTTAAATGTATATTCGTCTTTTTAAATTGAAAATTAATTTATTTCGTTGACAATTTCTATATTTTGTTTTTAAAAAACGACTTTTTTGGTAGAAAATCGACTTTTTTTTGGGTAGAAAACGAATTTTTTTCTTTAAAAATTAATCTGCTTGTTTAAAAACTCTTCTTTGTGGTTGCAAAGTCTAGTATTTCAATTTAAATATTTATAATTCTAGTAGAAAATTCATCTTTAAGGTTAGAAGTAAATTTACTTGGTTGAAAAATCAGCTATTTTACTGCAAATTTGTTTCTTTTTTGTACGAAGATCCATAATTTTAGTTAAAAATTCATCAGTCAAGATGAAAATTATATTTTTTTTCCCACTAAAAATGCTACTTCAATTTTCTGTTGAAAATCAATTTCTTTTCTAGTTCAAAATTCAACTACTTTTTCTAAAATTCATATATTTAGTTTAAAACTTGTATTTTTTGGTAGAAAATTAATCTCATTATTAAAAAATACATCCTTTTTGTTAAAAATTCAAGTATTTCAGTTAAATATTCATAATTTGATTTGAAAATTCATTTAATTTGCAATTTTTTCTCTTTTAAATGATGAAATGTTTGCGTTTTGCGACAAATATAAATATGTTATTTTAGTTAATAATTAATATGCAAGAATTTTTTCGTAACAGGAAGAGATACCGATGGAAATAAAATTATTGGATTCAGATTATCGAGTTATGCTGCTGGATCTACAGCTGTAGGACCAATAGATGATTTGTGTCATATTCCCGAAATTATGAAGTCCGCAGTCAAGGTATTTAAATTGAATTACATTTTTTTCAAGTTTAACTTAAAATATAAAAATAGATAAATATTTTATATTGTTTTTTCTTTGCTTTTCAAACAGGAACAAACTTTATTATTTTAAATAATTCATATATTTAAATTATTCTAAAGATTTTAAATATTTGAACATATTTTAAGTATTCATAAAATATCGAAAGAATTTTTAATATTCCAGTAATTTCAAACGAATGTGAAAGATTTCAGAAAGACTTCAAAAATATTTTAAATATTCCAATAATTTCAAACGAACACAAAAGAATTCACAAAGATTTCGAAGATTTCACAAAGATTTTAAAACTTTCAAAGGATTTAAATGATTTTAAAAATGGTATATTGCATCATATTTTTAAGGTTTCAAGACATTTCAAAGATTTTAATATTATCAATTTCAAAAATTTGTAGCATATATTAAAAAATTTCCCAAAAGTTTCAAAGATTTCTAAAAAAATTCATAAAGATTTCAAAAGAATACAAAAATTTAAAAGATTTTAAACGATTTCATTTTTTTATAGAATATTTCATAAAATATCGCAAAGATTTTTAATATTCCAGTGACTTCATACGAACGTAAAAAATTTCAGAAAGATTTCACAAATATTTTAAAGAATTCATAAGGATTTCGAAAGATTTCAAGAAATTCAAAGATTTCAAACATTTACAAATATTTTTAATATTTTTAATATTTCACAAAATTTTCACGGATTTCAAAAATCTCAAAAAATTGCATAGTTTTGAAACAATTTCAAGAGTTTTCAAAACATTTTAAAAAATTTCACAAAGATTTGAATTAATTCAGTGACTTCAAGGAATACAAGAAATTTTACAAACAAAGATTTCACAAAAATTTCAAAAGATCTCAAGGATTTCAAATATTAAAAAAGGCGTCTACACTAGGTTTAAAAATTTTCATAACAATTTTAAAACTTTCAAAAGATTTAAAAGATTTTTAATATTGAAAAAATCGTCTAGTGAATCATATTTTTAAGGTTTCAAGACATTTCAAATATTTTAATCAATTTCAACATTTTTTAGGATATATTAAAAAAATTTCCCAAAAGTTTCAAAGATTTCATAAAAAAATCATAAATATTTATAAAGAATACAAGAATTTCAAAGATTTTAAATGATTTCATTTTTTTAGCGGGTTTTATAAGATATCACAAAGATTTGTAATATTCCAGTAATTTGAAACGAATGTAAAAGTTTTCAGAAAGATTTCACTAAAATTTTAAAATTTCCAACAGATTTTAAAGATTTTAAAGAATTTAAAAAGGGTATAGTAAACCATATTTCTAAGATTTGAGAACATTTCAAAGATTTTAATCAATTAAAATTTTTGTTAGGATATGTTAAATAATTTCACAAAAGTTTCAAAGATTTCATAAAAAAATACCAAAATTTCAAAGCATTTCAAAGATTTTAAATGATTTCAATTTTTTTTAGAAGATTTCATAAAATATCGAAAAGATTTTTAATATTCCAGTGACTTCAAACGAAAGTAAAAAATTTCAGAAAGATTTCACAAATATTTTAAAGAATTCATAAGGATTTCAAATATGAAAAAAAGCGTGTACATCAGATTTACAAATTTTCACAAAATTTTTCTCGATGATTTCAAACATTTCATAAAGATTTCAAAGATTTGAAAAAGGCGTGTACACCAGATTTCGAAGATTTCAAAAAGATTTCGAACATTTCACAAATATTTTATAAGTTTCAAAAGATTTAAAAGATTTTTAAGATTTTAAAAATGGTATAGTGAATCATATTTCTTATAAAAAATTCATAAAGATTTGAAAAGAATAAAAAAATTTCAAATATTTTAAACGATTTCAATTTTTTTAGAGTATTTCATAAGATATCACAAATATTTCTAATATCCCAGAGACCAGATTTCAAACATTTGAAAATATATTTGAAATAT
Source organism: Acraspis erinacei (assembly GCA_035041075.1). Taxonomy (NCBI): domain Eukaryota; kingdom Metazoa; phylum Arthropoda; class Insecta; order Hymenoptera; family Cynipidae; genus Acraspis; species Acraspis erinacei. The sequence goes on along the minus strand of JAWWLR010000148.1, from coordinate 22,432,554 downwards.
TTTTAACATTTCACAAAATTTTCACGAATTTCAAAAAATTTCATGGATTTGAAACAATTTCAAGAGTTTTCAAAACATTTTAGAATATTGCACAAAGATTTCAATTAATTCAGTGACTTCAACGAATAGAACAGATTTTACAAACAAAGATTTACGAATTTCAAAAGATTTGAAAAACACGTGTAACTTAGAATTCGAAGATTTTAAAACTTTAAAAAAATGCAAGGATTTTAAAAAGGGTATTTATTAAACCATATTTATAAGATTTCGGAATGTTTCGAAGATTTTAAGCAATTTCAAATTTTTGTAGGATATATTAAACGATTTCGCAAAAGTTTCAAAGATTTCATAACAAATTCGTAAAGATTTAAAATATTTTAAACAATTTCAAATTTGTTTAGCGGATTTTATAAGATATCACAAAGATTTTTAATATTTCAGTAATTTCAAACCAATGTAAAAGATTTAAGAAAAATTTCACTAATTTTTCAAATATTTCAATGATTTCAAAAGAATTCAAAAGATTTAACAAACATTTAAAGTAATTTATAAGGATTTGAAAAGATTTCAACAAGGGTGCAGTACACCAGATTTCAAACATTTGAAAATATTTTAAGTACTTTTAATATTTCAGAAAAACTCACGGATTTAAAAAATTTCAAAATTTTTCATAGATTTGAAACGATTTCAAGAGTTTTGAAAATATTTTAGATTCTTTCAAAAATATTTCAATTCAATAACTTCAACGAATACAAAGGATTTCAAAAACGGAGATTTAAGAATGATTTCACCAAATTTTCAAAAGATTTCACAAAAATTTTGAACATTTCAAAGATTTCAAAGATTTTAAACAATTTCAAATTTTTTTAGCGGATTTTATAAGATATCACAAAGGTTTTTAATATTTCAGTGATTTCAAACAAATGTAAAAGATTTAAGAAAAATTTCACTAATTTTTCAAATATTCCAATGATTTCAAACGAATTGAAAAGATTTCACAAATATTTGAAAGAATTCATAAGTATTTCAAAAGATTTCAAGCATTTCAAAGATTTAAAATGTAAAATCTTTTGAAATATTTAAAAAAATTGCATAAAGATTTCAAATATTTCAAGAATTTCAAAGATTTTGCAAAAGATTTTAAAACTTCCAAAAGATTTAAAGGATTTCAAAGATTTAAAAAATGTTTTAGTAAACCATATTTCTAAGATTTCAACATATTTCAAAGATTTTAAACAGCTTCAAAATTTTTTAGGATATATTAAAAATTAAATATTAAAAAAAATGTAACTTCCATTTTTGGGTAAACATTTATCTTTTTTAAAAGAAAGTTAGTCTTTTTGGTTGAAAATTAATATTTGTATAAAAAATTCAGTTATTCTAGTCATAATTTTAGTTAAAAATTCATTCTTTTTAAACTTTTTTTTTAATTAGTATTTTTTAAATGAAAATGTAACTGTTCCGATTGAACATTTCAGCATTTTAGTTGAAAATATAACTATTTTTACAAAATTATTTTTCTTTAACTGAAATTTAATTAATTTTTTGTCGACAATTTATTTTTTTAGTTATAAATTCATATTTTTTGCTTAAAATTATTTTTTTTCGTTCAAGATTTATAACTTTAATTGAAAATTTATCTGTTTGGTTGAGATATTTGCTATTTTGTTGAAAATATTACTTTTATTTTGCTGAAAATTAATTATTTTTTTTTAATGAAATCCACTTGAGACTTTAACAATTTTGGTGAAAATTTTTATATTCCATAATTTTAATAAAAAATGGACCTCTTTATGAAGATAATTTTTTTTTAACTAAAAATTAAACTTATGCAATTTTCGGTTT
>JAWWLR010000148.1:22342441-22355498 GCA_035041075.1 Acraspis erinacei | reverse complement strand
GCAATTTTATTATTCGAGAATTTTATTATTCGGGCATTTTCCAATTCAAGAATTTTATTTTTCGGGATTTTTCAGTCGTCCGGGAAGTTTATTATTCGGGAATTTTAATATTCGGGAATTTTCCAATTCGATATATTTATTTTTCGGCAATTTTATTATTCGAGAATTTTATTATTCGGGCATTTTCCAATTCAAGAATTTTATTTTTCGGGATTTTTCAGTCGTCCGGGGAGTTTATTATTCGGGAATTTTCTAATTAGGTATTTTTATTTTTCTGCAATTTTATTATTCGTAAATTTTATTATTAGGGCATTTTCCAATTCGGGAATTTTACAGTGTCGGGAATTTTATTTTTCGGGATTTTTTAGTCTTCCCCTATTGATAATAAACTATTAAATTAATTTTGTTGTTAAAAAAACATCTTTCCGAGTTTAAAAGTCAATTTTTTTCTAAAAAATTGGAATTGTTTTTATAAACAATTGTATCTATGCTGCCAGGAAGGAGCGCGTTCAATGTACTGTATTTTGTATTATCTCTGCTCAGTTTAAAAGTGGTTCTTGTAACAATCTGCGAGTACTTTCGCCAAGGTACAAAGTGGTGGGAGTTGGGACTTGAACTCGAGTTTCATGGGCCATATATATTACTGGCCCATACAGCTCTCGCACTATTTACTGTCAGCTTCTCACCGTTTCAAGAGCAGAAAGGATAATTGTGATAAATATAAGGCAAGTACTAAAAAAATACAAAAAATAAATAAATATCCTAGAATCTTATGAAAAAAAACTTTGAAACTGTTATAAAACGAACCAGCAATTTTATTCCCCATAAATAAACAATTAGTCACCCAAAAAAGAAACTAGTCAAATTGCCTCTTTTTAATAAATATTCAAAAAATATTTTCCGGTCTACTATATCCCATCATAGAGACTTATTCAAATCTTTTTAACAACATTATCAATAAATTTGGTTTGAAATAACAATTGTTAAAAAATAATCCGTATAGAAAATTATTACCAACTCGAATGAAATTGAATTTGTTTCTAGATACTAAAATTAGAATTAAATATTTTCTTAAATAACTTTATAATTGTTTGTTATTAAAAAAATTATTCAAATTAAAAAAAAAATGTTTTTAAGGCTTGGTTCAATTGTTTATTCAAATGAGAGTAGAAAGGATAAAATATTACGGAATTTCCAAAGCACGTAGAGGTCAAGACTAAAGCGAGTTACGCAATTGAAAAAGGAGTGAGAGTTTTACTAATAGCCTCCTTGCATATTATTTAAAGTTTGCTATTTCTTCCCGACCTTCAGAGGCCGCACTTTGGATTGCTATTGTTCATTAATGATTAATTAGGTCAAAAAACTTTAAAAAACCACTTTTTATTATAATTTTACAATATCTATTTACGATAAATTTTTACATTTGAATAAAATATTATAATCTATGTGTATTTATTTATTTTAAAAAAGTCAACTCTTAATATAAATTTTAATTATTCCTTACAGGCGTTTCGAAAGTTCAGTCAACAAATAACGGTGGATTCGTAAATCATAATTTTTTATTATACATATCTGCAAAATTTAGTGGATTTTATTTTGTATTTAAGGAATTCTTTTGAGAAATTTCATAATCAATTATACAAAGTATGGGAAAAAGTGAAATTGTTTAAACAATATAAAGTGCCAAAGGAATGACATGACTATCATAATGTTTCTTCGAATTGTATTTCTGTATTGTATCCCATTTTTTTAATTAAAAAAAAATTCTCTTTATTATCCATTTTTTAAAGCATTTTGTTTTTTTCGTTTTTCTTGTTTTTTTTTTAAATTAATAAAATCCAACAATTTACTCCAAAATTCAGGTATTTTGCTAAAAAGTCATATTTTTTGTCTAGAAAATTTGAATTTTTGTTACCATTTGGATAAAAATTTAATTATATAAAAAAATAATTCAATTATTTGCTGTTTAACAGTAACAATGTTACTATTGTATTGAAAGTTTAATTAGTTTGTGAAAAATTTAGTTGTTTCGTTAAAGTTATTTTTCTTGGTTGAAAATGAACTTTTTTTATTTAAAATTTAATTATTTTATTAAAAAGTCGTATTTTTTCGTCGAAAATGAATATTTTTGTTGAAAAATTATTATTCCGGGGTTAAAAGTTTACACATTCAACTGTTTGTCCAACAATGTAACAAGTGTGTTGAAAATTTAATTATTTGTATAAAAATTCAATTATTATTTTAAAAAGCTGTTTTTCTTAGTTACAAATTAACTTTTTTTATTGCAAATTTATGTTTCTGGGTTTAAAAGTCTACACCTGTATGTTTGATTAATAATTAATTTATGCTTTAAAAATTATTTTTATTTGTTTGAAAACCTTTTTTTTTAAACGCAATAATTTGTTTAAAAGGTGTTTATGCTTGAAAATTCAAATTTTTTGTCGAAAATTTATCTTTCCTTTGTTAATAGTTTACTAATTCGACCATGTGGTTGAAAATTAATTTTTTTTATTGCTGGTTGAAAATTGATCTTCCTTATTTGAAATTGCAACTAACTTTTTGAAAAATAGTCTTTTTGGATTGAAAATTCAACTGTTTTGGTAGAAAATTAAACTTCTTGCTCGAAAAATCAACTTTTTTCTTTAAATTCATATTTTTGGTAAAAAATTCCACTATCTAATTAAAAATGAATTCTTTTTTCGGAAATTCGTATTTTCGAGTTAAAAATTCAAATGTTTTCATAAAAATTTCGATTTTTTTTTGGATAAGCATTCAACTAAAAATAAGATTGAAAGTCTCATATTATATTTTTGGTTAATAACTCAACTATTTTGCAAAAAATTGAACAATTTTTATGAAAATCAATAATTTTATTGAAAATTCATATTTTCGAGCTGAAAATTAATCGGCTCTTTAGAAAATTCATCTTTTTGGATTAGAAATTTCACAATGTCGTGGAAAATTCAACTGTCGGGTTAAAAAATAATTTTTTGTTTAAAATTTAACTATTTTGTTGAAAATTCATACTTTTGGTATAAAATTGCACTATTTGGTTGAAAAATAATTTTTTTGGGGTTAAAAATTCAATTGTTGTAAAGAAAATGAATTTTTTCGGTTTATTTACCTATTTAGGTTAAAAATTCGAATATTTTGTTAAATTTTTTCTATTATTGTAGAAAAGTCATCTTTCTTTATTGAAACATTATTTTTTCAGGTTTAATTTTATAAAACTATATTTATTGTTAAAAAGCAACTATTTTCAGAGAAAAGTGAACAGTTTGGTTTCAAATTAACATTATTGTTAAAAATTTATATTTTTTTGGTTTTAAAATTAAATTTGTCTGTAGAAAATTCGCCTTTATGGCTTGGAAATTTCACAATTTCGTGGAAAATTCAGCTGTCGGATTGAAAATTAATTTTTGTTTAAAAACGCAACTATTTTGGTAGAAACTTCCACTAATTTTTTGAAAATATACTTTTTGGTTGAAAATTGCACTATTAGGTTGAAAATTTTTTTGAGGTTAAAAATTCAATTGTTTTAAAGAAAATTCATTTTTTCGGTTTATTTGCCTATTTAGGTTGAAAATTTTTTCTGTTATTGTAGAAAAGTCATCTTTCTTTATTGAAAAATTATTTTCTCAGGTTTAAATGTATAAAACTATATTTATTGTTAAAAATCAACTATTTTCAGAGAAAATTGAACAGTTTGGTTGCAACTTAACATTTTTGTTAAAAATTTATATTTTTTTGCTCTAAAAATTAAACTTCTCAGTAGAAAATTCGTCTTTTGGTTTGAAATTTTTAAATTTGGTGAAAAATGCAACTATTTGGTTAAAAAATAATTTTTGGTCTAAAATTCTTTTTTTTAGTTGAGAAGTTATTTGTTTTTTTTTTGAAAAAAAAATTTTACTGAAAATTTAAATATTTCATTTCTGGTGGAAAATTCATCTTTACGGTTGAAAATTTTGCAGCCTGGTTAAAAATTAATTTATTTTTTGTTGAAAACGCAATAAATTTCGACTGGAATTCTTTACGAATTAATAGCCTTTAAAATTGAATTCAATATGGTACCTACAATAATTGTATTTTATTTCAAATGCACTCCTCTATTTTTGTGAAGAATCATCCTAATTGCCCTATTTTTTGATCATTTGGAGCCGTGAATTCTGAATTCAAATATTTTTTTGATAATTAAAACCCTATGATTTGCCAAAGAAAATTATCCCCACAAAATAACAATGAAAACGCTAAAAAAAAACTTGAAATAAATGAATAATCTTTTTCCTTTGTGTCGCATTATTTCTCTGAGCTGTTCGAATCCACACAATGGATTCCTGCCGCTTATTCGAGCGGCACATATTGGTACGACTTTTAATTTTTTTTGTCCAAACGAGGATCTCGTACACCGTTTTAAGATCAACTTGAGAGGCAGAGATAGAATTTTCAACGACCGTTACAATAACCGTTCTTCGGTTATCGTTGTTTCAACCTGTATGGTCCGCTGCACGCAATGCAAGTACACCTTTCGAAGATGAAAGAAAGCGTCTTCCGGTCTCGAGATAAACGTATGGTAATTTAAAAAATGTAAGCTACTGATATAGATTGCATTCAGAGTTCAGGTGTCTTTACTTCTGCAAATAAATAATTCATTAAAACTGTGTCAACACATTTTCATCGGGAGAACAAAGAATCTATTTAAGGTGTTTGAAAAGCCTTGGTTTTCGCTACATCTGTAATACGTCCACAAGGATGAATTTTTTAATGTAATATTTTTATCAAACAAATAAGAGGCGATTATATTGGCCTCAACATAGAGCTTTTTCCGCAAAATCTTCTTCTTTTTTTTTTTAAATTGAAAATGTAGTGTTTTTGAACGCCTGTGAAATGCAACACTGTGGCTTTTGTGTATTTCCGGCTGCGGTCGCATCGTCTAGTTTGAATACTTACAAAAATCTTTCGTCGCTTAGACGAATACATAATGTAATAATATAGTATTATTAAATAATAAAATATAATAATAAATAAGATGTAATTATAATTTTTTAATAATATATAATATCCTTCTCAGTGCGGGTAAGGAAGGGTTCTTTAGTGATCAGTGATGGCTGACGCAGATTAAAACTTTAAAATAATAGATTAACAAACAATAAAATAAAAAACGTTTATATTTAAAAAAAATTCTTTTTAAAGCCTGTTTGACTTAAGCTCTAACCGCAAAATTGAATCATCTCATTTCAAGAAATAAATGCTTGATTGGAATACGTTTTATAAACTAAGCGGTTTTCTGGAAAATGTTTTTTTTTTTTTAATTGAAAAAGATGTGTTTTTGAGCGCTTGCAAAATGCAACACTCTGGCTCTTGTGAATTGCTGGCTGCAGTCGCGCGGTCTAGTTTTAATACTTACAAAAATCTTTTTTTCCTAAAAGAAATACATAATGTAATAACATAGTAGACTACAATAATAAAATATAATAATAATAATAATAATAATAAATAATAAGTTATAATAATTTTTCAATAATATTTAATATCCTTCTGAGTGCTGGTAACGAAGGTTTCTTTATTGATCGGCGATGGCTGATATAAAGTTTAAAAATTAAAAATAATAAATTAATAGATTCTTCAGTGTTCGGTGATGGCTGATGCAAAGTTGAAAACCATAAATTAATAAGCAAGAAATTGGATAAGTCTATGTTTGGAAAACATATTCTTTTACAATGAGTTTGACTCAAGCTCTAACCGCAAAATTGAATCAACTCAATTCAATAAATAAATGCTTGAATGGAATACTTTTTATAAACTAAGCGGTTTTCTGGCATATGTTTTTTTTTAAATTGAAAAAGTAGTGTTTTTGAGCGCTTGCAAAATGTAACAATCTGGTTCTTGTTTATTGCTGGCTGCAGTCGCGCTGTCCAGTTTTAATACTTGCAAAAATCTTTTTTTGCTAAAAGAAATACAGAATGTAACAATATATTAGAATACAATAATAAAATATAATAATAATTTTTTAATAATATATAATATCCTTCTGAGTGCTGGTAACGAAGGCTTCTTTAGTGATCGGTAATCGCTGATGCAAAGTTTAAAATAATAAATTAATAAATAAGAAATTGGATACCTCTATATTTGGAAAAAATATTCTTTTACAATGCTGTTTGACCTCAGCTCTACCCGCAAAATTCAATAATCTTGTGTTACTACATAAATGTTTGAATGAAATACTTTTCTATCAATGAAGCGGTCTTCCGGAACATATTCTGGTTCTTTTTTATTCAAAAATTTAGTGTTTTTGAGCGTTTGTAAAATGCAATGCAAAGTTTAAAATAATAAATTAGTAAATAAAAAATTCGATACGTTTATACTTTACATTTAAAAAAAATCATATAAGGTTTTGTTTGTCTCAAGCTCTAACCGCAAAATTGAATCATCCCATTTCACTAACTAAATGCTTGAATGAAATCATTTTTTCTAAACTGAGCGGTTTTTTGGGAAATTGTTCTGTTTTATTTATTTTTTTATTTGAAAATGTAGTGTTTTTGAGCGCCGTTAAAATACTGCACTCTGGCTCTTGTGTATTGCTGGCTGCAGTCGCGTGTTCTAGTTTTAAAACTTAAAAAAATCTTTATTCGCTTAGAGGAATGCATGATGTGATAATATATTATAATAGAATAATAAAATGTAATAATAATAAATAATAAGTTACATTAATTTTTTAATAATACATAATATCCTTCTTAGTGCTGGCAACGAAGGTTTCTTTGGTGATCGATAATCGCTGATGCAAAGTTTAAAATAATAAGTTAATAAATAAGAAATTGGATACGTCCATATTTGCAAAAAATATTCTTTTACAATGCTGTTTGACCCAAGCTCTACCCGCAAAATTGAATAGTCTCGTTTCACTAAATAAATGTTTGAATAAAATACTTTTCTATCACCGAAGCGGTTTTTCGGAAAATATTCTTGTTTTTTTTTATTCAAAAACTTAGTATTTTTGAGCGTCTGTAGTAATAATTTTTTAATAATATATAATATCAGATAATATCCTTCTTACTGCTGGTAAGGTAGGTAAGACAGAGTTTAAAATTATAAATTAATAAATATTAAATTGGTTAAGTAGATATTTGTTAAATATTTTTAAAAACTTTCTAAAGAATTTGGATACGCTTATTTTACAAATGTTGTTATATAAAAGGCGGCATGACTCAAGCTCTAACCGCTAAATTGAATCATCCCATTTTACTCAATAAATGCTTGAATAAAATACTTTCTTTTATAAACTAAGCGGTAATTTTTCGAATAAAATTGCGAATGGATTGTATAATCATCAAATCTAGTAATAAAATATTATAGTAAATAATGATAATTTTGTAATAATATATAATATAAAATATACTTCTCATAGCGGGTAAGGAAGGTTAATATAGTGAACAGCGAGGACTGACGCAGAGTTTAAACTGTAAATAATAAATTAATAAATAATAAAATAGATTGGATACGTTTATATTTGAAAAAAAATTTCTTTTACAAGGTTTTTGACTCAAGACCTAACCGAAAAATTTAATTATCTCATTTCACTAAATAAATGTTCTAATGAAATAATTGTTTACAAACTAAGCTGCCTTGCGGAAAAAGTTCTTGTAGTCATCACAAATGGCTCACGCGGAATTTAAAATAATAAATTAATAAACAATAAATTGGATACTTTTTTATTTGAAAAAATGTTCTTTTACGAACTTCTAAGAACTTCAATTCTTTCTCTGTTGGTGACTAGGATTGACTTTAAAAGAATTTTAATTCCCTCTCCGATCCTATAGAGGGGATCGGAAGAAAGATTGGTTGGCAGAAGTGAAATTCTTTCTCCAACCCTATGAGTAAGATCGTGAGTAGGATTGACTTTAAAAGAACTTTAATTCTTTCTTCGATCCTACAGAGGGGATTGGGAGAAAGATTGGTTGGCAGAAGTTTACACGATCAATTATTTTTCCAATCTTACAGGAAGAGGGAGGGGGGACGTGATAAAAATTGGTAGGAAGAAGTTAAATTATCTCTCCAATCCTACGGGTAGGATCTTGAGTAAGAACTTTAATTATTTCTATGAGAACTTCAATTCTTTCTCTGCTCCTACGGTGTGGACTTTGGGAAAGATTGGTTGGAAGAAGATTAATGCTTTCGCTGATCCTACGAGGAGGATCGCCAGAAAGATTGGTAGAAAGAAGTATAATCGTTTTCTCTTATCCTGTGGAGAGAATCCCGTGAAAAAGTTTTCCTAAAAAGCGATTTAGATTATTTCTGATTGTATGGACACGATCGTGAGTGGGATTGACTTTAAAAGAACTTAAATTATTTTTCCGATCCTACGGAGAGGATAGTGAGGAAGATTGGTTGGAAGAAGTTTGATCCTTTTCTCGAATCCTGTGGACAGGATCGCGATAAAAGTTTTTGGTTAAAAGCGGTTCAAAGAAGTTTAATACTTTCTCGGATTTGACGGGAAGGACCGTGAGAAAGATTGGTAGTAAGCAGTTTAATTCTTTTTTTCAGTTCTTGTGGAGAGATTCACGAGAAAAGGGTTTGCTTAAAAGTGGTTTAAATTATCCTCGATCCTACGTTGATAATCGCGAGAAAGACTGGTTGGAAGTAGTTTATTTTTTTCTCTGATTCAACGGATAGGATCATAAGTAGGATTGAGTTTAAAAGAACTTAAATCCTTTCTCCGATCCTATGAATGGGATCGCAAATAGGATTTTACTTTGAAAGAACTTTGGTTCTTTCTATGAGAACTTTATTTATTTATCCGGCTCTACGGAGCGGAGCATGAGAAAGATTGGTTGTAAGAAGTGTAACTTTTTCTTCCGATCCTACAGGGAGAATTGTAAGGAAGATTGGTTGGAAGAATCTTAATTCTATTTTACGATCCTGCGGCTATGATCTTAAGTAGGATTATAGTAAAAGGAACTTTAATTCTTTCTCTTAAAACTTTCATTCTTTCTCTGATTCTACGAAGCGTGGCGTGGGTAAGATTGGTTGCAAGAAGAGTAATTCCTTCTCTGATCCGACGGGGAGGATCGTCAGAAAGATTGGTCGGAGGAATTTTAATCCTCTTCTCCTATCGTGTGGAGTGAATCGCAAGAAGCGGTTTTACTAAAAATGGTTCAGATTATCTCTGATCCTACAGAAATGATCGGGAGTAGGATTGATTTTAAACTAACTTTAATTTATTTTTATTATCCTACGAAGAGAATCATGAGAAAGATTGGTTGAAAGAATTTCAACCAATTTCAATTCAATCTCAATTTCTCTGGTCCTGCGGAAAGGATTGTGAATGATTTATTGAATAAACTTTAATTCTTTCTCTGAGCCTACAGAGATGAATTTGAGGAATATTGTTTAAAAAAAGAATTCTAATTCGCGTGTAATTCATTCTTCTACCTTACGAGAGGGATCGCGAGGAAGATTGTTTGGCAGAAGTTAAATTCTTTCTCCAATCCTACGGGCAGGATCGTAAGTAGGATTGACTTTAAAAGAACATTAATTCTTTCTCCCATCCTACAGAAGGGATCGGGAGAAAGATTGGCTGGCAGAAGTGCACATGTGTAATAATTTTTTTAATCTTATGGGGAGAATCGTTATGAAGATTGGTCGGAAGTTAAATTATTTATACAATCCTACGGGTAGGATTTTGAGTAGAAACTTTAATTCTTCTATGAGAACTTCAATTCTTTCTCTGCTCCTACGAAGCGGACCGTGGGAAAGATTATCTGGAAGAAGATTAGTTTTTTCTCTAATCTTAGCAGGAGGATCGTGAGGAAGATTGGTTAGAAGAAGTTAAATTCTTTCTTCAATCTCATGGGTAGGATCGTAAGTAGGATTGACATAAAAAGAACTTCAATTTTTTTCTCCGATCCTACAGAGTCGATCGGGAGAAAGATTGGTTGGCAGAAGTGTAAGTGTATAATTATTTTTCTAATCTTACGTGACGGATCGTGAGGAAAATTTTTTGGAAGAAGTTAAATTCTTACTCCAATCTTATGGGTAGGATCGCGAGTAGGATTGACTTTAAAAGAACATGAATTCTTTCTCCCATCCTGCAGAAAGGATCGGGAGAAAGATTGGCTGGCAGAAGTGTAAGTGTGTAATAATTTTTTCAATCTTATGCTGATAATCGTTAGGAAGATTGGTCGGAAGAAGTTAAATTATTTATCCAATCCTACGGGCAGGATGGTGAGTAGGATTGACTTTAAAAGAACTTTATTTCTTTCTTTAATCCTACAGAAGGGATCGGGAGAAAGATTGGGTGGCAGAAGTGTACGCGTGTAATTATTTTTTCAATCTTGCGGAGAGAATAGTTAGGAAGATTGGTCAGAATGAGTTAAATTCTTTCTAAAATCTTACGGGTAGGATATTGACTAGGATGGATATTAAAATAACTTTAATTCTTTGTCTGGTCCTACAGAGTGGAGTATTAGAAAGATCGGTTGGCAGCATTTTACGCGTGTAATTCATTCTCCGATCTTGCGGGGAGGATGGTGAGGAAGAAGGGTTGGAAGAAGTTAAATTCTTTCCCCAATCGTACGGGCAAGATCGTGAGTAGGATTGACTTTAAAAGAACTTTAATTCTTTCTCGGATCCTACAGAAGGGATCGGGAGAAAGATTGACTGGTAGAAGTGTACGCGCGTAATTATTTTTTTCTATCTCACGGGGAAGATCGTTAGGAATATTGGTCGGAAGAATTAAAATTCTTTCTCCAATCTGACGAGTATAATCGTGAGTAGAATTAACTTTAATTGAACTTTAATTCTTTCTCTGGTCCTACTGAGCAGACCATGGGGAAGATTGGTAGAAAGAAGATTAATTATTTCTCCGAATTTACGAGAAGGATCGTCAGAAAGATTGGTAGAAAGAAGTTTAATCATTTTCTCTTATCCTGTGGATAGAATCCCGAGAAATAGTTTTAATAAAAAGTGGTTTAGATTATCTCTGATCATACATAAATGATCGTGAGTAGGATTGACTTTAAAAGAACTTAAAATTTTTTCTCTGATCCTAATTTTTTTCTTATTTTCACAGATGCGGTTACTGCTGGTCCCACTTTTATTCGTCGCAGTAACAGCTGATCCTGGATTGTTGAAGGTGCCAAAAGTCTACAATGCCTTGATAACAACTGACCAAAATCTCTCTCCATCTCGAGCGTTTCCTGTGCTCCAACCAGTTGTACACAAAACCGCCTTAGGATATGTTCCACCGTTTTATTATGCGCAAATTGCACCTCAATATACACCGGAATTGGTCCAAATTTCCCAGGGAATTGCTCAGCCGTCCCTAGCAGTTGAAGCAAATATCAAAGATCAAAATTCTCAAACACCACAAACAAAGGATCCATCTGAGGTGAAGCAACCTAAGAAGGAAAGTCAAGTACCATTGAGCTTCTATCCCAATTATCATTCTCTTTATTACGATCCATATTTTTACACTTACAACGGTTATGATTCTCACTTGGCTCCAAGTACCTATCAAGAAAATTTTCAAAATCAAGCTTCTGTAGATCCACTTCCGCCTCAAAATTCTTACTCGGAACATTTGCTTCCAAGCCTCCATGATGAAAAAGCTGCGGGAAAGGATCAGGAAAAAAAAGAAAAGATTCCTGATGTTCCACCACCACCACTTCCAACTGCATTTCCTAAAAGGTCTTAATTTTAGTTCGGTTTTAGGATTTTTTTAAATAAAGAAAAATTAGTATGCTGTATTGAAGATTAGAAATACAAAAGATTTATTTGAAAGTATTTAAACAAATATTAGTTTAGGGAGAAAAATTAAAAATAGGTGGCTATGAATCTTGTCGTAGATTTGAAGCTAATGCACAATTAGAGAAGAAGTAAATAATTGAAAATATTGAGGAAAATTTGTGTTTAGATTGCATACAAATTTTTAGCAAATTTTATATCTTATTTCTTTTCTAGTTTTGTATATTTATTGTATATACATAAACAGACGCCTATTATAACGATTTTTCACATTATAAATTATTATAATTCGTTAAGGATAGTACTAAGTTAAAAATACAAAGCTATAATTTTGTGACTGATCGGCTATGATAATACTCATAGAATAGTTTATATTTTTTAATATATGAGATTTACAGGGTAACAAAATAAGATAATAAAATGTATGATTGTAGATAATCTACAAAATCTTGTTAATAATTATCGAAGTTTTAAAACCTAATTTTCTTCTATAATCTAATGTGTAATAATTGCAACCAGAAGTTGTGTCCTTTGAAGAAAATTTTAGTTGACACTTATACAGAGTTCTGCAATTTTATTAAAATTATTTTATAATAATGAATTAATTTTATTAGGATATCAAACTTTTTTTTAACAATCTCCTCCTACTCCCCAAACTTTTAGCTGATACGAAAGATTAATGTTTTTATCAATCCCTTCAAATTTTAAAGATGTATCTCCTTTTCCAGGACCTCCAGAAGTCATTTTTGCTTTTACTTCTTCTCCATTTTTTGAAATTATTTCAATGCAAGTAATGCATATTCCTTCTAAATTTACATCCACCGAATATCCATTTATTCCATCATAAGTAGCGCCTATGATATCAATATTTTGTTGATAAATTACAAGACCCTCACAATTTCCTAACTTTGTGTAGGTTTTATTTTGTGAGCCAAGCTGAAAATAAGAAATGCATATTTTTATAACAAATGTATGAAAAACAGTATTTTTTTTTAGAGATAAGGTATTAATAGGGGCCCTCCATAAACTGCGTTATCAGTTCGAAGTGGTGGGGGCAACAGTGGGGCAAAATGACGAAAAAAAATGTCAAAATACGATTCTGGCTACAAATTTTAATCCATTAAATTTTGTTTGGCTAAAATAAAATAAACAAATTAAATTAAATTTAAAAAAATAATTTTTTGTTGGGTAAAATCGTAAAATTCAAGATATTGCTACACCCATAGAAATTTAGTTATATAAAACGTTAAAACCGATATTACAGTTTAATATAATCTTTTACGATTTAGGGAAATCGAGTATTTATATTAAAAAG
>JAWWLR010000148.1:22265168-22282746 GCA_035041075.1 Acraspis erinacei | reverse complement strand
CGAAAAATAAAAATACCGAATTGGAAAATTCCCGAATAATAAAATTCTCGAATAATAAAATTTCCAAATTATAAAATTCCCGAATTTAAAAATTCCCGGATTATAATTTTTTATAAATATGTTTTATTGATTAAAAATACAAGAAAAAATATTTATTTTTTTAAATTATACTTAATGTTTAAAATTTCGAAAATTATTGTTGAACCCAAAAAAATCACCCTCTGTTTTCATCGCACCTTATATCGATTTTCGAAAAAATATATGTAAACTCAAAATTCCATTTTTGCGAACGCTTTTCGGAAATTCCCAAATACCACTAATTTTTATCAATTCGATAAAAATTTGTATTTTTATAGTTTTGTTTAATCATTTTAAATTCTTATAAATTTCATAAAAGCCTCTTAAATTCCAGTGTATTCTTCTAAATACACTTCAATTTTACTGAAATCAAGGAATGGTTTTAGATTTAAAAATTTTTGTTCCATTCACTTGTTTTATTTTTAATTTATCTTTTTAATTTATTTTATCTTTATCTTCTTAATCTATCTCTTTACCTTGAATTCATACGAATTTTATCGAATTATTTTGGATTTCATTGAAATTTTCTGAATTCATTTTGATTTTATTAATATCAATGAGATATTTTTGATATTTTTAATTCTTTTATTTCACATTTTTTAATTTCTTAATTTTGGTTCATTTTTCTAAATTCCTATGAATTTTATAACAAATTTTTTAATTCTCTTGAGGTTTTTTCTAAATCCACTACAAATTTGTTACATTCAATAAATTTTGAAAATTATTTTTGAACTGTTTTCAATTCCCTTGATGTATCAAAAATTCAGCTAGAGTTTTTATGAATTGTAGTGAATTCTTCTCAAATCCCTTAAATTCCTTTAAATTAACCCGAATGCCATTGACTCCATTTTTTTAAATTCATTCTAATTCTGTTGTGATCACCCAGAATTATGTTCACTCTTATTTTACTCAATAATATGGAAATTTTTTATTTTTAACATTTTGTTTAATTCTTTCAAATCTTGATGAATTTCATACATTTCTTCTGAATTCTCCTATATTCTTCTAAATTCACTATAATCTAATTTAAATCAATAGAAAATTTTTATTTTTTTATTTTAATAATTCAACTAGAGTTTTTTATAAAACTCGAATTTTACTAAAATTATGAAATTTTTATATTTTGTTAAATTCAGTTGAATTCTTTCCAATTCAACTTGAATTGTTTTGAATTCTTATGAATTTATCCTGAATTCAAGCAAATTTATCTGAAATTTTTGAAATTTTTTAAAAATTTGTCTAAATTCGCTATAAATTTAATAAATTCAGAGCACTTTTTTTATATTTTTAATTGTTCAATTCACTTGACGTTTGAAAAACTGAAGTAGTATTTTATGAATTGCATTGAATTCTTTTCAATTCGTTTAAATTCCTTTAAATTAACTCGAAGTTTATTTAGTTAATTTTTTCCTTTAATTCTCTTTAAATGTCGGTTGAATTTGCTCTGAATTCTGTTCACTCGCATTTTAATTAATTTGATGAACATTTTTTAAATTTTGATTCATTCATTTAAATTCCGATGGATTTTATAAAAGTCTCTTGAACTCCCTATCATCATTCTAAATTCACTCTAATTTTACTGAAATCAATTGAGTATTAAGAAGGGTTTGAATTCTTCTGAATAAACTTGAATTCTTTTGAATTCAGTTGAATCCTTTTGAATTCACTTGAATTCTTTTTAATTCATTTGAATTCCTTTTAATTCACTCTAATTTTATGATTTTGGTTAAATTCACTTGAATTCTCTTGAATTTAACTTGAATTGAACTGTATCCCAAATTCGTTTAAAATTTAATTGATATTATGATAAAATTTATCGAATTCTCTTGGATCATATTGAAATTTCCTAAATTCACACTTTATTTAATAATCTCAATGAATTAAAAAAATTTCTAAGTGTTTCCTATTCACTTGATATTTTAATAATTCAACTAGAGTTTTTAAGAATTATATTAAATTCTTCTACAATTTCTTGAATTATTTAAATTAACTCGAATTTCATTTAATTCATTGTTTTTTTTTAAATTCACTCCAATTTGGTTGAATTCGCAGTGAATGCTGTTCATTCTTATTTTACTTAATACGAATTTTACTTAAATGCATGAAATTTTTTGATTTTGTTAAATTCAGTCGAATTCTTGCCAATTTAACTTGAATTGTTTTGAATTCTTAGGAATTTATCCTGAACTTATGCAAATTTATCTGAAATTCTTATAAATTTCATCGAATTTTTGAAAATAATTTTAAGTTTGTCTAAATGTACTATAAATTTAATAAATTCAGATAATTTTGTTATACTTTTGAAGTTTATTCAATTCACTTGAGGTTTAAAAAATACATGTAGAATTTTATGAATTGTATTGAATTCTTGTCAATTAGCTTAAATTCCTTTAAATTAACTCGCAGTTTATTTGATTAATTTTTTTCCCTTTAATTCACTTTAATTCTGTTGAATTTACTTTGAAATTTTGTTCACTTGCACTTTAATTAATTGAATGCATATTTTTTAAATTTTGATTCATTCATTTAAATTCCGATGAATTGTATAAAAGTCTCTTGAACTCCCCTTTATCCTTCTAAATTCACTCTAATTTTACTGAAATTAATTGAGTATTTAGGAAGGTTTGCATTATTATGAATACACTTGAATTCTTTTGAATTCAGTTGCATCCTTTTGAATTCGCTTGGATTCTTTTAGATTCGTTTGAATTTTTTTAAATTCATTTGAATTCTTTTAAACTCACTCTAATTTTACTGAAATCAATGGACTATTTACGATGGTTTGAATTCTGTGAATTCACCTGAATTCCCCTTTATTCTCCAAAATTGAGCCTAATTTTAATGAAATTAATAGAATCTTTTGATTTTGTTAAATTCAGTTGAAATCTCTTGAATGTAAGTTGAATTTAAATGTATCCTAAATTTGCTTTAATTTAATTGAAATCAGATAAATTTTATCAAATTTTGTTGAATCATATTGAAATTTTGTAAATTAATAATTCATCTAGAGTTTTTATGAATTTTATTAAATTCTTCTAAACTAAACTTCTAAATTTATTTAAATTAACTCGAATTTCATTTAATTCACTGCTTTTTTAATTCGCTCAAATTCGGTTGAATTCTATCTGAATTCTGTTCATTCTTATTTTACTTAATACGAATTTTACTTAAATTAATAAATTTGTTTAATTTGGTTATATTCAGTCGAATTCTTTTCAATTTAACTTCAATTGTTTTGAATTATTAGGAATTTATCTGGAATTCTTATAAATTTCATCGAAGTTTTGAAAATAATTGTAAATTTGTCGAAATTTATTTTAATTGAATATGATGTTTGAAAAATTCAAGTAGAATTTTTATGAATTGTATTGAATTTTTTTCAATTCGCGTACATTCCTTTAAATTAACTCGATGTTTAATTTTTTCCTTTAATTGACTTCAATTCTGTTGAATTTGCTCTGAATTCTGTTCACCCGCATTTTAATTAATTGGACGCACATTTTTATAATTTTGATTCATTCATTTAAATTCCGATGAATTTGATAAAAGTCTTTTGAACCCCCTTCTATACTTATAAATTCACTCTAATTTTACTGAAATTAATTGAGTATTTATGACGGTTTGAATTCTTCTGAATTCTTTCGAATTCAGATGAATACTTTCGAATTCAGATGAATCCTTTTGAATTCGCTTGAATTCTTTTATATTCGTTTGAATTCTTTTAAATTCACTCCAATTAAAAAAATATTCAATGAATTTTTTCAATATTTTTAAAATTTTGATTCATTCATTTTACAGAAATCAATTGAGTATTTAGGACGGTTGTAATTCTTCTGAATTCTTTCGAATTCTTCTGAATTCTTCTGAATTCTTCTGAATTCATATGAATCCTTTTAAATTCGCTTGAATTCTTTTTAATTCATTTGAATTCTTTTAAATTCACTCCAATTGAAAAAATATTCAATGAATTTTTTCAATATTTATCCGTTGTTTTAATACTTTTCTAGGGCCCGAAAAAAAAGAAAATGTTCGTAAGCCAGCTATTTTGTATGGAAATTAAAAAAGTGAGTATATTTTCAAAATATTTTGCACTATTTTTTTCAAGATTTAAAAATTCTATGTACGGATATATATAGTACTCGGAAACTGGAATAATTTATCCTTATGCCTTTTTTTCGATAAAATGAAAATTATCAGAGTTATAGCATTTTCAAAATCCAAAAAAAAATAAACCAAAATGAACATTTTAAGCCAAACAACGCATGATATGAGAAAAAGTGAAAAGAAGAAAAACGTTTAGTTTTTAAAGCCCGACAAGATTATCATGACAAATTTTTCAATTTTTTCGAAAAGTTGAAAATTCCACTTTTGATCCTACAAAAAATAACGAAAACTCGAAAATTCCATTTTACGGCTAATCTATGCAAGATACGAAAAAAACGAATTAACTAAAATTGCGCGCCCTGAAAACAAATCGAGTGCGAAGCGCGAGATTCGTGATGAGAGTGTGTTCGATAAAGCCTAAGGAGCTTTAACTAAAGAGAATTCACAATCACCAAATGACAGTTTTCGATGCTTGGGCCTTTCATTTTGAAAGGCTTGCCCACAAATATGGGGTACATAGAGAGGCCGAGCGCGCAGTGCGAGAACCAACAGTCGCGCGCCCGAGGCGCGCTCAAGCTCGCGAGCGAAGCGAACCGCGCGCATAGCGCGCTATGGGAATGTGCCCGCTCAGCGGAAAGATTTTTATTTATTTATTTGAATTACTTTATAAATTTTTTTATAGCTTTTATTCTTTTGAATCATTTTAAATTCAAATGAACATTAGTCACATTAATAATGCCTATTATAAACTTTAAAAAATATTTTCGACTAAAATAGGCCACTTTTTAAAGTAAATTATTATTTATTATTATTATTATTATATTATTATTGATTATTTATTCTGTATTATTTTTAAGGTAGATTTAAATTTTCATTTCTAAATTCCAATTCACAATCAATCTTCAAAGTAGATGACTTCACTACCCTAGCGTGACGGCGATTAATCGAGATCAATCTAAATCAATCAAAGTTCCCCGAAAATAACCGCAAAATTAGTTGACAGTTAGTGGCTTAAAAAAATTGACCTAATTTATAATATAAATTATTTATATTTCTACTAAATATTTTCAATGACGAGTTTAGAAAATAATTGCAAGGTAGAAAATCAGTCCAGGCCTCCAGATGATAATTGGTACTTAATTTTCGTTTAATTTTTATCTCTGCGTTTATATAATTGTAATTAGAAGTGAAAATGTTAACCTTTATAATTAACTGTTTTTCTAATAACAATTATTATATGAATTGCGTTTTAGAAAGAACAAAAATGTGTCTAGTTATTTTTGGTTTTATTAATATAAGTTTATTGTTTTTGTCTAAAAGTAGAATTTTTTTTCTATTTTTGTAAATCTGAAATCGACATAAATCTAACCAAATATGTTCTTTTTTTATTTACAATTTGTCCAATAAGTGAGTTAGGGTTTGTAAAATTTTGTAAACAATCTTGGTTCCTTTTTAAAACTTTTTTAGATTGTTTAAATTGAAAAATGCATTTTCCAATTACAATTTTAAAAAAATTGCAGTTTTCCAGAAGCAATTATTTTAAAATATTTAAAATATTTTAAGGGATTTCAAGAGATTTAAAAATATGTCAAGTGATTAAAAATATTTTAAGGGATTCTAAAAGATTTGAAAATATTGTGAGGGATTCCAAAGAATTGCACTTTTTCACAGTTTTTTAAAGGATGTAATTATTATTTGTAAAAATGTATATTTTGAATATTAGAAATGATCAAAAAATAAATATAATGATTGTTATAACCAAAGTTCATAACAAATGAAAATTGAGACCTTTTTGAAACTAAAAAAAGAATGTTTTCAGGTGTGGTATATTATTGAATTAAACGAATTATGTTTATTTACGCAATTATTATAAATTATAAAATTACAAATTTTACTATTAAAATAAAATATGTTTATAATTATAGTACAATTAATTAAATGAAGATTCCTAGGATCTTAATTAAAATAAAATATTTAATTAAAAATAACAAAACTGAAAAAATGCTCATAGGATAAAAAATGTACTAATTTTTTGTTTAATTTGCTTATAACAATCATAAAATTTATTATTTTAACCTATCTATTATTTAAACTTTCTTGTGCTAAAGAAGTAGCAGTCCTAAACAGAAAAAAAATTTCATCAAAAATACACAAATTCTGCATTTGTTAATTTGATGTATTCATATTAATAATAATAATTATTCGAATACAAATCTTTTCTATCGAATAATATTATGAAAAAATTACTCAAAAGATAAGGAAGAATACTTTGAAAATAATAAATATTATGAAAAATAAACTTGAAACAAATAATATGTTTATAAACAATCTGGTTTTTACTGATTTGTTATTTACTGTCCTAAATATTGTACAGGTTGCAATTCTAAACGGGTTTGGAAGTTTTTTGTTTTGGAAATGATCAAAATAAAAATCTAACAAAATGTAACAGATTATTAAATTATTATTTTTTATAATTGTTTATTTAACGCAACGTTTGGCAAAGAGGGTAATTTTTAATATTTGATTTTTTTCTCTAAAAAAAAATAATTAACTAATTATAAATATATAATAAATCTAAACAAATTTTAATATTTCTGTTTAAAATTGTTAATAAAAAATAAATAATTGTCAACTATGAAGAGTCTGCAGACACAAAGCTTTCGTTGAAAACTGAACTTTTTTCTTAAAAATTTCTGTGTTTTGTTAAAAAAATTTTCTTTTTCGAAAAAATTTATTGACTTTTCTTGAAAAGTCATCTTTTTCGTTCAAAAATTAACTTTTTTGTTTGGAATGAATTTTTATTTCTTTTAAAATTAACTTTGTTAACTAAAAGTTTTAATATTCCATTTTTAATTGTAAATTTACCTTTTTTATTAAAAATTCATTTTATGTGTTGTAGATTTCAGTATTTTGTTTATTTTTTTTAAGTTAATTTTTTTACCTAAAATTTAACCATTCCATTTTCGGTTAAAAAATGATTGCTCTCAGTTGAAATTTGAAACATTAAATTTTGCATTGAGAATTCATCTTATTTAGTTGGAAAAATCAGCTGATTCGATTGTAATTTGAACTATATTTATAAAAATTAAGTTTTTTGGTTGAAAATATACCTACTTTTGTTGGAAAATCTTTTTTTATAGAAATTTTTTTAACTGAAAATTTAATTATTCCAGTTAAAGATCTTTAATTTGAATTATTTAATTTTAAAATTAAAGAATTTAAAGATTTATAAAATTATAATTTATAATAAACCTATAATTTAATAAAAATCTCTCTCATTGAAAATCTAACTAATATACTGACAATGTTTTTTATGATAAAAAATTTAAGTTTTTTTATTCAAAATTTATCTTTTATATTTTTGGTTAAAAATTGATACTTTTCAATTATGAAAAAAGCAAGTACCTGGTTATAAATTCCTTTATCTTGTTGAAAACTAATTTTTGCAATTTAAAATTGATGTTTTTTGCAATTGGCATGACGCAGTTAAACATAATTTACTTTGTTGAGAATTCAAGTTCAGTTAAAAACTGAACCTTGTGTTAAAATTTCACTTATTTTGTTAAAAATTCTGCTTTTTAATATAATATTAATTTTTTTGCTTGACAAAGCATCTTTTTGGTTTAAAGTTGAAGTACTTTGTTAAAAACGTTTTTTATCATCAAAAATTAAATTTGGAACAAAAAAATAAAATATTTAATTTTTGTTTTAAATTGATCTTTTTTAGTTAAAGTTCAACTATTCGATTGAAAATTGAACTTCGTTATTAAAAATTTATTTCGTTTGTTGTAGATTTCACTATTTTGTTAAAAGTTAGTTTTTTTGTTTTTGTCCAAAGATTCATTTTTTAACTGAAAATTGAACTATTCTATTTTTGGTTAAAAATGTATTGTTTTCAGTTGGAATTTAAACTATTTGGTTGAAATATAATTATTTTTAGTTAAAAATTAAACCACTTGTTAAAAAAACTTATTAGTTTTGTTTGAAATTTAATAATTTTGGGAAAATGTCTTTTTAGGATTAAAAATTTTAATCTTCTGTTTACAAATTTGTCTTTTTGAATTAAAAATTCAACTATGTACTTTGCTAGAAAATTCGACTATTTGTTTAACGAAAACCTTTGTTTTGTTGAAAAATTGTCATATAATTGTTTGAAAATTAAAAAATTTTGGTAAAAAGGAATCCTTTTGTTTGAAAATTCCCGTGAATATAATTTAGGCATAGTCGGGATTTGAACCAGTTAAGATCTGCTGAGCCTTTCGTGGCGTACCTGATTCATGCTCAACTTATGTATAGTCGCGCTCTGGGTTCAAATCCGCTCTAAGGCAGATTTTTTATTTTTCAAACATTATTTGTTCGAAGTATAATAGTTTTAACGCCCTAATTTTAATGAATTAAAAACAATGAAAATCACTAGAATTCACCTGCAACCACCTGCAGTCATCTGCAGCACAACAGTTATTGCAATGCATTTTATACAATATTTCGTGATCCACTTTAATCTATTTCATGCGATGATACAGAAAGTAATGAAGAATTTTTTTCAAGGATAATAGTTAATTTATTCGTGAGAATGAGAAATTTTCAGAATACAGTTTAAACCTGAGCGCCCTGAATTAAATCGATAACAGAGGAGCTCGTGAGGTGTCGACAGCACTCGTGGAACTTCGCACTCATTTTAATCAATGGTATCGTGTTTGTCAACAATGCACGAATTTCTCTTTCCTCACGCATCTAACATCACGATCATGGAACTTGAATCACGAAAGTAGTATTCGCGATATTTCAATTCATCCCGCACGTGTCACAGAGAATGAAAGTGTCACGTGGTTTAGTTGTCACTCGGTCCATCCCATAATTCAGTGTTACGAAAAATGTATGTGTTTGTAGAATTTATTAGTGAAAGAGAAAAGAAATTTGTTTATTGGTGAAGCATGATTCTGAGGCTACCACCATGTCTAGGTAAATAATTTTAAATTTTTTATTAAATATGCACTATTTTTTAAAGTATTGTAAGATTGCTTATTAGGAAATCTAATTTATAATACAAAAATAAGATTTCGAAAAAATATTTATTTGTTGAAAGCTTTGGAACCCATAAATTTGAACTAAGCAGATTAATTACATTTATTCCGCACTTGTTACAACAAATGAAAGTGTCACGTGGTTTAGTTGTCACTCCCTCCATCCCATAATTCAGTGTTACCAAATTTTCTTTTTTTAAATTTATTAGTGAAAGAGAAAACAAATTTTTGTATTAGTGAAGCATGATCTTGAGGTTACCACCATGTCTAGCTAAATAAATTAGAATTGTTTATTAAATATACACTACTTTTTAAATTATTGTATGATTTTTTAATAGAAAATTTAATTTTTAAGAAAAGAAAAAAGATTTTGAATAAATATTTATTTGTTGAAAATTTCGGAACAGATAAATTCGTACTAAGCAAATTAAATAAATTTATTCCGCACTTATTACAAAAAATGAAAATGTTACCTGGTTCAGTTGTCACTCTCTCCATCCCATAATATAGTGTTTCAAAAAATGTATTTGTTCTTAGAATTTATTAGTGAAAGAGAAGAGAAATTTGGTTATTGGTGAATCATCATCTTGAAGTTGTCACCATGTCCATATAAATAATTTTGAATTGTTTATTAAATATCCAATATTTTTTAAATTATTGTAAGATTGCTTATTAGGAAATCTAATTTATAATACAAAAAATAAGATTTCGAATAAATATTTATTTGTTCAAAGTTTTGGAACAGATTAATTCTTACTAAGCAAATTAAATAAATTTATTCCGCACTTATTACAAAAAATGAAAATGTCACGTGGTTTAGTTGTCACTCCGTCCATCTAAGTATTCGGCGTTACGAAAAATGTATTCGTTTTTAGAATTTATTAGTGAAAGAGAAAAGAAATTTGTTTATTGGTGAAGCATGATCTTAAGGTTGCCACCATAACTATGTCAATGATTTTGAATTGTTTATTAGTATGAAATAATTTTCAAATTTTTTCTGTTTGTGTAATTTAAAATCTAATTTTTAATAAAAAAAAAGATTTTGTATAATTATTAATTTGTTCAAAGTTTTAGAAGACATAAATATGTGCTACATAAATTTAATAAATTCTGTCCGCACTTTTTATATAGAATGAAAATTTCACGTGGTTTAGTTGTCGCTACATCCATCCCATAATTCAGCCGTGCAATAAAAATGTATGTGTTTTTAAAAGTTATTAGTAAAAGACAAAAGAAATTTGTTTATTGGTGAAGCATCATCTTGAAGTTTTCACCATGTCTATATAAATAATTTTGAATTGTTTATTAAATATGCAATAATTTTTAAATTATTGTAAGATTGCTTAAAAGGAAATCCAATTTGTAATAAAAAAATATTTCGAATAAATATTTATTTGTTGGAAGTTTTGGAACAAATAAATTCTTACAAAGAAAATTAAAGAAATTTATTCCGCACTTGTTACAACAAATGAAAATGTCACGTGGTTCAGTTGTCACTACGTCCACCATATAAATCAGTGTTACGAAAAATGTATGTTTTTGTTGAATTTATTAGTTAAATATGCAATACTTCTTAAATTATTGTAAAATTTTTTAAGGCTATGTGGCGAGTGAGTCACGTGATCAGATTCCTACCTTACCGACACTTTTTTTATTTTCTAACTTATTTTTACTCGAAGCACCACATCGAGTAATAAATTGGGGACAATAAATAAGAAACACTAAAAAATCTGGCTCTGGTCCTAAATTTTAATAATTATGAAAAAAGTCAAAAAAATTATTTACAACAAAAACTTTTTTCATAATTATTCAAATTGATGACCAGAACCCGCTTTTTTAGTGCTTCTTATTTATTAATCCAAACTTTCAACTCGATGTGATGGTTCATGTAAAAATATGTTAGGAAATAAAAAAAGTGTCGGTAAGGTAGGAATTTGGTCACGTGACCCACTGATCACGTGGCCTTAATGAGAAATCTAATTTATAGAAAGAAAAAGATTTCTAATAAATATTCATTTGTTAAAAGTTTTGAAAGACATAAATTTGTGGTAACTAAATTAAGTACATTCTTTCCGCACTTTTTATAACGAATGGAAATGTCACGTGGTTTAGTTGTCACTACGTCCATCCCATACTTCAGTGTTACAAAAAATGTATTTATTTTTAGAATTTATTAGTGAAAGACAAAAGAAATTTTTTTATTGGTGAAGCAATTTCGAATAAATATTAATTTGTTAAAAATTTGGAAGAAATAAATTTGTGCTAAATAAATTAAATAAATCCATTCCGCACTTTTTATTACAAATGTTTTTAAAATTTATTAGTGAAAGACAACAAAATTTTGTTTATTGGTGATGTATGATCTTAACGTTAGCACCATGTCTAGGTAAATAATTTGTATTTGTTTGTTAAATGTGCACTTTTTTCTAAATTATTGTAAGATTGTTTAATTGGAAATTTAATTTGTAATCAAAAAATATTTCGAATAAATATTAATTTGTCAACAGTTTTGGAATAAATAAATTCGTGCTAAATAAATTCCTTTCGGACTTTTTATTATTGATAAAAATGTCACATAATTGAGTTGTCACTAACTCCATCCCTTAATTCAGTGTTACAAAAAATGCATGTGTTTTTAAAATTTATGAATGAAAGACAAAAGAAATTTGTTTATTGCTGAAGAATGATCTTGAGGTTGCCCCCATGGATATGTCAATAATTTTAAATTGTTTATTAAATATGCAATACTTTTTAAATTATTGTAGGATTGCTTAAAAGAAAATCTAATTTTTAATGAAAAAATATTTCGAATAAATATTTATTTGTTGAAAGTTTTGGAACAAATAAATTCTTACAAAGCAAATTAAATCATTTTTTCCGCACTTTTTACAACAAATAAAAATGTCACGTGGTTTAGTTGTCACTACGTCCATCCCATGATTCAGTGCTACGAAAAATGTATTTGTTTTGAAATTTATTAGTGAAACAGAAAAGAAATTTGTTTTTTGGTAAACCATGATCTTCAGGTTACCACCATGTCTAGGTAAATAATGTTAATTTGTTTATTAAATGTGCACTATTTTTTAAATTATTTTAATATTGTTTCATTGAAAAATCTAATTTTCAATTAAAAAAAGATTTCGGATAAATTTTTATTTATTAGAAATTTTAGAAGACATAAATCCATGCTAAACAAATTAAATAAATTAAATAAATTCATACGGCACTTTTTATAAAAAATCCAAATGTCACGTGGTTTAGTTGTCACTTCGTCCATCCCATAATTCAGTTATATCACAATAAATATATGTGTTTTAGAATTTTTTAGTGAAAGGCAAAAGAAATTTGTTTATTGGTGAAACATGATCTTGAGGTTGCCACCATGTCTAGGTAAATAATTTTGAATTGTTTATTAAATACACACTATTCTTTAAATTATTTTTAGATTGTTTATTATGAAATTTAATTTTTATTCATAACAAGCATTATCAATCGCGCGTTTAGTAATCTTGAAATATTGCGATATGAGGGCAAAAATCATTTTTAATAAATAATAAAAATTCTGAATAAATATTTATTTGTTAAAAGTCTTGGAACACATATAAATCGACAGTTACGTATAATTTTTTTTATTCTGTGTGAATTATAATAGATTTTTCCTAAATAAAGAAAAGATTTTTTGAAACAAATTTCTGTATATTTTACAATATTTTTTTGTTATTAAAAAAATATTGAAATTATTTAGAAAAAAGGAGCTATTATTAACTTGTTTCTAAACTTATATAAATTTAAATTCTTTAAGATTTTTTAGAAAATTCGACATTTTTTTCAGTATTTAAAATGTGCCAGAAAGGAATGTGGAAGATTTAAAAAAATTATTTTCTAGGATTTTACAAAAGATTAGGAGAGATTCGAGCCTTTTCGAAAGGTATTCGGAACTTTTAGAAGTTTGGAAGAAATAAAAAATATTTAATACTTTTTCGGAAGTTCTTCCAACTTTTAAAATATTTTTAATCTGTTCAAAACCTCTTACATTCGTGAAAATATTTTTAGCTGATTTGAGTTCTTCTTAAAATTTTAAAAAATCTTTCAAAATGTAAAAAAATGGCCGTAAAATCTTCCAAATTTTTCGAAGGAGTTTAAGAAAATTTGCTTATTCATTCGAAACCTTTCAAAATTCTTTTAAAGCTTCTAAAGTTTGGATTTGAAATATAAAAAAAATACATTTTTAAAACTGCTAATATTTTAAAATCAATAACATTTTTCGTGAATTTGATTAATTATGCAAAATTAAAAAAATGACATCACAATTTTTCAGGTTCTTCTTGGAGAATTTTAGAAATCTTGGAAAATTTGTTGAAATCTAGGAATCTAAATAATTTTTCATTTTCTTGAAACCTTACAAAATTCCTAAATTATCTTATAAGTGTTTCTTAAAATTACTCAAATTTGTTCTAAAAAAATTTTTAAATGACAGGATTCTATAAAATATTAGGAAAAATTCGTTTGGAAGAAGTTAAAAAATATTTAATAAATTTCAGTAAATATTTTTAATCTCCCCAAAACTTCTAAAATTTCTAAATAACTTCTAAAGCGATTCTAGTTGTTCCTATTTTTTTTTAATTCTGAAAAATTCTTCAAAGTTGACCTACAATATTCCAGATCCTTTTCTGATAATTTTGGATAAATTATATTTTAAAATACAAAATCATACAAATTTTTCCACAAATCTTAAGAAAATTTTGTTATTCTCTTGAAATCTTTAAAATTTCTTAAAACGCTTCTAAAATTTTTGTTTGAAACCTTCAAAAGTCTAGATTTTTTTAATTTGTTGAAATCTTTTCTAGGTTTTAATTTTCTGTTAATGTTTCAAAAAATTATTAAAATCTCATAAACTTAATCGATTTCTTTAACTTTCCAATATTGCAAAATTAAAAAATTTTGCTTTAAAATCTTCCATACTCTTTTTCAAGATTTTAAGAAATCATTTGACTTACTTTTTTTCTAAATTTTTTTAATTTTTTAAAATTGAAAAATTTTTCTTTAAATACGAAGAAACAAAAATTGCCGCAAATGTTAACTATAAATTACAGATAGTAAAAATGTCATTTCTGAGAAAATTGTGAATGATTTAAGTTTTATTATAAAATAATTAATTTTAAGTTTAGAAAATTTCAAAATATTTAGAAATATTTTTTGGAAAGATTCAAACATTATAAAGATTTCAACAAATTTAAAAGAAAATGTAGATTTTTGAAGATTTCGAAAAAAAAGCTTTTTAAGAATTTT
Organism: Acraspis erinacei; assembly: GCA_035041075.1. Taxonomy (NCBI): domain Eukaryota; kingdom Metazoa; phylum Arthropoda; class Insecta; order Hymenoptera; family Cynipidae; genus Acraspis; species Acraspis erinacei. The sequence goes on along the minus strand of JAWWLR010000148.1, from coordinate 22,268,251 downwards.
GAAAGGTTTCAAGAGAATAATGAAATTTCCTTCGGTCTTTTGGGAACTTTAGAAAGATATTAAAACATTTTTTTTAATTTAGAAAGGAAATCTGAAATATTGGAAGGAAGGTTTAGAAATTTTGAATATATTCAACAAAAAATTTTAACCCAGAAAGATTTTTAAAAATTGTGAACAGAATCTAAATGATTCTTTATTGAAAAAAATTTGTTTAAAGATGATTTTACAGGATTTCATTAAATTTCAAAAGATTAATAAAAATGTCAAAAACTATTTGATTGAATATTCGTCTTTTTTGGATGACTTAAATTTTCTTTTTGAAATATCAATTATTGATTTTTTTTTTTGGAAATCCAAAAAATAAACTATTTTATAGAAATTTCGTTTCATGTAGTGAAACTTTAATTTGTTTTGATTAAAAATAGATTTGTTTTTTATTTCAAAATAAATTATTGTTCTGGTTAATATATTAATTGCGCATTACTTTTTTCGGGAATTCATCTTTTATTGCTGGAAAATTAAAGTATTTGGTTAAAAAAAATTTTTTAATTTCGAATTCGACATTTGATATCCTCAAAAATCTTTTTTTGTGTTTTCTCAAGAATCTTAGGAAAATTATAATTATATTATATTTATTAGTTATATTTAATAGTTATTCAAAAATTTTATTTTGTACTAAAATGCTATTGTTTAAAAAAAGATTAAAAAGTAATCAAAGTGAGTAATTTATAGTATTTATAAAATTTGTAATATTTTTGCGCTTAAATTTAAAAACTAGCACTTTTCGAAAGAATTGTTGCAGATCTTGATGATATACGGTCACCTGTCACGATATCGCAGCTCGAGCTGAGACATGAAGATTTTAGATAAGGTTGAATTACTGCATATTGAAGCACTAAAAACAAATTGAGTTTGATAGCTTTTCCTTTAGATTTGTAATTTTGTTACGAAAATTTTTTGCACTAGCATAAAAAAACTTTAAAATTGTGTTTAAATTAAACATAATTGAACATAAACAAATTAATAAATAAAAATTCCAAATAAGTAATTATATTTAATGTTAAAAATTATTTCAAAATATTTCTGTACATTATGGATAAAGGATAAATGTTGCATTTTTTTAAGATTGGTAAATAATACTGTTTTCAACATTTTGCTAAAGAACTTAAGATAATCATTTTTTTAAAGATTCCATGAAAAATTGTAAACGATTTTTTTGGTTGAAAAATGAATTTTGAGAAAATAATTAAAAAGATGTAAAAACATTTTAAATTCTTTTCTACTATTTCGGAAAAAAAAACAATTTTACAAGATTATAAGATTTTAGAAATAATCCTAAGGGCTGAAATAGATATTCAGAAGATTTGAAAGTATGCAACAATAAGTTTATTAATTAAAAAATTTTTCTTTGTTTTAAAACATGTAATTTAAGAAAATACTTTAAATGATTTCAAAACATTCCAAAAGATTTCCAAAATGATCAAAAATGAATCTGAAAACTTTAAAGTAATTTTTTTAATTTAGAAAAATGTTGTCAAAAGTTCAGGAAAAAATCAATTTATTTTTAAAGATATTTAGAAAATTTTAAAAAAATTTCAAGAAAAAAGTATACAAAATGTAGATTTTTCAAGATTTTAAAATAAAATTTTGCATCATTTCAACGAAATAAAAACAATTCTCAATATTCCTGGAAATATTTAAAGTGATTCTTTATTTAAAAAAATTAATTTAAGGAGGTTTTTTTATGCGCAAGATTCTAAAACAAATTTTCGGAATAACTCAAGTTAGTTTTAAACATATTTAGGAATTTTCGGAATTTTGAATAATTTAAAAATATTTCAAAAATTTGTAAGATTTCCGAATATTTAAAAAATATTCTTAAACTTTCTTCAAGTGTCAAAAAGTTCAGACATTGTTTTTTATTTTTTCAAATCATTTTTAGAATTTTGTAGAATGCTATAAAATAGAAAAATATGTCTTAGAAATTTTCAAGATTCTGCTTCGACATATCTGAAATATTCAAAAATCTTTTTGAATTTTTTCGAGCAATCTAGGGAAATTATATTTATATGACTTTAAAGAAAATAAACTAATTAAAGTAAAAAATAAATCGTAATTCAAAATTTCTATTTTGGTGTTAAAATTTTTTTTCTCCCTCAAAGTATAATTTGCCTGTAATTTTTATGTTTATCTCTTTGCTAGAAATTACTTAATTTTTTATTAAATTTGCAAATGTTTTGTTTAAAATAAAAATGTTTTGTGCCTATGTTTTTTAAAATTCGCCGCTTTAGACAAATTCAGTTCTTATTGATTAAAAGTTAAAAATGGTTTTTATTTTAATTATCAACTATTATATTTATTTTTAAGAACTTTTTTTTCTGTTGAAAATTTAATTACTTTTTTAAAAGTTAATTACTTTGTTAAAAAATCACTTATTTGGTTAAAAATTAACGAGTTTCGTTAAAAACTCGTCTCTTTAAGTAAAACTATAACCGATTTGTTGAAATTTGAAATTTTTGACAGTGTTTTTTGACATAATTCTTCTTTGTTCTAAATTTATTTTTTTGATTGACGATTCAACTATTTTGTTGAATTTTTTTTATAAATTTAACTATTTGATTAAAAATAAAAATATTTTCCGAATAAAATATAAAATTATTACACTTTCCGTTACTTCTTTTTTTGTTGTTGTTAAAAAAGCAACTTCTTGGTTAAAAGTCGAGCTGCATTGTTAAAAAGTCATTGTTTTTCAAGGATTGATTATTTATTTAAAAATTTGCATTCCTTGGTAGAAAATTAATCTTCTTAATAGAAAATTCATGCCTCTGATTGAAAATTCAACTATTTGTTTGAAAATGTAAATATTTTGTTGAGAATTTTCTTTATTGTGGTAAGTTCACATTTTCGGTCTGTAAAGTGAAACTTGTTTGTAGAAAATTTGTCTCTTTTGGAAAATATTTAATGTTTTTTGGTTACAAATACAACTTTTTGAAAATAAATCTTTTTTGGCTAAGGGATGTGGGCGGCACAGCTGGACAAGTGGTAGAAAAAAGTACCCATTCGATGACAATAGTAACACTCAA
>JAWWLR010000148.1:22211069-22229361 GCA_035041075.1 Acraspis erinacei | reverse complement strand
AAATTTTATTATTTGGGAATTTTCTAATTGCGGCATATTATTATTAGGAAATTTTATAATTCAGAAAGCCTCCATTTAGGAATTCTATTATTTGGGAATTGTCCAATTCGGGCATTTTATTATTCGCAAATTTTATAATTCGGGAATTTTATAATTCGGGAATTCTATTATTTAAGAATTTTATTATTCGGAAATTTTCCAATTCAAGAATTTTATTCTTCCGAAATTTGATTTTTCGAAAATTGGATTATTTTGGAATTTCTAATTCTGGAATTTTATAATTAGGTAATTTCATAATTCAAGAAGTTTCTAATTTCGGAATTTTATTATTCGGGAATTTTCCAATTCGGCCATTTTATTATTAGGAAATTTTCAAATTTGGGGAGTTTCTAATTCCGTAATTTTATTATTAGGTAATTTCATAATTCGGGAACCTTATTATTCTGAAATTTTCCAAATCGGGAATTTTTTTATTATTCGAAAATTTTATTATTTGGGAATTTTCTAATTGCGGCATATTATTATTAGGAAATTTTATAATTCAGAAAGCCTCCATTTGGGAATTTTATTATTTGGCAATTTTCCAATTGAAGAATATTATTATTCTGAAAATTGATTTTTCGAAAATTGGATTATTTTGGAATTTTCTAATTCTAGAATTTTATAATTAGGTAATTTCATATTTCGGGAAGTTTCTAATTTCGGAATTTTATTATTCGGGAAATGTCCAATACGGGTATTTTATTATTCGGAAATTTTCAAATTTGGGAAGTTTCTAATTCCGCAATTTTATTATGAGGTAATTTAATAATTCGGGAACCTTATTATTCTGAAATTTTTCAAATCGGAATTGTTATTATTCTGAAATCTGATTGTTCGAAATTTTTTTATTTGAGAATTTTCTAATTCTGGCATACTATTATTAGTAAATTTTATAATTCAGGAATTTTATTATTTACGAATTTTATTATTCGGGAATTTTCCGATTCAAGAATTTTATTATTCTGAAATTTGATTTTTCGAAAATTGGATTATTCTTGAATTTTCAACTTCTGAAATTTTATAATTAGGTAATTTCATAATTCGGGAAGTTTCTAATTTCGGAATTTTATTATTCGGGAATTGTCCAAGTCGGTAATTTTATTATTCGGGAATTTTTTAATTTGGGAAGCTTCTAATTCTGGAATTTTATTATTAGATAATTTCATAATTCGGGAACCTTATTATTCTGACGTTTTCCAAATCGGGAATTTTTTTATTATTCGAAAATTTTATAATTTGGAATTTTCTAATGGCGGCATATTATTATAAGGAAATTTTATAATTCAGAAAGCCTCCATTTGGGAATTTTATTATTTGGGAATTTTCCAATTCAAGAATTTTATTATTCTGAAAATTGATTTTTCGAAAATTGGATTATTTTGGAATTTTATAATTCTAGAATTTTATAATTAGGTAATTTCATAATTCGGGAAGTTTCTAATTTCGGAATTTTATTATTTGGGAAATGTCCAATTCGGGTATTTTATTATTCCGAAATTTTCAAATTTGGGAAGTTTCTAATTACGGAATATTATTATTAGGTAATTTCATAATTCGGGAACTTTATTATTCTGAAATTTTCCAAATCGGATATGTTATTATTCTGAAATCTGATTATTCGAAATTTTTATTATTTGGGAATTTTCTAATTCCGGCATATTATTATTAGGAAATTTTATAATTCGGGAATTTTATTATTTACGAATTTTATTATTCGGGAAGTTTTCGATTCAAGAATTTCATTATTCTGAAATTTGATTTTTCGAAAATTGAATTATTTTTAAATTTTCTAATTCGGGAATTTCCCAATACGGAAATTTTATTATTCGGGAATTCTCCAATTCGCGAATTTTATTACTTTGACAGTGAAAAAATGTCTCATTTGTGCGCATAACAGAACTGATAAACATTAAATATTTTTTACGTAATATCTTATTATTCCAATTTATGTGAAATAATTGAGTTTTAAGCCATAACAATTCAATTTTCATTAAAATATCTAAATTTGAAACAAAATCGTTACATTAAGCCAAAAAATACGAATTTTCAACAAGAGAGTTGAAATTTCAACCAAGGAACATTTTCCAATCAACGAACAAAATTCTTAAAGTTGGAAAAAGTTGAATTTACAACACAAAAATATTTATTTTCTGCTAAAATAATTGAATTTTTAACTGAAAAGGTCAATTTTTTAGAAAAAGTAGGATAGCTACATTTGTAATTAAAAAATTAATTCTCTACCGTAAAAGATTAATTTTCAACAAAATATATGAATTTTCAACAAAAACGTTGATTACATCATGTCTGTTATATAAGATAAAAGAAAATTTTTAAAAATATTTTTGACAATCTATGAAAATTGATATCCTAACTATAGAATTATTATAATTAAAATATTTGTCTACAATATAAAGACAATAAAACGGTTGAATTTTTGCTCAAAAATACTAATATGATTCGATTTGCAGTGGAACTTTAATAATGAAAATTATATTTTAAGCGAGATTCTCCAGTTTTTAACAATTTACTTAGATGCTCCAAGTTTTGTAAGTAATTTAACTTTTATTATTTCTTTGAATGGTTGAAAAAGCTTACCAATAAAATTTTTTTCTTTTAATAATAATTTATAGAAACGTTCAGAAATCAATTTTATTATCAAATAAAATTACTTATTTTGGAAATTTTTATGTTCCAAATTGATAGCGCAGAAAATTCTTAATCCTTTTTTATAGATTAATGTATGAAACCTTCTGTTATATGGTCAAGGTTTTATAAATAAAATTCTTTTTTTTTCATTTTTAAAAAATTTTGTCAAAAAGTTAGAAACAAATTGAATTTATTGATTTCTAGGTTATATAAATATATTTTTCCTAAGATTCTTGAAGAAATTCAAGAAGGGTTTTAAAAATTTCAGATGCCAAATAACAAATTTAAAAAAAAGTTATTCTTCAATCAAAGATTCTAAACAGAAAATGCAATAGTTTATATTTTAATATAAATAAATTTTTTATTTGAATAAAAAAGATTTGAATTTATCTAAAAAAGACATACTTTCAAAAAGTAGGTGAATTCTCAATCAACAAAATAATAATTTTCAGCCAGTTGTATTTTAAACAAAAAAATCGTGAAATACTTTTCCAAATGAGACGATTTTTGTAGAAGAAATAGAATTTTTTAAATAAAAATATGAATTTTCAAAAAACAGTTAATTTTTGAGAAAATAGAGGAATTCGGAACCAAATGCATGAATCTTCTATCAAGAGGAATGATTTTATATAAAAAGAAATAATTTCGAACTAAAAGGATGAATTTTTAACCAAGAAAATGAATTTAAAAAGAGGTTTAACTTTTAACCAAGTACTAGTTGTATTTTCAACTAAAAAATGAATCATCAACGAAAAATGTTGATATTTAAATCCGAAAAGATTTTAATTTTTAATCATAAGCAGTTGAATTTAAAAAAAATGCAATGAAATAGTTAAATCCTCTATCAAAAAGACCCATTTTGAACTAATATGGTGAATCGTCAACCAAACAAGTGAATTTTTAACAAATTACTTTAAATTTTAACCAAGTAAACGATTTTTGAACCAAAATGGATCAATTCCGAACAATATACATACTTAATAATAATTTTCGAAAAAAATTTGAATCCCTAGCCAAAAATGATTTTAATTTTAGACTATTTCTTTGTAATTTGGATAAAAGAGAGATTAAATTTGTTAAGATTGCACCCTAACTTGACACACCCGTGAGCACTGGCCCTTTTTGACATCCGTTTCTCTAATTGGCAATACGTATTTCGCTGTTGTTCACCTTTTACATTAACAGGTTATGGGCCCAGGATTCCGGAAGTGAATAGTGTTAAAATTAACTTATTTGAAGCGAGTGAAATCTAATTTGCAATGTGACTGAAAAGTGCACATCGTAGACCTCGGAAAAAGAATGCTTAGCTGTAAAAGGGAAACATAAATCTAATCTTTGTAGAAAAATGAGTAAGATTTGTGTGAAAATGCGTATTGAGTGGCTAGGTAAGGACAATTAGAATACTTGAAATCTGCCGATGGAAGATTTGCTAATCAAAAATGATGCATGGGGTTATGTTAGCAGCGTCAAAGTTTTCAGGCTATAAAAGAGTTTCCATGATCCTGATTTACGTTCGGATTTAATGCCTGTTGGTAAAATAAAAGATAAACAGATTAACGGATTGATGTCCTGTTCCGAAAGGAAAATGCAATAGTGCTTGACTCGAACGTTAACTGCAAAGTTTTCGCGAAAAGAATTAACGGTCTCTATTACGTTGAAGAGCAAGCTGAAGTTATAGCTGCAGTGATGACAGAGTTCAAATTCGAAGTCTGGCATCAGCGTTTGGGACATCTCAACGAGAGCGACTTAAAAAAACTCATATCAGAGGAAAAAGTACCGGGAATGAAGGCAAGCCGAGACAGAAAGCTTCAAACTTGCGAGACATGTCTGAAGGTATAACTTACCAGAACTCCCTTTCCGAAAAAGTCGATACCCAGTGCTGAGCTAGTAAATATCGGACACACTGATATCTGTGGACCCATGAGAAAGGAATTCAAGAATGGCGCAAGTATTTTGCCACGTTCATTGACGATTGCTCCGGATGGGGTGAAGTTTATTCTTTCAAACACAAACGCGATACTCTACCAGCTTCTAAAAGGTTTAAACTACAGGCAGAAAACCAAAATGGAAAGAGGATCAAGCATGTGTAGTCCGATAACGGTGCGGAATATTTCCACAAAGAATTCAATCAGTACCTGGAATACTGCAGAATCAAAAGAAGATTGACAGTTCCCTATAAACCACAACAGAAGAAAATGGCAGTACGAAGGAACCGAAGTCTTCTGGAGGTGGCCAGATGTTTCCTGATCCAAGCAGACCTTCCACCTTTTAAAAAGTGAATGGGTATGAAGCCTAATATTTCTTATTTTAAACCCTTCGGTCGTAAAGCCTTCATGATTGACGAAGCACCTAAAAAGAGGAAATTCAATTCCAGATAAGGAATGCGTGTTTGAAGACTATTATGAGGAAGCGTAAGCTTACAGGATGTAGATGCTTGGTGAGAGAAAAATTATTATTCCTTGTGACGTAGCGTTTTTAAATGTTTTTGGAAGTAGCCAAAATTAGGAGAATTTGAAACTAAAGGATCTTTAGGTCAAGGAAGAAGCTCATCGAAATACTAATCCAATTAGCTTCATCACGAGAATTGGACATCGAAGAATAACTTGCAGTAGAGGAAAAATGGGAAGTAGTAGAAAATCGTGTCACCAACGAACAAGAAGTTCCAAATAGAAGAGTTCCTGAACCTCCGTAATTGTTAGAAGTGGAAAAAGGTGAAAATAAGGAAGCTATACCATCGAGCTGATGGAAGATTCATCGTAGAGGATTCTGACGAAACTAACGTTGCCGCTGGATTTCTGGCAAGGATGTACTATCCGCAAAAAACTCAGAGGAATGGAAGAAACCTATTAAGGATGAGTTTAGATCCTTCATAGAAAATTACACTTTCGATTTATGTCAGAGGTTAGGCAACGCGAGTACGCAGAAAAATCCGGAAATGAATGTAGCCATCCGGCAGGCGATAGGCGGTGAGAATAGTTCCGTGAAGTGATACCAGGAAGCGCAGGATGCGCTCTCCCGCATTCTACCACAACTGAAGAGACACTGAAGAGACACTTGACGTGGACTACGGTAAACCGAAGTGTCTACTCCCATAGGCAAAGTGGAGAAAGGAGAATAGTAATTGCTACGCCCCCTAGGTGGACCTCGTGAGAGTTCAGAATTCGAAATGATCTTGAGCAGACGCTACAAGTTCTATTGTCTGCTCGAGTTCAATTTAGCTGCAAAAATTATCTGTTGGAATCGTTCTATGATAGAATGATTCCGGCAGAATTGAAGATTTGTTTGAATTTGATCGATAATCGATTTGAATTTGTTCAAGTTTTTATTTGTGTTATTGGTTATCATTATTCATGCATTTATATCAGAAAGAGAAGTGAACATAACCTAAAAGTTAGGGTAAGAAGAAAAGGGGGCTCTTTTCTTTATACAATAGTTCTTGCTACGCCCCCTAGGAGTTGCTGATGTTGAATTGCCCCAATCTTTGATGACACCCTCAAAATACATTAGAGTGGGCACATCGTGGGATTAGCTTTTCGAATGGCCTTCAGGCCCCACGCTCTGGAAGGATGAAGGTTCGTAGCTTTTGGATGTAGGTACTCTGTCACAGACTCTAGATATTTCTATCCATCAAGGTCAAGGCTTCTGAGTAATTTTTGATCTTTTGTTTTGTGCTTTCCTTGGGTACACTGCTACAGGGTCCAATATATTTTTGCAGGAATTATCCTTGGGTACGCTATCACGGGCTACAATACATTTTTTTATTTGTGTTTCCATGGGTACGCTGTTACAGGTTCTAAGACATTTTGATTCTTTATTATGCTTCCTTGGGTATGCTGTTACAGACTCCAAGATATTTCTGGGCACGATGTTTGAGGCTCCAAAAATATGGTACATTTGGTTATTTGTGCTGGGCACGCTGGAAAAGGCTCCAGATGTTTTCAGGTTGATTTCTAGTTTCTCCGGGCACGCTAGAACCGGCTCGAAAAATTTGTTATTGAGGTACTAAAACCGCAACCGCGATTTCGGCTAGATTCCAAAAATTTGTACAAGACTGATCTTAAATAGTTATAGTTAATCACTGCAATTAAAGAAGTTGGTATAGATAATTATACCTTTTTGAAATATTAAGAGAGAGATGTTGTAACAGCTATGACTGATTATAAATACGCAAACGTAGTTATAAAAAATCTGAAGTCTCAATAAATAAGAATTTACTTCTTAAATGTAGCATCATTCAATTTATCTTCTCTTTCCGGGCCCGAAATAATTTTATCGAGACTTAGGTCTAGGTAAAATTAAAATATTAAAAGTACGAACTCTTTCAACGTTCAAGCGTTCGCGCGGGCTGGCAAGTGCCCGCCACACTCATCTGAGTACAGTTCGAAACTCGGAGACGCAAGGTTATGTACTTTATTTTCAAGTGGCGTTTCTTGAAGTTGCTTCTACAAATTTACTCCTTCATGTACAAGATTGTTCTCTTCGTCTGTTAATTATACTTAGCTGTATTCTATTTTTATTCTAGTTTCATTAGAAAAATTACTTTTTTGCCGAAAAAAGTTTCTAAAAAAAGAATTATTTTTGAAGCTAGAATCTATATTATGTTGGTAGCTAACTATATGTTTTTTTAAATATAGAATTTTTATCGGAAAGGTTTTTGCCGAGTTATAACAGTTTCTTTCCTTTCATGTGAGTAATTTACGAAAAGTACAGAAAGCAGCATGATGATAATGAAAAAACGTGGGCAGTCAACTGACAGCCCGCGCGAGCGCAGGTGTGACTAAAGTTGGCGTGAACACATGAAGGTTAACGAGACCTTTGCACCCGTTGCTCGTTTAAGCTCAATCAAAACCGTGATGTCTTTGAATGTGGAGCGCGATCTCATTTGTCATCAATTTGGCGTTACGACTGTCTTTTTAAATGGACGATTAGACAAGGAAATTTTAATGGAAGTACCTAATTTCTTGGAAGAAGGATTATCGGAGATTATCCATTTCAAGGGATTTAGAAAAAAAACAAAAGAAAAAGTTAAAGACGCGGTTCAAAAAATCCAGAAAAAAAACAAGGTGTTACTATTTAAAATGTCCCTGTATGGGTTGAAGCAAGCATGTCAACAATCGACTGCAAGACTGGACGATGAACTCCTGAACTTGGGATTGAGACCTTTAAAATCTGATCCTGTAATTCTGACTATAATTCTGACTGTAAAATGTGGACAAGATTTGATGGTCATCCTTTTCTACGTGAATAATATGATAGCGGCTTCGAGAAATACTGTTTGGATGCTTATAATAAAACAAGAATTAAAAAAGAAATTCGAAATGAAGGATCTTGGAAACATTCAACGCTCTTTAGGGATCAAGTTTGTCCGACGCGAGAAAAAGCTTCAGATTATTCAGAAACAATATACTGAGCGTCTTCTGCATCCTTTCGGGATGAAGGATTCAAAGCTCGCAGTTAATCACTTGGATCCAAGTGTTCAGCTGAGAAGACCAGAATCAATTTCGCAGGGAGCAGTAGGCGAATATCCATTCCGTGAACTGATAGGATCCCTGATGTACCTAGATGTGGGAACACGCCTAGATGTCTCATTTGCCGTGAATTATCTCAACCAATTTAATACCTGCTACACGAGAGAATACTGGGTAGCTTCTAAAACGGTTTCAAGACATTTTGAAGGAACTTCGGCCAGCGGATTAACTTTCTCAAAAACCGGAAAGAGTCTCCAAGGCTACGTGGATGCAGATTGGAGAAATTGCTTGCACGGTCATCGATCATATCCTAGATTTTCTTTTATATTTGATGGTGCAGCTGTTAGCTGGGAGACTAAACAGCAAAGAATAGTGACTCTTTTAAGTGTGGAAGCTGAGTATATGGTAATACCTCAGGCTGCCAAAAAAGCCATCAACCTTCCTCGATTTATGAGTGATTACGCTTGGCCAGTTACTAAACCAACTCTAGTTTATAATGACAATCAGGCTATTCAAATACTAGCTCGAAATCCTGTATTTTACTCAACATTGAAGCATATTGAAGTACGTCACCACTTTCTTCGAGATGCTCTGAAAAATTGTCACTTTGAAATTAAATATATTTCTTCGGAGACGATGACACCTGATGTCCTCACCAAAGGATTGGTAGGATCCAAGCACGAGAGACACGAGTTTCGACTGGGAGTCTCATTGCCTGGACCCAGATGCTACAAACCCAGGATTAAGGGGAAGTATTAAAATTGCATCCTAATCTGATACACTCCTGCGCACTAGCCCTTTTTCTTATGTTAAATCTTGAATAAAACATCAGTTTGTTTAGTTGTTAATACGTGTTTCACTGTGATTCACTCGTCACACTAACAAATTTTTACGAATGTAGATGTCTATTTTCAAACCAAAAAGATGAAGTTTCAACCAAATTTTTTTGCAGCAAAAAATATTTTTTAGTCTGGAATAAAATAAATTGGGCATATTATAGTGTGAAGGAAAAAATTATTTTTCATGTAAAATAAAAATTTCGAATAACCATTTTTTAATTTTCTTTATTTATTTGCTTTAAGTTTATATAAATACAATTTTCCCGCGCTTCTTGAGAAATGTCAAAAAGACTTGTGAATATTTCGAATATGTCATAAACGTCTGTAGAAAATTTATTTTTTCATTTGACAGGAATTTACAAAATTTTAGAAGAAATTCAAGTAGTTTAAAAGATTTTAAAGAGTGTTTTAAACTTTAAAAAATTTAAGAATATTTTATAAATGTTCGAAAAATCTTTCAGTTTTAAAACATTTTTGATACATTTAAAACGACAACAATTGTTATATATCTTGTAAAGCGATTTGAATTATTCAGAAAATTTGTTTCAAATCTTTGGGATTCATTTTTGGGACGACTCAAAAATAAAAAAATAAAATAAAAAACACATTTCCAAATTGGAGAATGGCTGAATAGTAAAATTTTCGAATAATGAAATTCACGGATATATACTAATAAACTTTTTTTATAAATAAAAATTATTTGAATTATAATAAATTAATTAATTTTACAAATAAAAAATATTTATTGTTTAAATTCGTTAATTTTTTAGTTAAGATATTTTATAATTTGGCAATGTTATTATTCAGGAATTTTATTATTAGAGGGTTTTCCAATTTGGTAATTTTAAAATGTCGGGAATCTTATTTTTGGGATTTTTTGTCATCCCTTACTTTTGCAAAATTTTTAAATAGTTGTTCAATGATTCTAAATTTTTCTGAATATTGTCTTAGAATCAGTTTGATGGAAACAAAAAATCAATTTAAATATTCTCAGGAATCTTTAGAATTTTTTTTTCTTATAATATTAAATTTAAATTAAAAATTTTTTTATCATTTTTGAAATTGTTTAAAAACTTCAAAATATCGGTTAAAATTATTCAAATTTTTCATAAAATTTAAAAAACCATTTACAAAATTTAAAAAAATGTGTAAAAATCTTCTAGGTCCTTTTTTGAAAATTCTTAACATTTTTTGTGATGTTTTGAAATCTTTTTGAGTATTCTTTAAAATAAAGTTTGAAAAATCAAAAGTCTTAGAAAAATTCCCGAGAAATAAAAAAAAAATTATTCTTCTGATACCTTATAAAATTCCTAAAAAGCTTCTAAATTTCTTATTCAAAATCTTAAAAAATGTAAAATTTGTTTTAAATTAATTATTTTTATACCTTTTGAAAACTTCTAAATATCTATTATACTTATTCGGATTTTTCTCTGAAATTTTGTTCTGAAATCTTTTTAATTATTTTTAAAAATTTAAGGAAATCATGGAAATTCTTTGAAATATTTAAAAATATTTCCTTGAAATTAACATTTCAAACAAAAAATTAATTAAAGTTTTCCCTGGAATCTTAAGAAAAAAAATTTATTACCTAAGATACTAAGAAAAAACTAAGATACTAAGAAAAAAACATAATAATTATATTAAAATTTCTCTTATCAATAAGGTTAATAAAGTTCAGAAACATTCTGAAATAATTTGTATACATCAAATTTTTTTTACAAAAGAGTTTTATTTTTAGAGAATTTTCTAATTGGGAAATTTTTAAATTTCGGGAATTTTACTTTTGGGATTTCTCTGTCAGCCCTTACTTTTGCCAATTTTGTAAATGCTTATTCAATGATTGTGAATCTTTCTAAATATTATCTTAAAATCAGTTTGATGAAAATAAAAAATCACTTTAAATATTTTCAGTAATCTGAAGAAAATTTTTGTTTTCAAATCATAAAACCTTTCAAAATCTTTGAGAAACTTAAAATTTTATTGCAAAATCTTCAAAAATCTACATTTGGTTAAAAAATTTTCAATTTTTTAAATCATTTTTGAAATTGTTTAAAAACTTCCAAATATCTGTTTAAATCATTCAATTTTTTCCTAAAATTTAACCAAATATTTGCAAAATTAAAAAATTGTGTTAAAATCTTGCAGATTCTTTTTTGATAATTGTTAAAACCTTTTGTGATGTTTTGAAATCTTTTTAAATATTCTTTTGAAATAAAAGTTGAAAAATAAAAAATCTTACAAAATTTCCCGCGAAATAAAAAATTTTTATTCTTTTGATACCTTATAAAATTCTTAAAAAGCTTCTAAATTTCTTATTCAAAATTTTAAAAGATCCACAATTTGTTTTAAATAAATTTATTGTTATACCCTTTCAAAACTTCTAAATATCTATTATACTTTTTCGGATTTTTTCTGAAATTTTGATTGGAAATCTTTTAAATTATTTTTACAAATTTCAGGAAATCACTGAAAATATTTGAAATATTTTTTAAAATTTCCATGAAATTAATATTTCAAATAAAAAATTAATTAAACTTTTCACTGGAATGTTAAGAAAAAATGTTGATTATCTTGAATCTTTTAAAATATTTAAAAAGCTGCTATATTCCATGTTGAGAAAAGAATTATTTTCCAATACTTAGAAAAAACATTACAATTTTATTTAAAATTTTCTTATCAATAATTTTAATAAAGTTCAGAAACATTCTGAAATAATTTGTATCGATCCAACATTTTTTTTCAAAAGTTCTATAAAATTTCTCTTAACTATTCTTCAATAGGAATAATATTTTTTGTTTTAAACATGGAAAATTCGATAAGAAAATCGAAAATTAAAATGTACAGCCAAAGCAGGCAAATGGCGGTAAAACGGTCAAAAGGAAAATTTCTCATCTTGAATAAACCTACAAAATGGTTCTTTACCATTTTGAATAGCACCGATAGTTTGGCGGGAAAATTTGAATTTTTACTGTCTCATTATGTCGATCATAGATGGGATGTCTATCCATATAAATATTCAAACATACAAATATTCAAACCCTGCATGATACATTAAAAGATAAGAGACCAAAATTATTTGTTTTAAAAAGTCCTAAAAATGGTTTTTGACTGTTTTTATTATTCTTTTGATATAATAGTGTTGAACGTAATGTAAAAAAGTTCACATTTAGGACAAAATCGAGTGCGTAGCACGAGATATGTTGAGAATGTGGAAGAGCTTTAACAGAAGAGAATTCACAATAATCGAATTACAGTTTTCAATGCTTTGATCTTTAATTTAAAAATGTATGTGTAAAAAGGTAGGGGAAATACTGCGGGAAGATTTTTTTGTGTAAGATAGGATAAATATAATTATAATATTTGATTGGCGCTATATATAATTATTTATAAAATGAGCAAGAATAAAAAGTATAATAATAAATCTAACAGTTGGATTTGAAAACTGCTCTTCTTCAATATTTGATTAAAAATCCTACTATCTTTTAAAAAGATGATTACAACCATTTTTCTTCTATATTTTCCTAATTATAAATTAAAAAATAATATTTTTCTCCACTTCCAGATCGAAAAACGCGGGAGCGAATGCTGGAAAGATTATGGAAAAAGAATTCGGGTGCGATGGAAATCCTAATTGCGGCGCTCGAAGTAAGTTCAATAATCAAATAGTTATTCATAATTGAATTGTTTAAAAAATTATGTCACTTAATTTTTTTACCTTCACAAAATTTACAATTTTTGATTTTGAAATTGTCTAGACCGACTAATATAGACGATTTTTTCGGGCCCAAATCGGGTACTAGATTAGTTTTTCCAGGCTAGCCCATACAAAAGCGTTTGACTTTTTTTTAGCGCAATAATAGACTGCCTTGATAGCGCCACATTAGCGGTCAGAACGGTCTATTCTGGCCCCGAATAGTTCCCGGATAATTTTCTACACAAGCTAGAAGTTTTTTTCATGGAGAAAAAAATTTAAAGCATTATAAGAACATTTATAATTTTTAATTTTGTTTTCTACTCTCCTGGGAAACTTGGAAAAACTTGAAAATGTCAAGGCATTTTTTTGAAGACAGGAATTTTTGTGGAGAGCGTGTTTAAGTTTTGTTCAAATTGAAATATAACATTAAATAAAAATGTTCCTACTTTGTGAAAATAGCTTTTTATATCATTAGATTCAACTACTTAGTTGCAAATTAATTTTTTTTAAATTAATTTTTCAAATAAAAGTTTTATTATTTTATATTTTTGTTCAAAAATTGGTCTTTTTCAGTTAAAAATTCATGTATTTTATTAAAAATTTGTCCTTTTTTATAGAAAATTATTCATCTTGGTTCAAAATTCATCTCTTTCTTAGAAAATTTAATTATTTTAGTAAAAAAATGTATCTCTGGTTAGAAGTGCAATACTTTGACTGAAAATTAACTTGTTTCAATTTCAATTTTATTTTGCTAATATCTGAACTTTTTTATTTATCGTTGAGAATTCATCTGTTTTGGTTGAAAATTAAACTTTTTTATGAAAAATCAGTTTCTTTTCCGGTTAAAACAAAACTTTTTTAACTGAAAATTTAAAAATCCGATTTCTGTTTAAAAATTAATTTTTTTATTTAAAAATTTATCTATTTTGTTAGAAAATTAATCTTCTTGGTTAAGAATTCATCTTTTCGGTCGAAAATTAAATTATTTCGGTATAGAATTAATATTTTTTGGTTAAAAGTACAACTAAATGTTTTGGTTGAGGTATAAACTATTTGGTTGAAAATTGGTATTTTTTGTTGTTAAATTTAAATTTTTGTTGTTTAAATTTATTTTTTTGGTTAATATATATATTAAGCATTACATTTATCTTTGATAATAATTAATCTTTTGAGTTTGCCTACTAAAATGTGTTTAGTGAAATTTTAAACACTTTTCTTAAAACTCAATTTTCATCACTGTTTGAAAATTAAGTTTTTTTTTAGCTGAAATTTTCAATTTAATTTTCAACTGAAAATTTACAAATATAATACTTGGTAGAAATCTAATCGTCTGTGTTTAAAATTGATCTTTTTGGCTGAAAAATAAATTATTTTGTTAGAAGATTAATCTTTTTTTTTTGAGGAATTGAACTGTATTTTATAAAAATTTAAGTCTTCTTTCGTTGTTATATCTAAAGTTACATTTTTCATTCGGCATTCGCCTCTTTTGCTTGAAAAATAAAAAAAATTTATTTAACAGTTAAACTCTTTTGTTAAAACTTAATTTGCATTGCCGAAGTTTCATGATGTTAATTTAAAATTCATTTTTATTTTTGAAAATTGAAATATTTTGTTAAAAATTCGTTCTTTTGGTTTGAATATAAATTTTTCAACTGCAAAATTAACTAATGCACTTGAAAATCAATTTTATTTAATAGCTCAAAAGTGTTTGATCAATAGACATATTCTTTTTTTTAAATTAATTTTGTTATCGTTAAAGATTCATCATTCTAATTCAATATTCATCTCTTTGAAAATTAATTCTTTTTAGGTCAAAAATTAATTTTTAAACTGAAATTTTAACTAATTCAGTGGACGATTCCATAATTTTAGTTAAAAATTAATCTCTTTGTTAAAAACTAATTTTTTAAAGTAAAAATTTCACAATTTAATTTTTTGCTAGAAATCGATCCTTTTTAGTTAAAAATTCTTATTTTCGGTAGAAAATTAATTATCTTCCTTGAAAATCAATCTTTTTTTTATTTAAAATTACATTATTTTTGTTAAAAAATTATATATTATTTTTGGGTTAAAATTACAACTGCTCAATTGAAAAAGAATCTGTTTTGGTTAAGGAATAAACTGTTTGGTCGAAAGTTTGTCTTTTTTTGCTGAAAATTCAACTAAATTATGCAAAAATTAGTTTTTTAGTTGAAAATTTTCATGTTAATTGACAATTTTCCCATTTAGTTGTTGTTTGAAATTTTTTTTATTTTTTTTTTTTTTCAGGTGAAAATTCATTCATTTTCTTGAAAATTTCTCTTTAAAAAAATCATTTTCCTTATTTAACATTAAACTATTCCATTTGAAGATTCCTCGTTTTAGTTAAAAATTCCTAACCTGGGATGAAAATGTAACCATTTTTTTTGAAAATTTACTTTTATTTTTGGTTAAAAATTAATCTTTATAATTGAAAATTTAACTATTAAATTTTTTTATCAAAATTTTTTTTATTCGAAAATTTATCTTTTTTAGTTAAGAATTTAACTATTTGTTTGAAAATTCATCTATCTTGTAGAAAATGCAATATTACTCGAAATTTTAGGAATTTGAAACGTTCGAAATTGAATTTTACATATGCAGTTTTTGTATATTTATTGTTATGTGTGTTTATTATATAAGAATGTATGTATTTATATTTTTTTTATGTATAATAATTAAATTACTATCAAAAATTTTACGAATTCTTTTCCAGGATTTTGAGTAGACACCCTGAGTTCGTAAATAAGGGAACATTGAACTCAGGCTAAAATTATACCTACTCCGGACTTTTAATCCCAGCGAGCTTTCCAAGCTTTAATAAAGTTTTGTGGCAAGTTTAATTGGGATTCGTTCCATTTAATTAAAGAGTTGGCCTTGAGTTAAAGGAAATCTAATTTCAGTAGTTGAAGGATTAATATTGAGACAGCGACTGATGGGTTATTAAACAATAATTCATTAAGTTTATTATAAACGTCTTTTTCCGTGCTTAATGATCCAAAAAATTCTATACTTATAACAGACCTCGGATTCACACACTATTGACAATATTTGACACTTTTTTTTAAGCAAAAACACTACTTTTTATTATTTTGAAAAAATTACACTTAAGATCCTATTTTCTCACAATTGTCTGCTAATGCCACTATTTTTTCAATTTTCCTTAAAAATATTTTTGAACAATTTTGCTAGTTAGCTAAAATCTGCTGAAATATTATTTCCATCTCAAGCAATAAAAAATACTGGAAAATTTACGACATAAAAATTTGCCATGGACATGCATTTAAATTTTTTTGTAATTAATTATAAACAAACTAAGAGTCATATCTAAAACTTAAAAATCCCTTTAGAAAAGTCTTGCAAATATGTAGGTAAATTTTTTTGGTTTGAACATTTTTGTTAAAGAATTATTTTATTTTGTATAGTTCTGAAATTTTTATAAACAAATTAAGCGTCCGATCGGAAAACCAAGAATAACATTTTCGTCCCTGAAGATTGGACTCTTAGTTTGTTTATAACAATTGTAGAACTCTAAAAATAATGTAATTTTTCAAAAAATGGGTTAAACAAATAAAAATGCGCAGTATAGTATTTTTAAGTATTATTGTTATTTTTAGCAATTTCCGTTTTTTCAGTTTTTAAAAATTTCCAATTGTTTAAACAAATGTAAATTATTTGAACAATTATTTATTCCCAATAAATGTAAAAAAATAATCGTATTTTTTGATTGAAATGTAATTGTTCGTCATTGTTTTGAGTATTAAATTTTTCTAAAAACATTTTGTAATTATTTAAATAATTATTTATTGTCTATTTTCAACATTTCTAAAAATTGAGCCAGAGATATCAAATTTCTTTTTAAATTAATAGCCTATGCTTCGCTTTGTTAAATAATTACATAATTTTGATACATACCCTTTCATGTTTAATAGATCTCAATTTTTTTAAATAATCTTTATTTGCTCAAGCAGTTTTTTTTAGAAAAATAAAAAAATAAAATAAAATAGAAGACGCAATTATGTTTCTGACTGTATAGTGTATAGAAAGAATACATCGAAAATTCATCATTTTAGATGTAAATTTATCTGTTTGGATTAAAACTCAAATATCCCAGTCAAATATTCAATTAATTAGTTTAAAATTCATCTCCAGCTGAGAATTAATTTTTAAACTATAATTCAATTTTTTTAACATACAAATTTATCTGTTTAAATATGTACCTTTCTCCGTTCTGTTTAATAAAATCTGGAAAGATATAAACTTTCTTAATTAAGAGGAGTTATGAAATTCGGTTATATTATTTTAAGGGTCTATTTGAACTTAAGAGGCGCTCTAGAATTATATTTTATTATTCTTCAATAATAAGTAAGATAATTACTAGTGTCATTCATAAACTTATTTCATTTTTGATAATTCCAGTGATTTTATTTTAAGTCGCATTATCGGAAATAAACAAAAATTTTATTTTAAAACTTGACAGAGACGAGATTAGCCATTGGGGCAAACAAAAATTATTTATTTCTCTGAATTCCGCATTCATAATCTCTTTTTTATTCAAATCGAATGTTTTTGTATCTGTCACTCCAAAATATTATTTTAGGATTAGGAAAATTTTATTTGGACCTTTCTCAATCATTATTTATTATAAATGTTAAATCTGAATATTTATATCATTTAAAATTTGCGCGCTAACAGTGACCAATCGGGTTGTCGGCGCGACACAAGCGCAGTTTAAAAAGTTTCAAAGACTGGGAACACTGCTGACGACTAGAGTTCCTCTAGGGAGAGTTGTGTCACTGCATACTCTGATTGTGATTGGTGCCGCGAAAGCGCAATCGGATGTTTTGAATTTGGCGCGACTTTCAAGTCATATTTAATATTCAGACACTGATACAATAGTAAATAAATTAATTAAAGATAATAAAGTAGATGTAATAATTGAGAATGTTTGCAAAGTAAAGAATCTTATTTTAAAGCCCACTTTAAAGAGAATACTATTATTTAAGGCTGTTTGATTAATGCTGTAACATCTAATAGATAGTAAGTTTTTAAGGTCATGATTTTTTAAAATATTGATTAAAAAATTGGCTAAATCAAATTTTAGACTGTAAATTTTCTATTTTCACGAAAAAAAATTAAAACGACACAAAAAATAGGGAAAAAATGTATAATTGGATTGTTTAGGAAGTAAAATAAAGAAATTGAATTCTGAGGTTACGGTCTTTTCTTCAACACTTTTTGATTAAAATATTTCGAATAAAAATAAATTTCATTCAATCCTAGAACAGGCCAAAATAAAGATTACATTAAAATAATATTTTTCAAAACAGAGTTGAGAAATTAGAAACAAAATAAGTATTTTTATGAAGTTTTTTTCGTTCTGAAATTTTTTTTCAAATAAGTCTTCATTTCCGTAGAATAAGTAAAAAGTAAGAGGTGATTTATGTTACTACTAAAATGTAAATGACATGAATAAACTAACAAAGACTACACGAAAATAGATTATGACATAACCTCTTTTGAAGAATACTTCAAATATTTCGCGCTTCGTTACGTATTTCCGATTCCGGTTTCGCGGCGGCTAG
>JAWWLR010000148.1:22158963-22176422 GCA_035041075.1 Acraspis erinacei | reverse complement strand
ATTCAAGGAATTCATGAGATTCAAGGAATTCATTGAATTCAGGGAATTCATGAAGTTTATGGAATTCACTTTTATGGAATTCACGCAATTCTTGAATTTTAAGGAATTCACGATATTGACTGTAATCACGGAATTCACGGTGTTCATGGTATTCAAGTAATTCAATAAATTTTGGAAATTCACGGAATTCAATGAATTCCAGGTCTTCTCCGAAATTCACGAAATTCAAGAAATTCACGGAATCCAAAAAATTCGTGAAAATGCAGAATTTAATGGAATTTAAGGAATTCAAGGAATTAATGGAATTCAAGACATTCGTGGAATTCACAAGATTCAAGGAATTCAGGGAATTCATGGAATTATAGAATATAAGCAACTCATGGCATTCAAAGAATTCGTGAAATTCAAGGAATTCATGGAATTCAAGGAATTTTTGGAATACAAGAAATTTATGACATTCAAAGAATTCATGGAATTCATAGAAATCATGACATTCATGAAATTTAAGGAATTCAAGGAATTTATGGAATACAAGAAATTCATGACATTCAAAAAATTCAAGGAATTCATAGAATTCAAGGAATTTATGGAATACGAGGAATTCATGGAATTGAGGGAATTCGTGGTATTAATGGAATTCAATGAATTTATGGAATTCGCGGAATTGATGGAATTTAGAGAATTGATGAAATTGACTGTAACCATGGAGTTCACAGTGTTCAGAGAATTGCAATAATTCATTACATTTATGAAATTCGCGGAATTCAATGAATTCAAGGTCTTCTCCGAATCAAAAGAATTCACGAAATTGAAGGAATTCACGGAATCCAGAAAATTCACGAAATTCAAGAAGATAATGGAATTCAAGGAATTAATGGAATTCAAGAAACTCAACTAATTGGTGGAATTGATGAGATTCAAGGAATTCATTGAATTCAGGGAATTTATGAAATTTATGGAATTCACATTTATGGAATTCACGCAATTCTTAGAATTCAAGGAATTCACGATATTGACTGTAATCACGGAATTCGAAGCGTTTATGGGATTCGAGCAATTAAATAAATTTATAAAATTCACGGAATTCAATGAATTAAAGGTCTTCTCCGAATCAAAAGAATTCACTAAATTCAGAAAATTCACGAAATTCAGAAAATTCGTGAAATTAAAGAATTTAATGGAATTTAAGGAATTCAAGGATTTCAAGAAACTCAACTAATTCGTGGAATTCATGAGATTCAAGGAATTCAGGGAATTTATGAAATTTATGGAATTCACATATATGAAATGGAATTCAAGAAATTCGTGGAATTCACGAGATTCAAGGAATTCAGAGAATTCATGAAATTTATGGAATTCACGAAATTCTTGAAATTCAAGGAATTCACGGTATTAGCTTTAATTACGGAATTTACCGTGTTCATGGTGTACAAAGAATTCAATAAATTTATTAAATTTGCGGAATTCAAGGATTTTTCGGAATCAAAAGAATGAACGAAATTCAAGGAATTCAAGATATTGGCAGTAAACACGGAATTCACAGTTTTCATTAAATTCAAGGAATTCCATAAATTTATTAAATTCGCGGAATTCCAGGATTTCTCGGAATCAAAAAAATGAACGAAATTCAGGGAATTCACGGGCTTCAAGATGTTAACGGAATTTATGGAATTCAAGGAATTAACGACATTCGTAGAGGTCCATGAATTGCATGAATTTCACAAAGTCCATGAAGTGGGTGAATTACTTGAATTCCGGAAATTCCTCAAATTCCGTGAGTTCTATGAATCTGGTGAATTCTGTGGATCTCGAAAATTCCATAAATTAAGAGAATTCCATAAATTCTGAGAATTTCTTGAATGACCTAAATTCTTTGGATTCCGTGACTTCCTTAAATGCAGCGAATTCCGTTAATTACGCAAATTACATGAATTCTTCGAATTTCCTGAATTCTTTGGATATGTCGAATTCCTTAAATTCTTAAATTTAGTGAATCCCATGAATTTCTTGAATTCAGTGAAGTCGTTGAATTCCATCAATTCCGCAAATTTCAGGCGTTATATGATTTCCGTGAATTTCGTAAATTCTGTAAATTCCATGAATTCTTTAAAGTCCATGAATTCTTTGAATTACATGAATACTCATGTTATATACTAGATATTAATCAAAGTATTGGCTCCGTTAGGATATTTTTTTCCCCAGGAACAAGTGTCCTGAGAAATTATTTACTTTTTGTTTTAAGTTTTTGCTTTCAAAGATGTCCAGAAGTCCAGCCGGAATTTTTAATAGTGTACCACTATTATTTGAGCATTAAATACACTCTACTAAGACTCGTTTAAAATTCAGTCTTTATTTCTTCTCCTTTACGCGTTCTTAACGTGAAAGAAGACAATGTGATATCTCACCTACTATTCCAATTTTAAGTTGATTCAAGTTTTTTTTGGCAAAATAATAATATAATAAAATAATAATAAAAAAATGTGGGCATGTTGAATCCCAAAATGATGGTTAAGTTCGTTAACCAGATATGTCCAACAAAATTAAAATATTTATGGAATTTTCGAAATTAATTTTTGTTCAAAGTTACATACTTTTGGAAATTTTTAAAATTTTCAAAAAAAGACCAAAATATTCTTCTGATATATTAGGAAATTTCATCAAAGCAATTTAAGAAATATAAATCCAAATTTCTACAAGGTATAAAATATATCGTAAGACTATATTCATGAAATTTTGTAATTAGATCAATATTGAAAAAGCTAGATCACTTTCAAAAATATCACATTTTTTTAAGAGATCCATAATATTTCGTCGTAATTATTTTTAGCAGATTCTACGCACATTTGCAAATTATCTTGATGCAATTTTTTAATTATACACAAATTCAAAATGTTGTAAATTAATTAATCAAAGTAGATATTTATTAGAACTGAAGTTTGAATGAAAAAATTGTGTTTTTTTATTAAAATTATATTGGTACAGAAAATTAATTTACATAACAAAGATTTTTAATTGATCCATGGAGTCAACTACTTTCTTTCTGATTTTATATTTATTATTCTTGAAAAAATGCATTGTTAGTCAATCAAATTGAATATCAGCTATTCCAGTTTTGGTTTAAAATTGATCTTTTTTTCAAATATAACTATTTGGTTGGAAATTTATCTTTCTTACTTGAAGCCTCAACTATTTCGAAGATTTATCTTTTCGGGTTAAAAATTCAATTTGTTATTTGTTTAACATCTCTTCGGTTGAGAGCTTAAGTTTTTTTAAGTTTAAGTCATTTTTTCGGGGAAAAAATTAACTATTTTTGATAAAAATTAAACTATTTTGTTGCAATTTGTCTTCTGCCAAAAATTAACTATTTCGGTTGAAAATTCGTGCATTTGGGATGAAAATTAAAATAAATTGCTATAATTCGTTTTGTTTTGTTTTGTTGAAGATTAATTTTTTTATTGAAAATTTAACTATTCTAGTTAAAGATTCATAGTTCTAGTTAAAAATTTATATTTTCCGTTCTAAATCTAAATTTTTTTAATTAAAAGTTAATTCTTTCTGGTAGAAAAGTCTACTATTATATTCTTGGTTGAGAATTAATCTTTTTTGCTTCAAAATCATAGTTTTTGGTAAAAAAATTAATCATGTTGTTTAAAATTCAAGTGCTTTGTTTTAAATTTGTCTTTATGAATTTAAAATTGAATTTTTTTATTGAAAATTAACTTTTTTTAAATTCATATTTAAAGGTTAAGAATTCCATTTTTGTCGACAATTCTACAATTTTGTTACAATTTTTTTTTCTCGATTGAAGAAATTTTCTTATTTGAAACCTCAACTCTTCTTTTGAAAATTGGTCTCTTTGAATAAAAAAATTCAAATTGGACCATTTTGTTCCAATTTTTTTTGCTGGAAATTAATTTTTTAAACTGAGAACTTAACTGTTCCAATTTCGGCACGAAATTGATCTTTTTTGGTTAAGAATTTAAATATTTGGTAGAAAATTGTTCTTTTTAAATTAAAAAATTCTTGATTGAAAATAAATCTTTCTGATGAAAATTATTATTATTATTATAATTTTTTTTCATTATTATTTTAAACTGAAAATTCAACTACTTCATTTCTGATTAAAAATGGTCTTTTTTCGTTTAAAATTTGTGTATTTTGTAGGAAATTCGTATTTTGTGGCAGAAAATATATATTTTTGATTGATAATGAATCTGTTTTGGTTAAAGATTTACAATTTTGTTGAAAGTTCGTCTTTTTTGGTTGAATTCAACTGCTTCTGCTTTAAAATCAATTTTTTTTAATATCAAGTGTAGCATTTTTCACTGAAAACTAATCTATTTTGTTTGAAAATTTACCTATGTATTTGGTTGAAAGTAACTCTATTGTTAAAATTTTATCTCCTTCTTGAAGATTGGTAATTTTAGTTGAAAATTCGTTTCTTTTGGTTGAAAATAAGTTTTGTAACTAAAAATTTAACTATTCCATTTTTGGTTGATAATTCATATTTTCGGGTAAAAAATTCTATTTTTTTTTAGAAAATTATTTGCCTTTTTAATTTTAAAATTCATCTCCTTCGTTGAAAATTCAACTATTTTAAGGAAAAGTAATTTAATTTAATAAATTTTGAATTTCTTCTTTCGACTCGTCTGCTTTATTTTCGATTTTAGGTTTATTATTCTTGAGAAAATGCATTTTTAACGACGCTTTTTTTAATTTAAAATTAGAATTTTTTGTTTTAATATCCACTATTTCAGTTTTGGTGAAAAAATTTTCATTTTTGTTTTTTAAAATTCTACTATTTGGTTAAAAAATTATTTTTTTATTGATTTAAAAATGTAATTGGTTTTAATTAAAATAATAAATTTCTTAACAGCTTGCAATGATATAAAAAACATCTTCTTCCGATGTAGTTTACACATAATTTTCGGGCTGAAAATTCAAGTTTTTTTTGTAGAAAATTCATTTTTTCGGGCAAACAACTTATTAATTTTTGTTGAAAATTTTTCAAATTTATTTTTGGTTTTTTGTCAATTTTTTAAACTGAAAATTTAACTTTTCTAGTTAAACATTCATAGTTCTAGTTGAAAATCCATCTATTTCATGGTAAATAAAACTGTTTATTTTGTTCAAAATTGAAGTATTTTGTTAGAAATTGAACTTTTTGGTTTTAAATTCAACATCTGGAAAATTCACCTTTTTGTAACAAAAATTGAACTGTTTGGTTTCCAGACAATCGCCTTTATTTAGGCAATCAACTATTTGGTTTAGAAATAATTTGCTAAAAATTAATTTTCTTGGTTCAAAATTGAAATATCTTGCTGAAAATGATACTTTTTATGTATTTTGGTACTAAATTTAATCTTAAAAAATCATCTTGGTTAAAAATTCATCTTTTTTACTAAAATTTCAAATACTTGATTGAAAATTATTACTTTTTCGTTGCAAATTTTACTTTGTTGTTGTGAAAAACTCTTTTTTCCTTTCGATTTTTTAAAAATGAAAATTGAACTATTCCATTTTTTTTAAATTTTGTTTTTGGGAAAGATTCAACTATTTTGTTGAAAATATATCTTTTTTGGTTGAATATTCTAATTCTTGTATAAAAGTAAAATATTTTTTTTTAACATCAACTTATAAATTTTTCGCTGAAAATTCATCGATTTTTGTTGAAGAATCACCTATTTAGTTGAAAGTCTTTCAATTGTTAAAAATAAATTCTTGTAACTAAAAATCTAACTATTCCATTTTTGATTAAATTTTAGATTGTCGAGTTCAAAATTGAATTGGTTTGTGGAAGTTTTTGCTTTATTGTGAATATTAAAACGCGTTGAAGAAATTATTTCCGATTTTATGGTAATTATTCTTGAGAAAATGCATTTTTAACGATCAAATTAAAAGAATCAATTCCCTAGAAATTTGCACTTAATTTAACCAATGATATCTACTTTCGACTAGTTGAAAACATTACTATATGAATGATAATTAGAGGCACAGAATCGGTCTCTAAGACTGAATAAAATTATCCATAAATGTAGAGGCACCATTTTTCTAGCTACCATCGAAAGCTATTATTATATTGGAATTGACGTGATTTAAGGTCAAGTTTTTGCCTTGAAACGTTGAAACTACTAGATTATCGTTTCTATGAAATTCATGCTCCTGTGCAGATCGCTCAAAAGGATCAAAAGTTTGCTCTGAAGGTGAAGTCACTCAATTCTTTGAAGCTCTTCCACTGTCTATTGAAACAACACTACAACCAAAGCAAAACTCTTTTGCCCCTCTTACTCATCTTCAAAAATCTCGCTAAGAATTGTAAGTATAGTACTGACTCCTATACAGTCATATACTCTTTCCCAGTATTTATGAATCAGTAACTTCAATTAATTGCATAATTTTTTATAGGTGTATCGCAGCAAGCTTTAGTGAAAGATGGCGTAGTTCATACTTTGGAGAAGACTTTCGTTTACCTGGGTTATTCACCACACATGAAGCTCAAAACTTTAATGGAATGTTTCAAGTATTTCACAGCAAGTAGTAAGTATTACGAAAGGTTTAATTATTAACAATAAAACATTATTAGCCTATTAAGACGTTAATTAAGTCGTACAAACCTCCTCGTCTTGTACTTTCCTTTCCCTTAATTTATCCTTCCCTCCTTTCACTCATCATCAACTTCTCCCACTCCTCGCTTCTCCTACTTTTCCTCTCTTTATTTACCATCACTTCTTCTACTTTCCGTGTCCGTATTTTTCCTAAAATCCACTACTTTTACGCTTCTCCTTCTGACTCACTTTTCCTACTTTCCCTTCCATAATTTTTCTTCACTTGCCCTACTTCCCATCATATCATTTCATCTCATTCCCTCTACTTTCCCCATCCTACATTTTCCCTCACTTTCCCAAGTTTGCCTCTCCAAATTTCCTTTTCTTTCCGTCCTCTCATTTACTATCACTTTTCCTACTTTCCCATTCCTTACTTCCCTTCAACTCTAATACTTTCACTCGTCATGTTTCCCTCGCTTTAACTACTTCTACTCCCAGTATTTCATCACACTCCTTCTACTACCCCTTCCTACATTTTCCCTCGCTGCTCCTACTTTCTCTTGTTTGCTTTACATCACACTCCGTTCTACTTCACTCTTCCCATTCACCCCTTCTCCAACTTCTTATTTCCCTATTTTCCCTTCTCCTCGCCGCGCTTTCACAGATGGCACTGCCATTCCCCTACTTTCCTTTCCTGGTCTGTACTTTAACTACCTTACTCACTCTCATTTCTTCAAATTTTCCCTCTCCTCATTCACCACTACTTCTCCTACTTCTCTTACCATTATTTGTCCTCACACAAATTACTTTAACACTCTTCATTTATTCTACCTGCTTCTAATTCCCCTTCCATAATTTCTTCTTACTTTTCCTACTTCCTATCTCCTCATTCTATCTCATTCCTCTACTTGCGTGCTTCACATTATCTGATATTTTCCCTAATTTACCCTTCCTAATTTCCCCTACTTTCTCTTCTCTTATTAATATCATTTCCCCTATTTTCCCAAATGTCGAATACTTTCAGATCCATTGTTACAACCCACTTCGCCTGCTTCCCGTCACATAATTTCATCTTACTCCATTTACTTCCCTCCCTGCAGTTTTCGTCTCTTCCTCTACTTTTTCACGCCTCCTTTCCATCACTTTTCTCAGTTACCCTCCAAACATTGTTTCATCATTTCATCACTTTTCGTTCGCTTCACCTCCTTCCTACCCCCTTCTTCAACTTGTTGCCCCCTACTTACTCCCTTTTGCTCTCCCATATGCAACTCTCATTCCCCTACTACCCTTCCGCAGCCTTTACTTCACTCCTCCTACTCAAACTCATTTCTCCTCACTTCCCTTTCTTTTCCTCTCCTAATTTACGATCAGTTCTCTTATTTCCGTACTCTCCATTAGCTTATTTCTCCTCACATCTACTAATTTCACATCCCTCGTTTCTCATCACTTCTCCTACTTTTACACTCCTCTTTTCTCCTCACGTATCCTACTTTGACATCAATTGTTGCTTCTCACTTCTCCTACTTTCACACCCTCATTGCTTCTCACTTCTCTTACTTTCTATCCCATGATTTCTCCTTATTTCCCTATTTTTTCCCATTCCCTCAGTTTATCTCAGTCCCTATACTACCTCTTCATGCGTTTTCTCTAACTCCCCTACTTACTATACCCTAATTTCTCCTTTTTAGGCTCTTCTCATTTAGTACCCTTCGCCTTATCTTCCTACATTTCTAATACCTTCATACGCCTTGTTTTCCCTCACTTCTCCTACCCCCCTCCCATCATTTCATCTCACTCCCTATACATCCCATCTAGCATTTACCCTCTCTCCCCCCTACTTTCCTTTGCGACCTTCCTACCACTTCGCTCATCACCCTTCCTCACATCACCTTTCCCCCTTAATCCCTTCTCCAACTTCTTCCTTCTCTACTTCTCCCTCTCCTCGCTTCCTCATTTCTTCTCACTTCCCCTATCCTAATTTAACATCACTTCTCCCCCTTCCTCTATTCTTAGTTCTCTTTACATGCACTAATTTCACACTCCTCGTGTCTCCTCACTTCTTTTACTTCCACTACCGTAATTTTACCTCATTCTCTTTACTTCCCCACCCCTTTTTAATGAACCTAATAACCTAATAACAAAATCCAACTATTTTCTTAAAAAGTTATATTTTTTGGTCGAAAAATCAACTGCTTGTCTGAAATTTGGGCGACTTTATTTAAAATCAATTTTTAGTGTTTAAAGAATGAATTATTTTATTGCATTTTTTAAAACTAAATTTCTTATCTGAAAATGTAACTAATTAATTTTGGGCTGAAAATCAATCGTTCTTAGTTGACAACTCAACTAATTTGTTGGAAGTTTAACTTTTTTTTATTCTTTCATTGAAAATGTTTCCTTTTTTGGTGAAAACTAATTTTCTTAACTTAGCATGTAACTATTTAGGTTTCTACTGAAAATTAATCCTTCTTATTTCAAAATTAAACTAATAAGTTTTTATTTAAAAATTAGTCAATTTTTTATTAAAATGCAAGTATTTGGTTAAAAAATTAGCTTTCTTGGGTTGAAAATTGATTTTCTTAATTAAAAACGTAGCTGTTCTATTTTTGGATAATAATTGATCGGTTTTATTTAAAAAATCAACTACAACATTTTTCATTAATAATTAATATTTTACGTTTAAAATTCATCGTTTTTAATTGAACAAGTACAATAAGATTCTTTATTGAGAGTTCACCTTTCTTTGTTGAAAATTAACTCTTTTAACTGAAGATTTAACTATTTAATTAAACGTGAACATTCGTCTTTTTAGTTAAAAAAATATTTCTTTGCCTAAAAAAGGCAAATGCTTTGTTAAACATTTATTTTATTGATTGAATGATTAACTATTTTGTTTAAAATTGATTGATTTTAGTTGAAAATTCTATTATTTCGCTAAGAATTCATCTTTTTTTGAAAATTCAACTATTAACTTTTTTATTAGAAAATTATGGTTTTAATAAATTAATAATTTATTTAACTGAAATTTAAACTACTTAATATTTGGTTCTAAATCCGTCTTTTGAGATGGAAAATAATACTTTTGTTTAATAGTTTAACTACTTGGTTAAAATTCAGACTCCTTTTTATAAAAATTAAATTTTTTGGTTGAACATGTAACTACTTTGCGGACATTTTTTTGTTTGTGTTGAAAATTAATTTTCTAAAATGAAAATTTAAATATTTAAGTTTTGGCTGAAACAAGTATAGGTTTTAATTCAAAACTCAACTATTACATTTTTCGTTAAGAATTAATCTTTTTGGATGAAAATTTATTGCTTTCATTTGAAAATTCGAAAATTTCAGTATTTTATTTTAAAATGAAAATTCGTATTTTAGTCTAAACAAATATTTTCCTTTGCTTATTTTTGTAAAATTCGTCTCATTGTTTAGAAAATATTTTTTTTTTAATTAATTTTTTGAACTGAAAATTCAACTATTTTGTAGAAAATGGTAAAAGATTTTTCTTTGAGATTCATCTTTGTTGGTTGAGTTCAGCTGTTTTTTATTTAAAATTAAAATCTTTTTTTTGTAGAAATATCAACTATTTTATTTTTGGTTGAAAATTTATCTTGTTAACTGATATTTTGCTATTTTTTTTTGAATAAAAATTCTTATTTTTGGATTGAACAGGATAATATTTAGTTGATAATTAAACTACTTGGAAAAAAGTTGAACGGCTTTTCTAAAAAATTAGTTTTTCATTTGAAACTTCATTTCGCTGCTTGAAATATTTTTTTGTGACAAATTAATTTTTTTATCTAAAAATTCAATTATTCTATTTTTTATTCAAAATTGATCGTCTTTACTTGAAAATTCAACTAAGTAGATAAAATTTGTTCAAATCGTAATTCATATTTTTGGGTTGGAAATTTAACTGCTTTGTACAAAATTAAAATACTTTTTGG
Organism: Acraspis erinacei; assembly: GCA_035041075.1. Taxonomy (NCBI): domain Eukaryota; kingdom Metazoa; phylum Arthropoda; class Insecta; order Hymenoptera; family Cynipidae; genus Acraspis; species Acraspis erinacei. The sequence goes on along the minus strand of JAWWLR010000148.1, from coordinate 22,165,930 downwards.
TTAATTTATCAACGATTATATTGTTTATTAAAAAATTGTCTTTTTTTCTTTGAAGATTCTTCTATTTGGTTGATAATTTGTGAAAATAGAAAATTAAAAATTGTTAAATCAGTTCCATACTAAATTATTGGAGATAACAATAAAAAATCAGCTTGATGATTGTAATTTAAGCAATAGTACTTAAAATAAGGAAACTTAAGAAAAATTAATTTTTTTCTTAAATCTGGAAAATAGAAATGACCTTGAAGAAAATCATATGTTTGAAGAGAAACATTGGTACAATTAATTTCAATTGGACAAATTATTATATAAAAATACTTCCTTGAATGAGATAATACTTCCTATTATTATTATGCACGTTTTTTAAATTTAGATTTCTATTCAAGAATATATTTCTCCTATCACAGGATGCAGAATATTTTCAAGCATTCTTTTAACATTTACAAAATTATTTAATTCAAAATTAGAATATGCTACTGCGAGTAGGGAAAGTTTTTTTATTTTAAATTACAGAATTATTTTTATACTTAATTTAACTGTTTAAGCGTGAATAATTTTTATCATAAATATTTAGGATTTAATCAAACTTTAAAAATAAAGTGCTTTTATTAATTGTATTTGAACAAGAACTAAAAAATTCAGAACCTATCCTAATGCAATATTTCGAATAAATATACATTTAATAGAATTAATTAATTAATTTAATAGTTCTAGAATTTAAACAATTTTCAAAAAATATCCAAAAATATATTTTAGCAGTTCGATTTTAAGCGCAAATTTTAAATAGAAGTTTTTTCAGTGGATGAAATAACAAATCTTGGATATAAATATATAATTATACTTTTTAAAAATCACGATTTAATTAATTATCAAGGCATTTTTAAAAGAGTAAATATTTTTGATTAGGAGATCTATTCAAACATATAAAAATTGTTTATTTAACAAATTTTATATTTTCTCGGGATTTTTTATATCGCCGCGTATCAATTTTCAATTATCTATAAAGCATATAGAGCTTAAAAAATCTTGAATTAATTAAAAAATCATTTAAAAATATTTAAAAACCATACAATTTGTTATAAAATTATATTGTTTCTTCTTTTCTAAGTGTATAAATCAATTATATTTTTCAGTTAGCAATATAATAATCAAATTTTTTTTAAATACTTAAATTATTATTTTTAATTCACACTTCAATTTAGTATTAACATTTTTGAAAAAAATTTCTCAATGCAAGTCTTTTTCTGAAAATGCACATAGTAGTATTTTCTTTTGGATTACGAAAATTCAACCATTTATTTTTTAGTTGAAAATTAATCATTTTTAGTTTTAAACTCAACTATTACATTTTTCATTTAAAATTTATCTTTTTTGGTTGAAAACTCATCATTATTTATATTACTTTTTTACGGAAAATCCAAATGTTTCTTTTTTGATTGTATAAACTTGTCTTTATTAGTAAAAAAAATTTTTTTTGATTGAAAATTCAAATTCTTGTTAGAAAGTTGAAATGCTTTGTTTATTATCTGACGATTTATTTCCTTGCCTGAATTTTTTTTAACTGAAAATTTAATTATTTCATTTTTGGCTAACAGTTAATCATTTTGGTAGAAAACTCAACTATTATATTTTTTATGGAAAATTGATCTTGTTTGGTTAAAAATTCATAACTTTTTCAATTACAAATTTAACTATTTAATTTTTGGTTAAAAATGAGTCTTTTTTAGTAAAAAAATATATATTTTTGGTTGAAAATTAAACTTCTCTTTTTAAAAACTCTTTTTGTTAATTAAAAACTTTTTTAACGACCAATTTAATTCTTCCAGTTTTAATTGAAAATTGATTATTTTTAGTTAATAATTTAAATATTTGGTTGCAAATTTACTCTTGTAAATGAAAATTCAGCTATTTTTTTTAAACGTCAACTTTTTTTGGTCATAAATTCAAACACTTGGTTGAAAGTTGGACTAAATTGCCAAAAAATCATTGAATTGATTGAAGATTTAAATATTTTTTGGACTTTTTTTCAAGTATTCAAAAAAATTATTGTTTAAATTTAAAATAAGATTAAAATAAATTTTTTCTTATTTTTAAATTAGGATGAGTTTATAATTAACTCTAGTTAACAATTTTTTTTAACAATTTATTATCATTTTAAATGATATTCTCTTCGAATAAAGCGACAAAGTAGCATCGAATAATTCAATTAAAGAAATATAATTGTTTAAACAAATTATGACTTTTTATAACTATCTCTTCTTAGAGTAGTGCTACAAAAGTTGCGTTTTTTTCTTAAATTCTCCATTTTTGTTAACTTTTCAACTAAATCGAACGATTTAATAATTAATTAAAATTAACAAACATAATTGTTTAAACAATTTATTCAGATTTTTAATAATATTCTCTTTGAATAATGCTAGAAAGTTGCGGTTTTTTAAATATTCAGCTTTACTTTCACTTTTTAGTTACGAAAAATTACTAAATATTAATATAATATATTATTTAAGCAACAACGTTTTTAGAAAGTACTTGAAGAAAAATTTACATTTAAAATGATTCATATAGAAAATCCGAAGAATATTTCAAATGCCTGTTTTACTTCAAGAAAATATATTCCGAAAAAAAGTAATTGTTTAAAAAACGATTATCTCTATTGTTTATTTACTATTTGCTCATAACTAAAAACCCAAAGTAAAGGTAAAAATTCACAAAAAACCTCAACTTTCCAGCTTATCTAAGAGAAGATAATTATACACAATAATAATTCTAGTATTGCTATAGGAGACAATAATAATTTTTTTGAACGATTAGGCTTTTTGAATTTAATTCATTATTACCTTGCTGTAAGTTAAAAGTTGACGAAAAGTTAAATATTTTTAAAAAACCGCAACTTTCTCGCATTTTTGAAAGAAAATATTTTTTAAAATAATAATAAATTGTTTCAACAATAACTTTTGTTAAATTTAATTATTTATTATCTCACTCTAATTTCAAAATTAACTTTTTTTAACTGAACATTTAATTATTTAATTTTTGTTTGTCTAAAAAAGCAACTAATTGCTTAAAAATTTCTTTTAGTAATTAAAGGATGAAATATTTTGTTAAAAATTGATTGCTTTTAGTGGAAAATTCTATTATTTCGCTAAGAATTCATCTTTTTTGTTGGAAAATTCATCGTTTTCATTTGAAAATTCAACTATTAACTTTTTTATTAGAAAATCATGTTTTTAGTAAATACATAACTCATTCAACTGAAATTTAAACTGCTTAATATTTTTCTTTGAAAATCCGTCTTTTTAGGTAAAAAAATACTTTCTTTTAATTCAATTTTTTGTTCGAAGATGTAACTATTTTGCGGACATTTTTTTGTTTGTGTTAAAAATTGATTTTCTTAAAATTAAAAAAATTTTTTAACAGAAAAAAGTTCCTTTAAAAAGAAAGTTGAAATACTTTTTTGGCTCAAAAAATTACAGGTTTTAATTGAAAACTCAAACATTACATCTTTCGTTGCGAATTCATCTTTTTTTGGTTTTCCCTTGCTTATTTTTTGAAAATTCGTCTCTTTGTTTAAAAAATATATTTTTTTGTTAAAAATTAATTTTTGGAACTGGGAAATGCTTGAAGATTTTTCTTTGAGAATCGATCTTTATTGGTTGAATTGAACTATTTTTGATTTCAAATAAAAATATTTTGTTGAATTATCAACGATTTTATTTTTGGTTAAAAATTTATCTTTGTAACTGAAATTTGACTATTTTCTTTTTGATTCGAATTTTTGTGTTTAACAGAATAATTTTTAGATGATAATTCAACTACTTGTAAAAAACTTGGACTGCTTTCTTCAAAAATTAGGTTGTTATTTGAAAATTTATTGCTCTGTTTGAAATATTTTTTGTGACCAATTAATTTTTTAAATTAAAAATGCAGTTATTCTATTTTTTATGCAAAATTGATCGTCTTTATTTGAAAATTCAACTATATAGATGAGACAAAAAGTTAAATATTTTTTTAAAATCGCAACTTTCTCGCATTAGTCAAAGTAAAATATTATTAAAAATAAGAATAAATGGTTTCAACCACAACTTTTGTTAACTTTAATTATTTATTATCTCACTCTAATTTCAAAATTGACAATAAGTTCTAAATTTCGGCAAAACCGTGACTCAATTGTTTAAAACATGTAGTTAAGCATTTAATTGTTTGTGGAAAAATACTTGCAAATCTCAATTTTTCCACGGATGGGGTTTTTTGGGCCCCTAGAAAAAAAGACTTTAAAAAATGAGTTTTTCATCAAACTATTCAATTATTGTATTTTTAATGAATAAATATGATTTCTAAAACCAGGGTTGCAAAAATGGGTAATTAAACATTTTTAATTACTAATTACTAAAAAATTGTAATTATACTCGAAATGATTAATAATTACATAGTAAATATTGCAATTATACTCAAAACTAATTTTTCTCGCTCTTTTTTTCATCAAGTCTGTCTACTTCTTTAGAGATTGCAGTGATCATTTTAATACTGAAACAAATATACTCATGTGCTGACAGTGGTACTCTCGGTTTATTCCTTGAAATTCTGGGCAGAATTTTTAAATACGTCAACAGAAAAATTAGATTAACATATTAAAAATGCTAGATAAAATCAATTGCCAAACCGCGTTTTTCTCTCCAAATTGACTTTTGCGTGGACGGATAATTCCCATTACATTTTAGAGAAAAATGTCCAGCAGGAAAAATAAAGAGGACAAAATCATGAGAAAATTTTATTACAAGAATAAACCGATATCTTCCGTTTCGAGTTATGATATTTGAAAAATCCCCATTTTTTGCAAAAAAGTGGAGTTAAGATTTTTACAAATAAATCCTGTCAGGTTCAGTTTGCGTTGATGATACCGGAGAACCTAGATTATTATCAGAAGATGTTCAATTATCGCGTCACTTTCGTTGTGTTAGTGACATATTAAATCTTCTTGTTACAACCGATGTACGGCTGATTATTGCGGACAACGCAGATATTCAAGAAATATATGGAAATGCTCTCAACAGATGCCAGGAACTGTGGAAGTGTTTACAATCACCCAAAAAACGTGAAGCTTAACTGAATATCTCATAGTATCTTTGAAGCGACCTGTAGCAACTAGATGGAATTCCCTATATGACTGCATTAGTCAAATTGATTCTTTAAGTGGAAAATTGATATTTTATTAAACGCAGCAGATTTTACAGCTAAAAACACCATTCCACATAGGCGACTTCGATTATTTACAAGAATATTTAGCATGGGCTAAATCACTCGCTGAAGCCACTGAAAAACTTCAAGCTGTGAAGGAATGCTATTATGGTTATCTTCTACCAACTTTAGTAGGATTAAGGAGAAAATTATTGTCACTGTTAAATAACAATAGAATTCGAAGTTCTTAAAGTTTGATTAAGCTATTAATCGATGCCTTGGGAACAAGATTCCAAGATTATTTTAATATTGAAGGCAATGGTATATTTGCAGCCATGACAGCAGTACTGCACCCAAGATTTAAAGTATCTTGGGTGAAATGTTTAATTTTAGAATCGCAAGAGAAGATTCGAAATTTAATTAAAAAATCTAATGAATTACCGCAATATAATATCACCTGTGGTTGAAGAATACGGAAGAGAGCAAGATGATTTTTTAATTTCGGCGAAAAGCCAGAAAATTTTTCATCAGCTACATTACTAGTACCTCAATCAGAAGGAGGGAATGAATTAATGAGATTTTTCAACAACCCTCAATGAAGCTTTCAACTCTACATGATTTTCCGAGTGTAACGAAGTTATTTTTAAAATACAACACTCCTTTGCCATTATGAGCACCTGTTGAAAGATTGTTTTCATATAAAACATTAATGAATTTGCCTAAATTTAACAGGTTATCTGATGTACATTTTGAAAAAAGTAATAATATGTAAGGCTAATGCACGAAAATATTTGGTTTAAAACAAGCCTTACAGTCCATTATTTAAACTTACCGAGAAGTGTTGGAATTAAAAAGTATTATTACTCATAAATAACACTGGTTTACAGCCATTTTGTCCACCATATCTCACTATGATTTTCCCATTTATGTAGGGCCACTAAACACGAAAATCACACTACAAAATTTCTTAATGGAAGCGTTTTCAATATATCAATCTTCAAATTTTTCACTTTTCAGAGTTTTTGCCGCGTTTTTGAGTACATCTCGAGTTCCAATTGATGGATTTTCCTGCCAATATTTGCGATGTCTATTCATCAAAGGACGATAAGTGAAATTTCGAGCTCGTTTTTTGCCAAAAAATACAACTTGTTCAACTGATTAAAATCGCTAGAATCTTAAATACTGAGCTAATCTAAAAGCTTTATAATATAAAACTGTACAGGATATAGTTTCCTTCAATTTGAGTGATTGTTTAGGGAAATCGGTCACTTAGAACTCGAGATATACTAAAAAAACATGGGAAAATTGAGAGAAAAAAATTTCGAATATTGACGTTCCGAAAACGCTTCCATAAAAAAATTTTTAATGTGATTTTCGTGTTTAGAGGTCCAAAATACATTGGAAAATCATAGTGAAGTATGGTGGGCAGAACAAAATTTTAATTTTGTAAACTAGTGTAATCAACCAGTTGTTATATGAATAAAGAATAGTTAATATTCTTTTATAATCCATTGTGTTATTATTCACGATACCCAAAATTAGGTTATAAAAATATTAATAAAATTTTTTAAAAACTGGTCGCTCGCGAACAATTTTTTGCGTTGATCCGCAAAAATTTTCTTACCCGTGATAGATTTTTCAAACAAAAAATTTTAATCAATTCAATTTTCATAATAGATTTAATGCTTTCACGAGGATTCATTATGACAAAAGATATATTTCGGGTTTCACTCGTGTACAAAACTAAGAATGTTGCCGACGTTTCGTGAACATTGCAGTTCACTTCTTCAGG
>JAWWLR010000148.1:22111043-22131157 GCA_035041075.1 Acraspis erinacei | reverse complement strand
GTATATAAAGGATCTTGGTACCGGACCAAAGAAGTTAAAGCGCCATTAAATTAAATTTAAATTCAAGTTAAAATATTGAATTTATGAAAAATAGATGGTTTTTTAACCAAATACTTGAAATTTGAACCAAAAAGGTGAATTTTCGAACAAGAAGATTAATTTTCTACTAAAAAAGACAAATTTTTAACACGGAAATATCAATTTTGACAATATTCTACAATGTTTTTTTTAATGTATATAGTATAAATTTGTCCATTTCCTTCTCAAACTTCCATAACTTACCCTTTTTCTGGAATTGGGGCGAAAAAAATTATGTGCCGACTCAGAATCACGGGGTGCCGACTTAGGACCACCATTTTGAGAAATAGCGAAATTCGACTTGTTCACTTTTGGCTCCATTTTGACCAAAAACAATTTCTCCACACTGCTCCGATCGGCATAGAATTGTAGAAAACGGATCTTGGTACAGGACCAAAGAATTTAAAGCGCCATTAAATTAAATTTAAATTCAAGTGAAAATATTTTGCATTTATGAAATATAGATGGATTTTTAACCAAATAATTGAAATTTGAAGCAAAAATGTGAATTTTCGAGCAAGACGATTAATTTTCTACAAAACCAGTGATGAATTTTTAACCCGGAAATATTAATTTTGACAATATTCTATATTTTTTTTATTATAAATATTTAAATTTGTCCATTTCCTCCTAAAACTTAATAACTTACCTTTTTTCTTGAATTTTTGCGAAAAAAAGTATGTGCCGACTCAGAATCACGGGATGCCGACTTAGGACCACCGTTTTGAGAAATAGCAAAAATTGTCTATACAATATTTTGCGTGCAGCTCTAAAATATAAAAGTTTTAATTTTTGTTTTAGGATCGAAAAATAATTTTCCTGACTTCAAGAGTTCATCCTGGTGAAAGTAATGCATCTTGGGTGATGAGGGGTACCTTAGAAGCTCTTCTAGGCAATTCTACATATGCTTCCAGCCTCAGGGATGATTATGTGTTCAAAGTTGTGCCAATGCTAAATAACGAAGGTGTCATCAATGGCTGGTAAGTACTACATTTTTTAAAGAAATTCAGGATATTGAGCGATTCTTCGGAAAAAATTCCAGTCCTTTTCCAGGTCGAGAAGTTAAGTTTTTTCAGGTATCCTTTTTCACACCAAATAATGAAATAACCCTATTTTATAAATGTAAAAAATGAGCCATTTCTTTTTTTATTGGACAACAATTTTTAGAGAAAGCAGAAGGATAAATAAACTTATTTTTTATTTTTTATCGAACATAAGTCGTCTTTGAAATCCTTGAAATCTTTGAAATCTTTTTGAATTCGTTGAATTGTCTTGAAGTACTTAAAAGCTTCGTGAAATATTAAACATTTTATGAAATCTTTTTAAGTTCTTGTAAAATATTTGAAATCCTTGAAATTTAAAATCTTTGAAATATTTTTGAAAGATTTGTTTAATCTTTGTTTGTGAAATTTTTTGTGTTCATTTGAAATATTTCAAATTGTTTAAAAACTTTTGAAATCTGGTTTACTTTTAAAAATTTTTGAAATCTTTCGAAAGTTTTAAAATCTGTTCGAAATGTTTGGGAAATTTGGTGAAATCTTTGAAATCTTTTCAAATAATTGTTAAATTGTTCTCAAATATTTGTTTGTGAAATATTTTTTAATCGTTGAAATTATTGAATTATTTGAGGTCATAGTCAAATCTTTTCAAATCTTCTGAAATATTTTGAAACCTTTTGAAATCGTTTCAAATCTTCCAATTGTTTTAAAATATTTTTGAAATCTATAAAAATCTTTGGAATGTTTTAAAATCTTTGAGAAAGTTCTAGATCTTTGTGAAATATTTGAAATCGGGCGTACATTACGTTTTCAAAATTTTGAAATCTTTGCATCTTTATGGAATGTTGGAAATCATATTGAAATTTTTGTGAAATATTCGAAATTCCAATCTTTGAAAATGTTCAAAATGTTTTAAAATCTTTGAAATTTTTGGGATTGTTGTATTCCTTTGAAATCTTTACGAAATCTTTCTGAAATGTTCGAGATCATTGGGAAATTTTGTGATATCTTTGGGTAATTTTTGAGAAATCTTCGAAATCTTTGTCAAATCTTTTGAAATATTTTTCAAATGCTTCTTAGATCTTTGTTCGTGAAATATTTTTTTTATTCGTTGAAATCATTTAATTATTTGAAATCTTATTGAAATCTTTTAATATTTTTTAAAATGTTTTGAAACGTTTTGAAATAGTATCAAATGTTCGAAATATTTTTAAATCTTTTAAATCTGGAGTACTTTACCCTTTCTGAAATCTTTGCAAGTCTGGTATTCTTTTGAAATCTTTGAAATCTTTGTGAAATGTTTTGTATTCATTTGAAATCCTTAAAATATGTTTTAATCTTTGTAAAATCTTTTGAAATTTTAAAAGTTGAGAATTTGAAAGTTCAAAATCTTTGTGAAATCCTTGAAATCTGGTGTAAACGCCTTTTTCAAATCTTTCAAATGCCTGCAATCTGTATGGAATTTTCGTAATCTTTAGGAAATCTTTGTGACATCCATGGGAAATTTCTGAGAAATCGTTGAAATCTTTTGAATACTTTGTGAAATTTGTCTCCAATGCTTGTTTGTGAAATCTTTTTTACGTCCTGAAATCATTGAATTATTTGAAATCTTAGTGAAATCTTCTCAAATCTTCTAAAATGTTTTGAACGTTTTGAAATCGTTTTAAATCTTCCAATTGTTTTAAAATCTTTAACATTCTTGTATTAAAATCATGGAAATATTTTTAATCTGAATAAAACCTTTTAAAATCATAGAAAGCTGCTTATACGCTTTTTAAAATATTTAAAATCTGCTGAAAGGTTTGAAGATTCTGGAAATTTTCTAAATTTTTGTGAAATGTTTAAAATCTGGTGTACACGCTTTTTTCAAATCTTTGAAATCCATGCAATCTTTATGAAATCTTCGAAATCTTTGGGAAATTTTGTGAAATCTTTCAAATATTTTTTAATGTTTTGAAATATTTGTATAATCTTTTTCAAATCTTTTTTTGTGAAATCTTTTTTATTCGTCGAAATCATTGAATTATTTGAAATCTTAGTAAAATCTTTTCAAATCTTCTAAACTTTTTTAAACCTTTTGAAATCGTTTCAAATCCTCGAAATATTTTTAAATCTTTCTAAAATGTTCTTTTCTTTACATTTTGAAATCGTTTCAAATCTTCGAAATGTTTTTAAAAAATTGTGAGATTCTTGTATTCTTTAAAATCTAAAAAATCTGGTTTGCTTCACCTTTTTTTTAAATCTTTCTGAAATCCTTTGTATTATTTTCAAATCATTGACATATTTTTAATCTTTGTAAAAGCTTTGGAAATCGTAGGAATCCGAAAGTTCGAAATCTTGGTGAAATCCTTCAAATATGGTGAAATTTTTCTTTGAAAAGGTCTAACAGTCTTGAATTCTTTACAAATCTTTCTGAATTCTTTTCTGTTCATTTAAAATCGTGGAAATATTTCTAATCTGTATAAAATCTTTTGAAAGCTTTAAAGTCTCTTAAAATCATAGAAAAATCATAGAAATCCTAGAAATCTAGTTATACCCTTTTCAAAAACTCTAAAATCTTTTGGAATCTTTAAAGTCTCTGGAAATATTCTAAATCTTTCTGAAATTTTGTGAAATCTTTCAAATCTTTTTAAATCTTTTTAAATATTTGTATAATTCTTTTAAAAACTTTGTTTACGAAAGCTTTTTCATTTGTTTAAATCATTGACTTGTGTGAAATCATAGTTTTGAAATCATTTAAAATCTTCGAAATATTTTTAGATCGTTCTAAAATCTTTTGAATTCATTTTAAGTAATAAAAATATTTCAATCTGTGTAAAATCTTTTGAAACCTTAATGAAATATTTTCAAATATTTTTTAATGTTTTAAAACCTTTTGAAGTAGTTTCAAATCTTCGAAATTCTTTAAAATTCTTATAATCTTTCTAAAATCTTTGGTATTCTTGTATTCTTTTGAAATCTTTAAAATCTTTGACATATTTGTGAAATCTTTCTGAAATGTTTTATATTAATTTGAAATAATTTAAATATTTTTATTCTGTGTAAAATATTTGGAAATCTTAGGAATTCGAAAGTTCGAAATCATTGTGAAATCCTTCAAATATGGTGTACACGCCCTTTCCAAATCTTTGAAATCCTTGCAATCTTTATGAAATTTTTTTCTTCGTCAACTCTTCTGAAATATTTGTGAAATTTTTCTCAAATTTTTGTTTGTGAAATCTCTTTTATTTGTTGAAATCATTGAATTATTTGAAATCCTTTCAAAATTTTAAAAATGTTTTAAAACCTTTTGAAATCTTTTCAAATCTTCTCAAATGTTTGAAAACCTTTTGAAATCGTTTTAAGTCTTCCCAATATTTTAAAATAATTGTGCAATATTTTGTATTAATTTGGAATCATTAAAATACTTGTAATCTGTGTAAAATGTGTTGAAATCTTAGTGAAATGTCTTGAAATCTTCTAAAATGTTTTCAAATCTGCTCAAACTTTTAAAATGTTTTAAAATATTTGAAATCTGGTATACTATATCCTTTTTGACAGCTTTGAAAATTTTTGAAATATTTGTGAAATCTCTTAAATTTGGTCATGAAATGTTCAAAATCTTTGTGAAATTTTGTGAAATCTTTGAAATATTTGTGAAATTTTTCTCAAATCTTTGTTTGTGAAATCTTTTTATTAGTCTAAATTATTGAATCATTTGAAATCTCTGGAAAGTTTTAAAATATTTGAAAATTTTCGATTCTTCTTGAAATATTTGAAATTTGGTGTACACGCCTTTTTCAAAATTTTGAAAACTTTGAAATCCTTGCAATCTTTATGAAATATTCTTCGTCAACTCTTCTGAAATATTTGGGAAATTTTTCTCCAAGCCTTGATTTTGAAATCATTTTTATTTTTTGAAATCATTGAATTATTTGAAATCTTTGTGGAATCTTTAAAAACCTTCTAAAATGTTTTGAAACGTTTTGAAATAGTTTCAAATCTTCGAATTGTTTTAAAGTGTTTAAAAATCTTGTATTATTTTAAAATCTTTATGAAATTTTTTTAAAATCTTTTAAATATTTGTAAAATCTTTCTGAAATATTTCGTATTCATTTGAAATCAGGGAAATATCTTATAAATCTGCTTATACCCTGTTTAAAATGTATAAAATCTTTTTAAAGCTATAAAGTCTCTAGAAATTTTCGAAATCTTTGTGAAATCTTTAAAATCTGGTGTACACGCCTTTTTCAAATCTTTGAAATTCTTGAAATCTTTATGAAATTTTCGAAATGTTTGGGAAATTTTGTGAAATCTTTCAATTTTTTTCAAATCTTTTGAAATATTTGTATGATTTGTCTCGAATCTTTATTTGTGAAATATTTTTTGATCGTTGAAATCATTAAATTATTTGAAATCTTAGTGAAATCTTTTCAAATCTTCTAAAATCTTTTGAAACTTTTTGAAATCGTTTTAGATCTTTGAAATATTGTTAATGTGTGTAAAATATTTTGAAATCTGAGCAATCTGTTTATATTCTTTTTAAAATCTGGTTTACACGTCTTTTACAAATCTTTAAAATTTGTTCAATCTTTATGAAATGTTCGAAATCTTTGGAAAGTTTTGGGAATTCTTTAAACTCTTTTTAATCTTTTTGAAATTTTTTTATAATTATTGCCAAATTTTTGTTTGTGAAACCTTATTTTTTTATCTTTTTGAAATATTTGATTGTGAAATCTTTAAAATATTTTTAAACTGTATAAAATATTTTGAAATCTTATTGATATCTTTTAAAAATTTGCAGATTCTTGTGTTCTTTTGAAATCTTTATGAAATTTTTGTAAGTTTTTGGAAATACTTGTGAAATCTTTTGTATTAATTAGAAATCTTTGGGAAATTTTGTACTTTCTTTCAAATCTTTTAAATCTTTTGAAATATTTCTAAAATTTTTCTTAAATCTTTGTTTGTGAAATCTTTTGAAATTGGTTATGAAATGTTCAAAATCTTTGTGAAATTTGGTGAAATCTTTGAAATATTTATGAAATTTTTCTCAAATCTTTGTTTGTGAAATCTTGTTTATTCGTTGAAATCAATGAATCATTTGAAATCTCTGAACAGTTTAAAAATATTCGAAAATTTTCGATTCTTGTTGAAATATTTGAAATTTGGTCTACAATTATTTTTCAAAATTTTGAAATCTTTCAAATCCTTGCAATCTTTATGAAATATTTAAAATCTTTGGGTTTTGTGCTTTCTTTCAAATTTTTTAAAATATTTTAAAATATTTTTATAATTTTATTCAAATTGTTGTTTGTCAAATCTTTTCAAACCTTCTCAAATGTTTTAAAACCTTTTGAAATAGTTTTAAGTCTTCTCAATATTTTAAAATCATTCTAAAATATTTTTTATTCATTTGAAATCATTAAAATATTTGTAATCAGTGTAAAATGTGTTGAAATCTTAGTGAAATGTTTTTAAATCTTCTAAAATGTTTTCAAATCTTCTCGAACCTTAAAAATGTTTGAAAATATTTGAAATCTGGTATACTATATCCTTTTTGAAATCTATGTAATTCTTGTAATCTCTTGAAATCTTTGTGAAATTTTTCTCAAATCTTTGTTTGTGAAATCTTTTTTATTAGTTGAAAGCATTGAATCATTTGAAATCTCAGGAAAATTTTAAAATATTTAAAAATGTTCGATTCTTTTCGAAATATTTAAAATTTGGTGTGCACGCCTTTTTCAAATTTTTGAAATCATTTTAATCCTTGGAATCTTTATGTAATATTCGATATCTTTGGGAAATTTTGTACTTTCTTTCAAATCTTTTGAAATATTATTATAATTTTATTCAAATCGTTGTTTGTGAAATATTTTCAAATCTTCTCAAATGTTTTAAAACCTTTTGAAATATTTTAAAATCCTTGTAAAATATTTTGTATTCATTTGAAATCATTAAAATATTTGTAATCTGTGTACAATATCTTGAAATCTTAGTGAAATGTTTTCAAATCTTCTAAAATGTTTTGAAATCCTCTCAAATCTTCGAAATGTTTTTAAATCGTCTCAAATCTTCGAAATATTTTTAAATATTTTAAATCTGGTATACTACATCCTGTTTGAAATATTTGGAATTCTTGTAATCTCTTGAAATTTTTATGAAATTTCTGTGAAATATTTATGAAATTTTTCTGAAATAATTTGTTTCCATTTGAAATTATGGATATATTTTTAACCTGTGTAAAATCTTTTGAAATATTAAAAATCTGGTTTACTATACCCTTTTTAAAAGCTTTGAAAATTTTTTAAATTTGGTTATGAAATGTTCAAAATCTTTTTGAAGTTTTGTGAAATTTTTCTCAAATCTTTGTTTGTGAAATTTTTTGAAATCTTTGAAATCTGATGTACTGTACCCTTTTTGAAATCTTTGGAATTCTTGTATTCTCTTGAAATCTTTATCAAATTTTTTTGTGAAATCTTTGAAATATTTGTGAAATGTTTTGTATTCATTTGATGCCATTAAAATATTTTTAATCTGTGTAAAATCTTAGAAATTCGAAATCTGTGAATTCCATGAAATCTGGTGTACACGCTTTTTTCAAATCTTTGAAATCCTTGCAATCTTTATGAAATGTTTGAAATCTTTCGGAGGTTTTAAAAATTCTTTAAACTCTTTTTAAATCTTTTGAAATATTTGCATAATTTTTCTCAAATTTTTGTTTTTGAAATCTCTTTTATTTCTTGAAATCATTTAATTATTTGAAATCTTTTCAAAATTTTTAAACTGTTCTAAAACCTTTGGAAATCTATTCAAATCTTCGAAATATTTTTTAATCTTTTTGATATCTTGTATTCATTTAAAATCTTAAAAATATTTTTAACCTGTATAAAATATTTTTAAATCTTATTGAAATATTTCCAAATCTTTGAAATGTTTAAAAATTTGGAGATTCTTGTATTCTTTTGAAATCTATATGAAATTTTTGTAAGCTCTTTGAAATATTTGTGAAATTTTTTTAATTATGTGAAATTTTTGTGCTTTCTTTCAAATCTTTTGAAATATTTTTATAATTTTTCTTAAATCTTTGTTTGTGAAATCTTTTCAAATCTTCTCAAATGTTTTAAAACCTTTTGAAATCGTTTTAAGTCTTCCCAATATTTTAAAATCATTGTAAAATATTTGTAAAATCTGTCTGAAATCATTTGAAATCATGGATATATTTTTAATCTGTGTAAAATCTTTTGAAATCTTAAATATCTGTTTTACTATACCTTTTTTAAAAGCTTTGCAAATTTTTGAAATCTTTTAAATTTGTTTATGCAATGTTCAAAATCTTTGTGACATTTTGTGAAATCTTTGAAATATTTGTGAAATTTTTCTCAAATCTTTGTTTGTGAAATCTTTTTATTAGTCGAAATTATTGAATCATTTGAAACCTTTGGAAAGTTGTAAAATATTTGAAAATTTTCGATTATTTTTTAAATATTTGAAATTTGGTTTCCACGCCTTTTGCAAACTTTTGAAATCTGTGAAATCCTTCCAATCTTTATGAAATATTCTTCGTCAACTCTTCTGAAATATTTGTGAAATTTTTCTCCAAGCCTTGTTTTTGAAATCATTTTTATTTTTTGAAATCATTGAGTTATTTGAAATCTTTGTGAAATCTTTGCAAACCTTCTAAAATGTTTTGAAACGTTTTGAAATCGTTTCAAATCTTCGAATTGTTTTAAATTCTTTAAAAATCTTGTATTCTTTTAAAATCTTTATGAAATTTTTGTAAAATCTTTTAAATATTTGTAAAATCTTTCTGAAATCTTTCGTATTCATTTGAAATTAGGGAAATATCTCATAAATCTGCTTATACCCTGTTTAAAATGTATAAAATCTTTTTAAAGCTATAAAGTCTCTGGAAATTTTCGAAATCTTTGTGAAATCTTTAAAATCTGGAAATCTTTCTGAAATCTTTTGTATTCATTTGAAATCATGGATATATTCTTAATCTATGTCAAATCTTTTGAAATATTTAAAATCTGATTTACTGTACGTTTTTTTAAATCTTTGAAAATTTTCGAAATCTTTTTGAAATCTTTTAAATTTGGTTTACCCGCCATTTTTAAATTTTTGAAATCTTTGACATTCTTGACATCTATATGAAATATTTTTAAATCTTTTAAATCTTTTGAAATATTTTAAGAATTTTTTCTCATTTAAGTGAAATATTTTCAAATCTTCTAAAATTTTTTGAAACCGCTTCAAATCTTTGAAATTTTTTGAAATCTTTGGAATTCTAGTCTTCTTTTGAAATCTTTGTGAAATTTTCTGCATTTCATTTGATACTGTTAAAATATTGTTAATCTGTGTAAAATCTTTTGAAATCTTAGAAATTCGAAAGTTCGAAATCTGTAAAATCCATCAAATCTGGGGTATTTATGAAATTTTTGTGAAATATTTGTAAAATCTTTCTGAAATCTTTTGTTTTTATTTGAAATCACAGATATATTTTTAACATATGTAAAATCTTTTGAAATCTTAAAAATCTGGTTTACTATATATACCTTTTTTTAAATCTTTGAAAATTTTTGAAATCTTTGTGAAATCATTGAAATATATGTAAAAATTTGCTCCAATCTTTGTGAAATCTTTTTTATTCGTTGAAATCATGGAATTATTTGAAATATCTGGAAAGTTTTAAAATATTTGAAAATTTTCGATTCTTTTTTAAATATTTGAACTCTGAAATCCTTGCAATCTATATGAAATATTTAAAATTCTTTTATATCTTTGTAAAATCTTTTGAAATGTTTGAGAATTTTTTCTTACTCTTTGTTTGTGAAATCTTTTTTATTCGTTGAAATCATTGAATTATTTGAAATTTATTGAAATACTTTTAAATCTTCTAAATCTTTTTGAAATCTGATGTATTGCACCCTTTTTGAAAGCTTTGGAATTTTTGTATTATCTTGAAATATTTTTGAAATATTTTGTATTCATTTGATGCTATTAAAATATTTTTAATCTGTATAAAATCTTTTGAAATCTTCGAAATTCGAAATCTGTGAATTCTATGAAATCTGGGGTACACGCCTTTTTTAAATCTTTGACACCTTTTAAATCTTTTCCAATCTTTTGAAATATTTGAGAAATTTCTCTCAAATAATTTTTTGTGAAATCTGTTTTATTCGTTGAAATAATTGAATTATTGGAAATCTTAGTAAAATATTTTTAAATCTTCTAAAATGTTTTGAAACCTTTTGAAATCGTTTCAAATCATCGAAATATTTTTAAATCTTTCTGAAATCCTTTGTATTCATTTGGAATCGTTAAAGTATTTTTAATCTGTTTAGAAGCTTTTGAAATCTTCGTGAAATATTTTCAAATCTTCGTGAAATATCTTCAAATCTTCTAAAATATTTTAAAATCGATTCAATTTTTCGAAATGTTAAAAAAATTAAGATTCTTTTATTCTTTCGAAACCTTTATGAAATTTTTGTCAAATCTTTAAAATATTTGTTAAATTTTTCTGAAATCTTTGGTATTCATGTGAAATCATGAAAATATTTTTAATCTTTTTAAAATGTTTTGAAATCTTAAAAATCTGGTTTACTTTACCTTTTTTAAGATTTTTGAAATGTTTGAAAAGTTTTTAAATCCTTGAAAATTTCGAAATATTTGTAAAATCTTTTGTATTCATTTGAAACTATGGAAACTTTTTTAATCTGTATAAAATCTTTTGAAAGTTAGAAATCTGGTTATACCCTTTAAAAAATTTTTTTAAAGTTTTAAAATCTCTAGAATTGTTTGAAATCTTTGAAATCCTTACAATCTTTATGAAATAATCAAAATCTTTGGAATATGTTGTGCTTTCTTTCAAATCTTTTAGATTCTTTCAAATATTTTTATAATTTGTCTGAAATCTTTTCAAATCTTCTCAAATGTTTTAAAACCTTTTGAAATAGTTTTAAGTCTTTGCAATATTTTTAAATGATTCTAAAATATTTGTATTTATTTGAAATGATTAAAATATTTTTAATCTGTTTAAAATCTTTTGATATCTTAGTGGAATATTTTCAAATCTTCTAAAAGGTTTTGAAACGTTTTCAAATCGTCTCAAATCGTCTCAAACCTATGAAATGTTTAAAATATTTGAAATCTGGTATACTATATCCTTTTTGAAATCGTTGGAATTCTTGTAATCTCTTGAAATCTTTATGAAATTTCTGTGAAATATTTGTAAAATCTTTCTGAAATCATTTGTTTTCATTTGCAATTATGGATATATTTTTAATCTGTGTAAAATCTTTTGAAATCTTAGAAATCGGGTTTACTATACTTTTTTAAAAAGCTTTGCAAATTTTTGAAATCTTTTAAATTTGGTTATGAAATGTTCAAAATCTTTGTGAAATTTTTTTCAAATCTTTGTTTGTGAAATCTTTTTTATTCGTTGAAATCATTGAATCATTTGAAATCTCTGAAAAGTTTTAAAATATTTGAAATCTTTGAAATCCTTGCAATCTATATGAAATATTTAAAAATCTTTTAAATCGTTGTCAAATATTTTGAAATATTCGAGAATTTTTTCCTAATCTTTGTTTGCGAAATCTTTTTTATTCGTTGAAATTATTGAATTATTCGAAATTTTAGTGAAATATTTTCAAATCTTCTAAAATTTTTTGAAATCTTTGAAATCTGATGTACTGTACCCTTTTTGAAATATTTAGAATTCTTGTATTATCTTGAAATCTTTATGAAATTTTTGTGAAATCTTGGAAATATTTGCGAAATGTTTTGTATTCATTTGATGATCTTAAAATATTTTTAATCTGTGTAAAATCTTTTGAAATCTTAGAAATTTGAAAGTTCGAAATCTGTGAATTCCATGAAATCTGGGGTACGCGCCTTTTTCAAACCTTTGACAACTTTTAAATCTTTGTCAAATCTTTTGAAATATTTCACAAGTTTGTCTCAAATAATTTTTTGTGAAATGTGTTTTATTCGTTGAAATCCTTAAATTATTGGAAATCTTAGTGAAATATTTTTAAATCGTCTAAAATCTTTTGAAACCTTTTGAAATCGTTTCAAATCTTCGAAATATTTTTAAATCTTTCTGAAATCTTTTGTATTCATTTGAAATCGTTAAAGTAGTTTTAATCTGTTTAAAATGTTTTGAAATCTTCGTGAAATATTTTCAAATCTTCTTAAATGTTTTGAAATCGTTTCAATTTTTCGAAATGTTTAAAAGAATTAAGATTCATTTATTCTTTCGAAACCTTTATGAAATTTTTGTCAAATCTTTAAAATATTTGTGAAATCTTACTGAAATCTTTTGTATTAATGTGAAATCATGGAAATATTTCGAAATCTTCTAAAATGTTTTAAAGCAGTTTCCAAAATTAGCTGCTATAACACAATTTTATAATTCTTTACGAAATTTCCTGTTCCAAAGTTATAATTATAATTCATTAAGGAAACTTTTTGGTATGCTTCATTTATTTATTCCCCGTCGAAACTCAGAATTATAATTCTTTTAGAAATTTCTTTATACCAAATAACAATGTTTTAATAAATGCTCTTATTCTTCTGAATCAGAATTAAAATTATTGAAAAAAATATCGCGTTCCATGTTCGAAAATTCCCTGTTAGTAGTCAGGATAATTGTAATTCTTAACGCAACTTTTTTTTAAAATTTATTTCCTTTCCAGTCAGAATTACAAATCTTTCAGAAAATTTCCGGTTAAGGTAGATACCCTAATGGTTTATCTTCAGTATGCCAACAGATAAAATGAAAATGTACGCATCTCTTGATTTGTTTTGGATAGGGTTGGATTACAAAATTTTCATAAAAAATGTATCTATATTTTTATTATTATTCAAACATACAATTAGTTCATTCGTATCCGTGTAGAGTTGAGCCTACCATTTCTTATTTTAAAAAAGTACTTAAAAATTAAAGAACTTTCCTGGAGACAAAACTACGAATTTCGTACAAAAGTCTATCTCATATTCTTCTCTCTCACTCTTTCTCTAATCTACACATCTCGAAGCTTTCGTCTTAGAGACGCATTATTTTAAAAATTAAATTTATCAATCAGTACATTTATAAGATTGTGGCGCGGGCGGACCTCCCTAGCCTCACATCATAGAGGAATTGTCGGACCCCAAAATCTAATCTCTAATCTTTAATACTTTGAAACGCTTCCATTACTAATGCCGCAATCCCATCGTGCCATTTTCATACCAGCTAATGAAACGAGCGTAATGAGTTTCCTACTATAGTCTTACACGAGCGAGTGATTCAATTATGGTCATTGTCCGCCAGCGCCACTGATTAATGATTATGGTTTCGCTTTTGATTTGAAAAACTCACGCGAAGATTGATACTTCAAAGTTCAAAATTCGTGAAAGTTTACTCAAAATTGACACAGTGGAAAGTGGTTTGATTTCTACATTGAGCATCATGCTCTGGAAGCTGTTTTACAAATCTTCTCAAAGTTCTCCAAGTTGACAATGACGCCAATAAAGCAAGACTCGGTCTGTTAAAAAATGAATATGGTTGATGACTAGGCTCGGAATTAGCATGAGCCATGATGAGATAGTTTGATGCTGTGATGAAAAGAGCCCAGATGAGTGGCGCCAGAAGAGCTTGGAGAATCGTAATGTTCTCCAAGTTTCTAGAAAGAGACGCCACTAACTGAATTCAAGCTCAGTCTCTTAAAAAATGAATGATTAATGACTAGGCTCGGAATGATCAAGAGCCATGATGTGATAGTTTGATGCTTTAATGAAAAGAGCCCAGACAATAGTGGCGCCAGCAGCAGCTTCGAGAATTTCAATCTTCTACAAGGTTCTATAAACAGATCAATCCATGTTCCACCGTTGTCTTGGATGAGGATGATGTCGACGCCTTTTGGCATTCCTGATGTTGCCTGGACGCGAGGCGTCATGTTGAGAATCGAAATGATGATGACGATGATAAATAAGATTAATTGGACGGGTCTAATACTTTGCCGTTGGAGCGTACTTTGATGTTGTACCTATATGCCGGTTCCGCTTCCGGGAGGATGGTGCTGGAGTCGTCTTCCTGCACCTTCATCGGCGTCACCAAGTCGCCTTGATCCGCCTGGAAGTCCTGCACACTATCATAGGGTCCAACAGTGTGCGCGTCTTCCAGAGCGTTGTTGGGCAGTTCCGTTTCCGCATTTTCATAATCCGCCGGTTCTTCTCGATGCTCCGCGTTCAAAATCGGACTGGAGCGAGAGATGGAGCGAACCTCGTGAGTCTCGAGACCATCAAAAGCGGAATCCTTTTGCACCTGAGTCTGTGTGTTTGAGAAGAGACTAGCGATGTCAGGAATGTGATCCCTGGTGCTTTTCTCGATGATGATGGGATCGGGGCTCCGGCGGATTTCACTGGTGGAATGACGGGCAGTACCAGGCAAAGCGG
Organism: Acraspis erinacei; assembly: GCA_035041075.1. NCBI lineage: Eukaryota > Metazoa > Arthropoda > Insecta > Hymenoptera > Cynipidae > Acraspis > Acraspis erinacei. The sequence continues at coordinate 22,116,662 of JAWWLR010000148.1, read as the reverse complement.
AGGCGAGTCTGCTGATGATAGGATCTTCATGTGGTTGTACAGGGGCTTGAGTCGCCGAAGAAGAGGCTGGTTTTTCCTCATGATTGTCTTCGTTGAGTTTCGTTGGCTCCGGCTTGGTTTCTTCATCCTCCTGGGCAGTTTCGGTCGGCGCGGCGGTGGTTGTGATGTAGGGTCTACGGTTTCTGAAAAAAGAGCATCAGCCGCCTCCTCAGGGTGGACGAATGAACAATTCAAGAGCAACGGCCGTGCGTGGTATTTTTTTTCTCACGGCCGATGGTCTCGACTCCTCCTCAGTGTGAGTGTGTTAGTTCGTTAATGATCCTAATACGACAATGCTACACGAAGCCCCACTATATTTACTGAGCGTTGCAGAGACGGTCAATAGGAAGTTGTATTAGTGGAAGCCCTGTATTTCCTACTCGTATGTGTCTCTTTGTGTTGGTGTGGTGAAGTGAATGAGTGGCATAAGTGTGAGTACATTGCTCCTAAACGACTTTTCGTGTCGGTAGCTGCTTCTTTGTTTGGTCTTTCCAGTGGTGTGCAAAATATATTTAGGTTCAGCTCAAACAGTGCTCATACGTTAAAAAACTTTAGTTAATTTTTTTAAAATAATCATTTTTAAAGTAAAGCTCGTAAAGTAAACAATTGTAAATTATGTTAAATGAAATTTTCAACATTGCTGATACAGCATGAGTTGACTAGTTTAAGCTAATCATATTTTTACACACCACTTACGATCAATCATTTCTAATCAAGAAAAGACGTCCAGTTCCGGGTTTCAGAATGATTTTTTTATTTGGATATATCATGCGGCAGTAAAAAGAGGACTCGTATTTAACAGTTTGACAAAAAAATAATTTTTTATTTTTTACTAAAAAAGAAATTGATGACAATATGCTTCCAGTTGAACGAAATATTTCTAAATGCTCGAATTTTTTAGAAATAGAGAAAGACACAACAAATGTTTTGATAAAATTTGAGTCATCTAGCAAAGTTCTACAAGAAGCCAAAAAATATATGTTGTTGTTAAACTGTGAAATACGTCTCTTTATTTTTACTTCCAAATGATATAACCAAATCAAAAAACATCTGACACCCTAAAATGAAAATTTGCCTGATTAGAAATGGAATTGATCTGTCTTTTTTTCGTTTTGAGGGCATGAGACGGTTGCTGAAGCTCTTTTTTTGAGCAAACTTTGACAAAGAACGTAAAGAAATGTCCTTTTCTTATTTTTTTGTTTTTAAGAGGACAATGTGACATTGTTTTCACGTTATTTATAATATTCGACAGAATGCTTAAATTTTTGTTATTTCTTGAGAAGGATAAAAAGAGTGTTCGAAATAAAAGAAAAATCTGAAAATTGTGCTATGTTTTGAAAATTAAGAATAACTATAATTTTTGTGGAATTTATTATTAAACAAGGAAGTCAAAATTACCTAGAAATTTTCGATTGAAAAATTAATGTAAACTTAGAAACTATCAGACAATTAAATTTTTGGCGGTCAGTGCAAATTTTGAAAAAAAAGCTACAAAATATTTTAGATTCACAGAAGCAAAGTGATCGTTTAGCAAAGATTATAGCTACCTTGTCCTCTTAAAATTAGAAAATATAACATTTACGTTGTAACTCTATCGAAATTATGGGCATAACATAAAGAAGTGTAATCTTATATTTATTATTAAAAAGCTTTTATAATTTTAAATCAATTTTATGAAAAAATTTAGATATATATTATGAAAATAATTTCATATCATAATATTATCCAGAATAAAGTTTACAGACTTTAAATTTACATTACTCTTTTAAGATTAGATATAAATAATAGGGTGGGTCGAAAATATAAAAATTAAAAAAATCGAAAATGATTAGTGCTGAAAAGCACTATCCATTTTCTTTTTCCAACAATTTTTTTTCAGCCCACCTTAATAAATAAATAGAAAAAATTACTTATTCCACAGGAATTATATATGTAATATGCAAAACAAAAGTGTTAAATATATTTTTTTTCGAGTGCCCTTATAAAGCAGAAAAGAATAAGCGCCTATACAACAAGAGTAGCAGAAGGAACTGGCATATCAGAAAAAACTGAAATACAATAAAGAATACGCAAAAATTTACAAATATTTTTTGTAATTTTTTTGTTCATAATTTTTTTATATATATTTTCGAATTCGAACGCGCACATTAGCCTAAGATGTAGCTTTTTATTTAACAAATAAAATTTTCAAAATTCCAAATCGGATCTGGTTTTAATTAATTTTTGATGGATTTTATTTTCTGAAGATTTGGAAAATGCCTGTATTACATTTTTATTATCACCTTTTGAATGACCATAATTGTAAATAACTTAATGAAAAATTTTAAACTAATTTTGAAGGAAAATGATAATTTTATCTTACTTGTTTCACATTTTTTTATAAGAATTTGACATAAGATGTGCCAATGACCAAATAAAATAAGTAAATAAACAAGAAAGTAAAAAAAAAATATTAAATAACATACAATGATCGTAATGTAAAAGGGGACCATTCTATATGGATAGAAATTTAAGATATTCATTTTCTAGACATTGAGAAATTATAAACAACAACAAATCAATTTAAAAATACTCAAATTAAATAAGGGACCACTAGATCATATCCGATTTGGATCTTTTTGTTTGGAAATATTTTTTGTCTAAAAATACAAAACTTAGGCTAACTTATGTCTTCAAATTCGAGAATAAATTTTTTTTGCCTTTTAAAATGGATCACTCTAACGAAATTTTATTCGAAATTTTGGTTCCGATTCATCCTCATTCCAGTAATAGGTAATCGGACTTGTTATACAGAAAAGTAGTATGATGCGCTTTTCAGCAGCGCTTCGAGTTTGCAAATGACCAGTCCGGGCTCGATTCCTGTCACTAGAATTTTTTCTAATTTTTATTTTTTAATTTTTTTATTGCAATTAAGTATTACAGTTATTTAGATCAAGCTAAGATATTCATTTTTTAAAGTTTATTTATTATTATTTATTTATTTCGAAACGAATATTTCAAGGATAAGCTAGTGATGCGATATAATTGAAAAATTCCTATGCCTTACGCAATTTTTTCTTTAAAAACAATCACTTGTTATTCTACAATTATCTATTAATTTATATTGATTAATTAATAAATTATTCAAAATATAAATATTATATTACTAACAGAAAATTAATTTTATTTATGTTATATTTTTGAGTAATTTTATTTGAATAATTCTTTAAATTTCAATACTTATTTATTCTTATTATAGAATCTTTATTAAAATATTTTTATCCCATATTAAAATTAAAATAAAAACCAAAATATAAATGTGGAACTGAATAACGAAACATAAGACTTTAGTATTTAAAAAAATTTTGTGGTGTAAAAAAGTGGTTAAAATTAAATATTGACTTGATTTAAATAAATTGAATGATAAAGTCCAATAAAAAAAAATGATCAAACAAAATAATGGCAAAAAATGTCGGAAGCAGGAATCGAGCCCGGACTTTCCGGTTGTAAACTCTCGTATATCTGGCTATGTAACGTGCGTGTATTTTCAAAATCCTTTTTTTTATTGGCTCAAAAGGGTATCATATTACTTCAGAATATTACAATTTTAATGACCTATTAATGGGAGAAATATTATTGCAATCAAAATCTCATTGTTCGTTAACGTAAAAAAGCTTGCAATTAAAATGTAAATTAATTGATTTAAAAAACAAATTATTTCAATGAATTGTTCATACGTTAGTATAATAAAATTCAAAAGTTGAATGCAATTTTGAGTTATTGAATTTGTTTTAAAAATTTTGTTGTACTTACAAGGAGAGGTCGCAAAAGTGTGCAACGCCGATTTGACTTCAGCTTTACAGAGTGAAAGTACATAAAAATCAATTATACACGTATTTTTTCTTTTGATCCAGTGGGCGGTAGATTCCGAGATATTGAGGTTTGAGTATTTACGCTTGGGTGATAAATCCGCTAGTCGTATATTTCAGATTTTGGGCTCAAAAGTATACCGAAATCCATTACATACATATTTTTTCTTTTGATCTAATGGATGGTAGTTTTCAAGATATCGAGGTATGAGTTTTTACGCTTGAGCGATAGACTCACTTCTGTAGGCAAAAGTACTATTTGTAAACACAAAATTTGGGCCCTAGCTGAGTCGATCGCTCAAACGTTAATACTGAAACATCGATATTTCGCCAACTATATTCATATACATATATCTATATTGCTATACTTCTCGAAAGAAAAAATACGTATCAAATGGATTTTGATGTACTGTAGATTCCGGGGGGTGAAATATACAATTAGGGGATCTATGGCTCAAGCGTAAATACTCAAACCTCGATATCTCGGAAACTAAGGATCATTGGATGAAACGAAAAAATAGGTATCTGATGGATTTTGATGTACAGTAGAGTTCAAGGTCTGGAATATACAATTGGCAGTTTTATCGCTCAAGCGTACATTCTCAAACCTCGATATCTCGGTAACTAAGGCTGATTGAATCAAACAAAAAAATACGTACCTAATGGATTTTAATCTACTATAGAGTCCAAGGCCCGAAATCTAAAGTAGTGGGTTTATCGCTCAAGCGTAAATACTCAAACCTCGATATCTTGAAAACTACCATCCATTAGATCAAAAGAAAAAATATGTATCCAATATATTTTGAGTTACTCTGGTATTTGAGGTTTGAAATCTACAATTAACGGATTTATTGCTCAAGCGTTTATACTCAAATCTCGATAATTCGGAAACTAGGACTCATTGGAACAATAGGAAAAATAAGTATCTAATAGATTTTGAGTTACTGTAGAATTTGAGGTTAGAAATCTACAATTAACGGATTTATCGCTCAAGCTTAAATACTATAACCTCGATATCTCGGAAACTAAGACTAATTGGATCAATTGAAAAAATACGTATTCAATGGATTTTAAGTTACTGTAGTATTTACGGTTTGAAATTTACAATTAACGGATTTATCGCTCAAGCGTAAATATTGGAACCTCGACATCTCGGAAACTAAGGCTGATTGGATCAAACAAAAAAATACGTATCTAATGGATTTTAATCTACTATAGAGTCCAAGGCCCGAAATCTAAAATGGCGGGGTTTTCGCTCAAGCGTAAATACGCAAACCTCGATATCTCGGAAACTAAGAGTCTTTGGATCAATCTGAAAAAGACGCATCTAATGGGTTTTAATTTACTATAGATTCCAAGATCCGAAATCTAAAGTAGCGGGTTTATCGCTCAAGCGTAATTACTATAACCTCGATATCTCGGAAAATAAGACTAATTGGATCAATAGAAAAAAATAATTTTCCCATGGATTTGACTTTACTGTAGTATTTGAGGTTTAGAAGCTAAAATTAAAGGATTTATCGCTCAAGCGTAAGTACTCAAACCTCGATATCCCGGAAACTAAGGCTCATTAGATCAAACAAAAAAATACGTATCTAATGGATTTTGATCTACCATAGAGTCCAAGATCCGAAATCTAAAGTAGCGGGTTTATCGCTCAAGCGTAAATTCTCAAACCTCGATATCTCGGAAACTAAGCCTCATTAGATCAAACAAAAACATACGTATCGAA
>JAWWLR010000148.1:22088051-22100421 GCA_035041075.1 Acraspis erinacei | reverse complement strand
TACTCTTCCTTCAAGGCCATTCGCATCGTCATTTTCAATTACTTAACGGTTTGCATAAGACGCCTTTTAATTATAATGAGTCAATGGAGCTCTTCTATTAATACCTGGTCACTGACCAGCAATGTGCCAATTTTTTATTATTTAAATATAATTTTTATACTTTATTTTTTCCAAATTTTTCGGATTTGAAATCATAATTAATTCAATTTAGATTGCTGAACAGCGGAAAGCAAAGTTGGAAAAAAATTTCTTTGGTTATTACAATCCAAAAAAATATTTATTTGAAAAAGTTTTTATTCAGCAATGTAATGGTAAACCAAAACAAGGAATTAAATTTTTTTTTTAAGTCTGTACGAAAAATCTACCTACCGTGGATAATTATTGATAAATAATAAAAAAGGAAAATTTTTCAACCATGAATGGAGTAGATAAATTTTCAATTAACAAAATTAATTTTCAATTAGAAAGATGAATTTGTAACAGAAGAGTTCAATTTTCAAAAAAATAAATTATTCTTTAACTAAAAAGAATAATCTTAAAGTAAAAAAATATGCATTTTTAACAATACAGTTTTTAACTACAACGAAAGATTTTTCAAACAGAAAGATTAATTATTTACAAAAAATACGAATTTTTAACAAAACAAAATAACTTTCAAGGAAAAAGTTGAATTTTCTACTAAAAAATATTAATTTCAAAACGTTCGTCATACTTTGTTAAAAATGATTTTTTTTCAAATAATTTTTTATCTGAAAATTACATATTTCATTTTTTGGTTAAAGTTTTTTTTATATACAATTCCATCCAGTTTGAAGATTCATGTATTTTGTTGAAAATTCGTTTTTGCTTGTTGCTAAAAAATCATGATTTTAGTCGGAAATTTGTGTTTGTTTATTTGTTTAAAAAAACCTGTTTTTTAAATATGAAACTAATTATTTTGTAGAATTTGTTTGTAGTAACAATTTCGTCTGTTTTGGTTAAGTTCAACTGTTTTTTATGTAAAATTATTCATTCAAAAAAATCTTAAAAATCGTCACAATTGAAGGATTTTTAATCATAGATCTTGTAAATTGAAGAATTTTAAACTGCCAAGCGTTAAAATTGAAGAATTTTCCATGGTAAATCTTCAAAATTGTAGCAACTTAAATTGAAAATTTTTGAAATTTAGGAGTTTTAAATTTTCAACATTTAGAATTAAAATTATGTAATTTTTATTATTTACTTTTGAAATTTCATCAATTTGGAAAATTAAGAATTGAAAACTTTTTACTTTTTGATCTTCAAAATCATCAAAATTATCACAATTTAGGAAGTTTTTATTTATAAATCTGTAAAATTTAAAAATTTTCAACGGCATATCATTAAAATTGAGGAATTTTAAACAGCAAACACTTAAAATTGAAGAATTGCCAATTACAAATCGATAAAATTGTTGAATAATAAATTGTAAATCTTTAGAATTGGAGACTTTTTCATTTTTTAAGTTTTAAATAAAAAACAGTTGAACTGAACAAAAAAAGACGAACTCTTAGTGCAATATAAAATTCAACAAAATAATTAAATTTTCAACCAAATAATAAAATGTTTAACCAAAAAGATTAATCATCTACCAAAAACAAATTTTTCAAAGAAGAAATTTGTTTTAAACTAAAAAATATCAATTTTCAAACAAAAAAAGATTTTCCGACTATAATCATTATTTGTAACCCAAAACAATGAATTTGTAACAAAGTAGTTCAACTTTCAGCCAAAAAAGATAAATTCCCAACAAAAAATGATTTATTTTCTACCATCAAAAACGAATTTTCAACAAAATAAATGTATTTGGAAACTAGAAAGATTTTCATGTGAAAAAATAAATCTTAAATAAAAAAAGGAATATCTTAATTTTCAGATAAAAAAAATATTTAAAACAAAATAATAATTTTGAAGAAAATATAACGAATTATCAACGAAAAATCTAATGATTCATACTTTAACCAAAAAAGATTTAATTTTTAATAAAAAGCAGGTGATATTTTAACCAAAAAAATTTTATTTTCGAATAAAAAACAGAACATAATTGAAATAAAACAGATGGTGGTTGTCCAAATTTAGTCGTTGAATTCTTGAATTTATTTTCAGGAATTTTTCACATAAAACAGATGAATTTTTTAATACAAAAGAACAAATTTTCAACAAAATATTTAAAACTTTAAGCAAATAGTAATATATTTAACCAAAAAGATTAATTTTCTACCAAAAAACAATTTTTCATAAAAGAACTTTTTTTTAAACTAAAAAAATATACATTTTTAAACAAAAATGGAATAGGCCCATTTCAAGTTAAATTATTGAATTAAAAAAAAACTAATTGTCAAATAAAATCGTGAATCTTTAACACAGAAAGTTGAATGTTCGACCAAAAGATATGATTTTATAAACAGAGAGATTATTTTTCTGCAAAAAGACCAATTTTCAACAAAATACAAGAATCTTCAATAAAAAAGTTGAATTTTCAATTTAAAAATATCAATTTTCGAAACAAAAAAGTGCATTTGTCAACAAAATAGTTAAATTTTTAATAAAGAGGATCGATCTTAAGCAAAATATATGAGTTTTAGCAAATAGACACTTTTTACTAAAAATATCAATTTTAAATAAAAAATCAAATACCCTAATTATCAGTGGAAAAATATTTTTCTTGAACCAAAAAACTATTTAAAAAAAATTTATTTTAAATAAAAAACAGATGATTTCAACTAAAATCATAAATATTTAATAAAAGAAAATAATTTTGAACTAAGTAAATGAACTTTGATCCAGAAAAGATAATTCGTCAACAAAAGATCGATTTTTTACTAATACAAAAGAATTGATCTAATCAGTAACGTCCACTGACCAAATCAGTAATTTAGAATGATTTCAACGGTAACTGTGATTGATTAAATCAGTAATTTTGAATGGCACAACCAGTAAATTTCCAAAATTAAGTTATTCATTTTTATTGATCCAAACCCTAAATTTCAATGAGTTAATCAGTCAATGATGGCTGATTTGAATCATTTATTTTTTAATATTTTTTATTCCTTAATTTTAAAATAATTTGAGAAATTTATTACAGCAGACAAATCAGTCACTTCCATTCAGTGAAAATCAGTTATTTCATGTGACTGATTCAATCAGCATTACTGACTGATTTATCTGTTAACACGACTGTTTTGTCTGTAGAAATGACTAGTTTTTCAGTAAAATCATGATTGAACAATTTAGTCAGGGAAATTTCGAATGATTTAAATTTAGACTGTTTCCAAAGTCTTTTTATGATTTATCTTTTCAATTAAGCGGTTTATTACTTTACTTTTTTTTTCAAAAATGTATTCAGTTGTTAAACTACGTACCGCAAAAAAGTGGGTTCAATGACCTGTATTAGCAATTTACTACCAGTAGTAATTTTAATAGGCTTTCAGACGAAGGGCTTCCAGTACAAAGAGTGATAACTCTTTTGTTTCTAAATGCCATAATAAATTACTGGTCGTTTCGTATTTTTAAATTTTGTCTCTTTCAGTTTATGCTTTTTAATTTTCATATTTAAATCAAATTTAAATTTGAAAAGAAATAATGGGCCTCCATTTACAGTGCATAACATCTGAATAGTAAAAAACAAAATTTTGTCTAAACTAAAAAAATGATATATTTTACTGTTTTTCCCTTTAAATTAAAATCATTCCACAAATTAAATAAAATTCAAGAAATTAGTTAAGAATACGCTTTGATAGAGATTCTTTTCTAATATACGAATTTTTAATATTTTTTCAACTTCACAGGTCAAAATAATCTTGAAAACAATTAAATAAGATTTTTTTATAAATATCGGGAAATAAATTATTTTGAATAATACTAATGTCGTTAGTAATATTCGGCTTAATTTAAAACGCTTTAAATTCCTAATATTTTAAATAAAAATATTAGATATTCACAAAAAAACTTCTAACAAAATAGTAGAATTTTCAGCCAAGAATATTTCTTTTCAACTTTGAAGATTAAATTTCGACCAAAAAATAGAAATTTTCAACGAAAAAATTGAATTTTCATCAAAACTCTTTATTTTAAAACAAATAGTTGATTAAAAAAAAAGAATTTACTTTCAAATAAAAAACTGTTAAATTCATAAAAAAAGACGAATTTTTAATAAGATAGTTGATTTTTTTAACAGAAAAGACTTTTTAATCTACAAAATTTTAACTAAATTGTTATATTTTCAAGTGACAAAAACGTATTTTCGATAAATTAGTTATATTTTTAAGCAAAAAGTTCACTTTTAACCAAATCCACGAATATTTTATAAAAATATTTGAATTGTCAACCACGAATACGTGCTTTTTAACCACATTTTTTAATTAATCACAGAAAAGTTAATTTTCAAACAAATAGCTAATTTTCCACTAAATATTTGGATCTTAAATAAAAAAATTTCTTCCATAACAGAGAAATTTCCAAACAAAAAAAAGTAATTTGCAATACAATAGTTGTATTTTCAACTATAAAAAATGTCTCAGTCAAGATAAACGAAAAATCTCAACAAAATTAGTAAATTTTTAACAAAAAAATATTATCTAGCCAGGAATGAAAAAATGTCAAATTGTTCAATTTTTAAGCCAAAAAGAGGAATTTTAAACTAAATATTTCAGTTTTTTATGAAGAAAGATTCTTAGTTTAAAAATTGCAATCAAAATGTATTTTGAAGCCAAAAAGACGAATTTTCTACAAAAAAGTTATTTTTTAACCAAGTCGACTAATTTTATATGAAAAATAGTCGAATCGTCATCCAAAAATAATTAATTTTTTAATTCTTAAAATGTTAACAAAAAACTTCATTTTTATCCAATAATTTAGTTTTCCATTTAACAATTTTGTTCTAAACAAAAAAAGAAGAAATTTCTACCAAAGCAGACAAATTTTCAAATAAAAAAAAAACAAATTTGCGTCAAAAAAGATGAATTTTCAACTGAAAAATAATTTTCAGCCAAGAGAGATAAAAAATGTTTACAAAATTTTATAATTTCAAACAAAAAAGGATTTTCTAGTCAAGAATAAAAAAATGTTAAACCAGATTGTTGAATTTTTAAGCCAACAAGATAAATTGCCTAAAAAACAGTTGAATTTTTAACCCGAAATTAAGAATTTTGAAAAAAAAACTTTACGAGGGAACAGTGCAAATAAAATTTCATTTTAGGAAGAGAGATCGAAGCCAAAGAAAATTGTTGTGCTCGGTCTTTTTGAATAATTTTTTACCAGTTATTTATGGATAAAAAATGATGACGAATTTTTTCCAATTGCAGTGTTTGTTAGTGAAAAATAATATCAAATTAGAAACATAAATAAATATTTTGTTAATGTTATAGTTATTTCAAAATCCACAAAAGCATGTTTTTCTTTGGTTAATTTCACATTTTTGTAATAAAATTAAAAATGCAGTGTCTTAAATTTCTTGATAGAATGTCGAAGAAACATGCCATTATTTTACAAAAAAAATTGTTTGATTGTATCTTTTTTAAATTTTGATACGAAGAAAAAAAAATAACTTTGATGTCATCAATATAATTGCACATTTCTTTGGTTTGAATTGAAGAAATGTTAAGCCCAAAATTTGAAACTTAAAAAAAAGTAGAATTAACCAAATCCAACAAAAAAATTTTTTTAAAGTATTTTCTTTCTCATTTTCAAATAATGCTAACTGGAACAAATATTTTTTTCCAATTTATATTTTTTGTTAGTTTTCACTCACAAAACTATACTTACAAAAAAAATCATAACTATTTGGTCCATAAAAAACTGATAAAAAATTGTAAAAAAAGCAAGTTTTTCGCCCTATAACGTTTCCAAGTTTTAGAAAATCAAGCTTTTAGGATCACCTTAATACCCAAATGATCAACAACGTTTGTAATAATAATTTAAATCCCCTTTTAATTTTCCTGTTTCTGAAAAACTGCCTTTTTAACTTAAAATTAAATTACTGAACCGCTGTGATCCCTGTAATAACCAGTAATTTAAGTTTGAAAGATATAATCGAGGTATCACAAGCTAGCCTCAGGAATTTAACTACCACATAAATTTTAAGTGCAACCAAGTCTATTATCTTTAAGCGAAAGTCTTTAAAGCTTGTAAAGGGAATAATTGGAAAAGTGCGGGGTAAAATTTCCACAGGGGTGTTTCGTGCATTGCCTCGAGGAAAAAAAATCTTTAGATCGTGAAACTGGCAGTGCAGGTGGTAAACGACCTGAAGACCTTGAGACGTCTGCCAGCGCGTTGGGCGATGCCCAGGCCTTAAGGCTTAACCATAGGCTTCTTCGGCGCTGCTTTTGAACCGTGTCAAAAGATCTTTGACGAAGGTGCAATAAAGGGAAGGTAAAAAACGAACAAAGAATTCGTAAACAACTCCAGATAAAATAAGGAAACCCTTTTCAAGATATAGCTATGTTCTATTCCAAGAGGGTTATTTTTATAATGTATCCAGTGCCGATTCAAGAAAAAATGCGCCCCTTGGCTTTACATTTTTAGGTCCCTTTTCATATATTTTTATAGTTTTTTTCAGATATTTTCTATCAAATCTCCTCAAATCATGTTATTAAATATATTGCGTGAAAACAATTTTTTATTCTATATAACTTTCTTATTTTATAAACAAATGTTCTTCATGGTCGATAAAAATAATTTTAATCTCAGGAAGATTAAAAAAAGGTTTTGAAGAAAATGTAGATTTTTTATAAGTTTGAAAAAAAACTTTTGGAAAGTTTTGAAAGGATTCCTGAGAAAATTTGAAGCGATTTTTTATTTTTCAAAATGAGATTCGAAAAGTTTTTTTTATTGGAGAATAATTCAAATATTGTTGTAAGATATTTTTGACTTTTGTAAAGAAATCCACAAATAATTTGGAATTTGAAAATATTTTTAAAACTCTAAAGAAAAATTAAGGTTTTTGAAGAATTCAAAATAAAACTTTGAAACTTTTGAAGGATTTTAAGAGGTATCTAGACAAAAATTTTTCAGTATCTTAGTAAAATTTTTAATGATTTTTTTGTATTGGAAAATTAAATTTAAGAGAATATTTCAAAAGATTTTTAAAACTTTGAAAAGATTCTCAAGATTTTCAAAAAAGAATCTTGAAGATTTAAAAAAAATTCTTGGAAGAATATTTAGAAGTTTCGTAAAAAAATCCAAAAATAATTGAGAATTTAAACAGACTTCAAAAAATCGGCCAAATGTAGATTTTTAAAGATTTCTAAGTGAAATTTTGAAAATTTTCAAGGATTTTGTGAGATATTAAGATAACAAAAATTCTTAAGCATCCTGGTGAAATGTAAAATGATTTTTCATTTAGAAAAATTAATGTTAAGAGAATTATTATGGACTAATTTTAAGAGAAAAAGATCTTTAAAATTTTCAAAAGAATCCCAAAGTTGTCAGAATAGAATTTTGAAGATTTCAAAACCATTTTTTTAATTTACAGAATTGCTAAACTATCTCTAGGAAAACTTCGAATCATTTTAAGAGATATTTATAAGATTCAGAAGCTTTGGAAAGATTACAACTTTTTTAGCTAATTGCAGATTTTGAAAAATTTAAAAAAATCTGTTTGGTTTGAAAATTAATCAGTTTTGGTTGTTGATTCAACTACTTTCTTGAAAATTCGTATTTTTTAGGTGAGTTCTACTATTTTTTTATTTAAAATTAATATATTTTTTAATTTAAATATCAAAAACTAAACTTTTTAATTATAATTCATCTTTTCAAGGAAAATTCCGTAATAATAGTGACTGCCTAAAAGAATTATCTTTTTAGTTGTAAATATTAAAATTTGGTGGAAATGTATCATTTTGTTTAAAATTCATTTGTTTTGTTTAAAAATTGATCTGTTTGGTAAAAACTTTTTTTATTGATTTTATTGATTTATTGATTTTATTTTTTTATTATTATATTTTTCATTGAGAATTCATCTTTTTTGCTGAAAATTTGTTGAACTCCTTCTTTAATTTTTTTTATATCCAGAATAATTATTTTCATTTAAAATTAATTTTTTTGGTTCAAACACACAAATTTTATTTTGAACATTCGTCTTCTATAGTCGAAAACTAATATTGGTAAAAAATTCAATTATTTAATTTTAATGAACATTTAAAAAAATATTATATCTTCGGTTTAAAGAATTAAACAATTTTATTTAAAGATGTTTCAAAGGCTTCAAAAATTTCAAAAGATTTTAGAAGATTTCTCAAAGATTAGAATTTAAAAAAATAAATTTTAATAAATTTGTGTGCATATTACCCAAAATTATTGAAAGAGGATAAATAATCGTTTAAACTTTAAAAAATTTTTTAAACATTTTCAAATATTGTGACTTTTAAACCAAGTTTGACCCTTGGTCAGAATCAAGGGAACGAATTAAAAAAATATCGTAACAAACTAAAATTTAATTATTTAAAAAAAATAAAAGTTTTTTCATGAAGCAAAAGGAAATTAAATTTCCAAGAAACTATTGATCACCCTAAAATAAAATCTGCCGTTATTTATTAATTATAAAATATTAAAACATCATAGAGGATCAAGAAAGAAACACAGAAAAATAGTTTTCAGTTGTGCCAAAAATCAGGTTTCTGTGGAATTTTTTTTTAAAATAATTGTAAGGATTCAAATGATATTTTCAGTCATATTTTCTGAAAGAAAAAACATTATTTTTTAATCAAAAAAAGTTTCAAACGTACGGAAAATAATGATTATAACAATATTTTTTGTAATTGAATTTTTTGTTACTATGACTTCTTCCAAATTAAAAAAAAAGTTAAATAAAAAAAAATAATTGCTTATTTGTTCTTGAAAATATTCCCCAGCACTTTACTGTTTAAATTTTTCATATAAGTCACATATAGTTATTTGTATAAAAAATATTTTCTTTCAAAAAAATTGTTTGAATAATTTTAGCCCTAGAAAAAATTACTTTCAAAATTTGAAACAGTGGAGTTGTAGAAAATATTTGCTCTGAAAAAATAAGTCATCATTTAATCAAATTTAACCACTTTTAAATAAATGATTAAGAAGTGACACTAAGAAAAAATTTAGTTGCAAAAAGAAAATGGTTAAAATAAATTTTGTATGTAAGTTTAAAAATTTTTTTTTATAAATAATTTTTTTTTATTTAAAATATGATTGGTAATATTATTATTTATAACTATTATAAATTGAATTTCGCACTTGTAAGAAATTTTTCAAAAGTTCACTTTAACCCTTTTTCATTATTTTCATTTCACTTTTACGTTCTGGAATATCCTCATGGCTAAAATTTACAACCATTGTTTTTTTTCTGGGGAGTGATAAACTATGACCCGTGCTCCACTTGACTTCTGTACAGCGAGAAAAAAATTAAAGATGTCACAAAGGTTTGACTGAAACGTGAATATTAAGGTATTAGGAAAAGTGCAGATTATTGCTAATAATTAATTTTTCACTTAAAATCGGAAAAGTAATTCCAATCACACATTTATAAAAATTGCTGATTTCATAAACATCCTTTAAGAGATATTTAAACAAACAAAATATTCCTTCCTCTTTTTTTTGTTATAGATTCGTTCGAAATCTAATTTAGATTTTATTTTGATCTTGAAAGAATTTTACAAAAATCATTTGAGAGATTGAAACACGCAAGAGATTGTTATGAATAAATTATTTTAAAAGTTAATAACACTACTTTCAGTTCGAGCAATCGAGGGTTTGAATAAGCACTTTTGAATTTTAAATTTGATTCTCGAATTTGATATTTATTTATAAGAAAGGATGATTTTTCGGAAATCGTGGTGGATGAGCCGTAACTTTTGAATTGCACTCGACTGAATAACTAATCTCAGAGACAAGAAAAGTGTTGTGAAGCACTGTTCATAGATAAGATCACTGGTGGTCACAAATTCTGATTTTGGAATGAATAAAATGTTTGAGGTTCTCTGGTACGAAGCACCAACCAACCTGAGGCGTAGCCCACAGCGACGAGGAGCAGCAAGACGATCTTCATTTTTCGTGCGTAATCGAGATCAGTCGTTTCCGTTTCCGACTCGGAATACCGGATGTTAATGTTAGGGTCGCGTTCTCGAACTGGCCTCGCGCTGCGTCGAGAGCCCCCTTAAGAGTCTTCTGCCCAGAGCCCAGAGAGGGGATCGTTCAAGATGATTCACGGCCTAGCCTAGAGCAAGACAAAAATGATAATACTCCCTTCCCTGTCCTTCCCTGCCCTTCTCGAGCTAGGGAGGGATGCATCATACCTACTCGCTTGGAACTAATTTCAGAAAATTATTTTATTTCGGGAATCACACTCTTCACAGCAGAAGCGGCGGAGCCTTTTTTTCTAGCTGGGGGCAGGGGCATTGATTTATAATTTATAATATTGAATGGCACAATTTGTACCTCGTACAATAATATTATAATATGTAAAAATGGGTTCTCAAAGATTTGAAAGATTTCACAAAGACTTCAAGTATTTCACAAAGATTTCGCAAAGTTTCTGGATAGATTTAAAAGATTTCAATGATTTTGCAAAAAGCTCACATAGATGTACAAAGATTTCAATCATTTCTCAAAAATTTTACTCCAAGATTTTGGAAAGATTTAAAAGATTTTACAAAGACTTCAATTATTTCACAAAGATTTCCAAAATATTTCGAATTCTGTAGAATGATTTCAATCAATTCTCAAAGGTTTTTCACAAAGACATCAATGATTTTCCCCAAATTTCACAAAGATTTCAATCATTTGTCAAAGATTTTACAAAGATTTCAGATAGATTTAGAAGATTTCACAAGGATTTCCATGATCATGAAATATTTCGCAAAGATTTTTGATAGATTTAAAAGTTTTCACAAAGACTTCAGTTGTTTTCCAAAAATTTCACAAAGATTTTGGAAAGATTTCACAAAGACTTCAATGATTTTCCAAAAACTTCACAAAGATTTCAATCATTTCTCAAATATTTCACAAAGATTTCGAGGATTTAGCAAAGATATCAGATAGATTTAAAAGATTTCACAATGATTTAAATGATTAACAAAAAATTTCACGAATATTCCTGAAAGACTTTGAATAGAGTTAAAAGATTTCAGATAGATGTAAAAGGTTTCACAAAGATTTCGCAGAAATTCTGGATATTTAAAAGATTTCAATGATTTTCCAAAAATCTCATATAGATGTAAAAAGATTTCAATCATTTCTGAAACATTTTACTCCAAGATTTTGAAAAGATTTAAAAGATTTCACAAAGACTTCAATGATTTTCGCTAAAATTTCAAAATGATTTCACAAAGATTTCGAAGATTTAGGAAAGATTTCAGATCGATTTCAAAGAGTTCACTATTATTTAAATGATCACCCAAAAATTTCACAAATATTTCACATAGATATTCCATATATTTAAAAGATTTCAGGTAGATTCAATGATTTTGTATTGGATATAAATAACCTTTTCAGATAGATTTGAATGATTTCAAAAAGAGTTAAAATGATTTTCCCAAAATTTCACAAAGATTTCAATCATTTCTCAAATATTTGACAAAGATTTCGGAGATTTAGCAAAGATTTCAGATAGATTTAGAAGATTTCACTAGAATTTCAATGATTACCAAAAAATTTCACAAAATTTCGCAAAGATTTTGGATAGATTAAAAAGTGTTCACAAAAACTTCAGTTATTTTCCAAAAATTTCCAAAAGATTTTAGTCATTTCTCAAAGATTTTGGAAAGACTTAAAAGGTTTCACAAAGACTTCAATGATTTTCCAAAAGTTTCACAAAGATTTCAATGATTAACCAAAAATTTCACGAATATTCCTGAAAGATTTTGAATAGAGTTAAAAGATTTAGGATAGATTTAAAAGATTTCACAAAGACTTCAATGAATTTCCAAAAATTTCACAAACATTTAAATAATTTAAGAAATGTTACCAAATTTTTCAAAAAATTTCAAATATTCTGCAAAGACTTCACAAAGATTTCATTGATTTCCTAAAGGCGAGCCTAAATGTTTAAAAAATTTCACAAATATTTCGCAAAGATTTTGGATAGATTAAAAAGTTTTCACAAAGACTTAATTTATTTTCCAAAACTTTCACAAAGATTTTGGAAAGATTTAAAAGATTTCACAAAGACTTCAACGATTTTCCAAAAATTTCACAAAGATTTCAATCATTTCTCAAATATTTGACAAAGATTTCGAAGATTTGACAAAGATTTCAGATAAATTTAGAAGATTTCACAAGGGTTTTAATGATCAACAAAAAACTTCACAAATATTTCGCAAAGATTTTGGATAGATTAAAAAGTTTTCACAAAGACTTAATTTATTTTCCAAAACTTTCA
>JAWWLR010000148.1:22028784-22042157 GCA_035041075.1 Acraspis erinacei | reverse complement strand
TAATTTAAACCAAAAAAACTTTAGAAGTCTTTTTGTGTTCCCGAGATATGGTTAAGAACACCCAATCGTGTCTGCATCAAGTTTTCGTTCTGAGATTTGGTACCTTTACTTCCACTGGTGCTTTAACTGAGGAAACTTTTTTAAAAACACTAAAACTGCGATGTCGTAATCTTTCAATTCTTATCTTCAATTTAAGCAAAGAAAAATTCAGAAATCTTCAGGGATTCCCGCGATATGGTTAACCCAAACGTGTCTGCGACAAGTTTTAGTTCTCAAATTTTATACCTTATCTTCAAATAGTGCTGTAATTTAAGAAACTGTTTTAAACACTGAAACTAGTAGGACGGAATCTATAAAATCTTGTTTTTAATTTAAAACAAAAAATCTTTTAATATATTTACGGATTCCCGAGATATGGCTAAGAACCCCGAAGCTTCTCTGCGTCAAGCTTTGCTTCTCAGATGTCCTAGCCTAACTTCAACTGATGCTGTAACTTAGGAAACTTTTGGAAAAAACTGACTGGACGGACATAATCTAGGAAATATTATATTTTATTTAAGCCAAAAAATTTTTAGAAATCTTTATGGGTTTCCGAGATATGATTAAGAACACCCAAGCGTGCTGTGTCAAGCTCTGGCTCTCAGATTTTGTACCTTTACCTCCACTGGTGCTGGAACTCAGGAATTTTTTTTTAAAAACACTGAAATTGCTAGGGAGTAATCTATAAAATGTTCTCCTAAATTCAAGCTAAGAAAACATGAAAAATCTTCACGGCTTCCCGAGATACGGTTAAAAATCACCAAGAGTGTCTGCATCAAGCTTTAGTTCTTAGATTTTGTACCTTTACTTGAACTCGTGCTGTAAGTTAGGAAGCTTTTTTAAAAACACTGAAGCTTGTAGGATGTAATCCATACAATCTTATCTTTAATTTAAGCTAAGAAAACTTTGAGAATCTTTACGGATTCCCGAGATATGGCTAGGAATACCCAAGTACGTCTGCGCCAAGTTTTAGTTCTCAGATACCCTTGCTTAACTTCAACTGATGCTGTAACATAGGAAACTTTTTGACAAAAAACTAAAACTAGAAGAGCGTAATCTATGAAACATTATCTTTAATTTAATCCAAGAAAACTTTAGAAATCTTGATGGATTACCGAGTTATGGCTAAGAATACCCAAGTGCGTCTGCGTCAAGTTTTAGTTCTGAGATTTGGTACCTCAACTTCAACGCTTGCTGTAACTTAGGAATATTGCTGATAATCACTTAAACTAACCTGCCGTAATTTGATCATTTCTTAGCTTTAATTTAAGCCAAGAAAACTTTAAAAATCTTGAGGGGTTCTCTAGATATGGTTAAGAATACCCAGCGTGTCTGCATTAAGCTTTAGTTTTCAGATTTGGTACCCTTACTTGAACTCGTGCTGTAATTTCGGAATCTTTGCGAAAAACACTGAAGCTTGTAGGATGTAATATATAAAATCTTAACTTTAATTTAAGCCAATAGGTCTTATAAAATCTTCACGAGCTCTCAAGATACGACAAAAAGTTTTCAAGCGTATCTGCGTCGGGTATCAGTCGGTGATCATCACTGTCGGCTAGCCTGGCTGCTTGAGGGACTGACACTCGACGCAGATACGCTTGGACATTTTTAATTATATTGCGGGAACCCATAAGGATTTTCCAGGTCTTATCCGCTTAAACTATAGATAAGACTTTGAAAATTGTGTGGTATAAATTTCGGACTTTTGATATATTATTTCTTGGTATTTTTATGAGTTCAATTAACAGTATAAAATTCAAGAAATTCCTGAATTTTTAAAAACTTCTTGAGGGGTCTCTTCTCTTCAAAATCTAAAATTTAATAAAATACAATAAATGCAACTCTCTGAATGGTGTAAAATTAGTATTTAATTCAAAATTAAAAAAAAATTTCGTTGAAATATCAATTAATTTATCATTCTCTTGAGAATTAATTTATTTCAGTTGAAAATTGAAATTACTTCGATAAATTTTTTTTTTATGTTCATTCATGGCTTGGGATAAAATTTAATTAATTTTTTGATATCTTTAACGTGGCAAATTTATTATTATTCTTTCCATTAATTTTTTTTTACTGAAAATTCAATTGTTTAAATAGTCAAAAATTCTTATTTTTTGTTTGAATTCGACTCTTTTTGAATAAAAGTAAAAATATTTTTTTGCTAAAATATGCAGCATTATATTTTTTGTTTATAATTAATCTTTTTTCGTTAAAAACTCGGTTTTTGTTATATTTATATTATTATTTGATATTATTTTGTTTAAAATTCGTCGTTTTTTATTGAATTAAATTAGTTATAACTTGAAATAAAAACACTGTTTGGTTGAAATATGATTTATTATATTTTTCGTCGAGAATTATTAAACTTTTTTGTAAATTATTGAAATTCGTTAAAAAATCCTTTTTTTGTAGTTGATGATTCGTTTCTTTGGTTAGGAGTTTTAACTAATTTTTTGAGAAATGTTTTTTTTAATTGATATTTTTCACTAAATATGCAACTGCTTAAATTGCTCAAAAAATTATAAATTTAGATGAATTTATCTTTTTTGATTTAAACAAATATAATTTTTTGTATGATGATTGATCTATTTGGTTCAGAATTGATTTTTTTTTCGTTGTTTGTGTTTGAAAATTAACTTTCCAATTCAAAATTTTTCTTGAAAATAAATATTTTTGTTATAAATTTAACTTTCCTGGTTAAAAATGCAAATGTCTTCTAAAAAATTTATCTTTTGAACTCGAAAATTCAACAATGACGTATTCTTTAAATTTTATTATAAGTTGCCAAAATAAAAAAAAAATAAAAAATTAAGCGTAACTGCCTCGGGTTTCAGTCGGCGATCACCGCTGTTCATCAGCCTGGCAGCTTGAGGGGCTGAAACCCGACTCACACACTTGGTTCTTGTTCCTAGTTGAAAATTAATTTTTTGGTTGAAAATTAATATTCCTCACTGAAAATTAAACACTTTAAGTTTTAGAAAATTCGAACTTTTGGTTAAAGTTAACTATTTCTGATTCAAACTTAAAAACGATATTGTTTAAAATATCAACTTTTATATTTTTCTTTTGAAATTAATCTGCTTTGCCGGGAAATATAATTATTTGGTTGAAACTTGCTGTGTCACATATTCAAGTTTTTTAATCAACAATTTCTTTAACGAGTTAAGAAAATAATAGTAGCCAATAGTATTTAATGTTAATATTACTAAAATTTTAGAAAAGGACTCTTATAAAATCCAAATTGTAGAATCAATTTTTATAAATAAAAGTTTAGAAAAATTGGCTAAATATCTGAAAGAATTAAAAAAAAGAAACTTTAGTTTCAAAGATTCGATTAGGGACCGTAAGTAAATTACGTAAGAGCTAAAGGGGGGATGCGGTTCGAAACATTTTTTTACGATTTGTTACGGAAGGGGAGAGGGGGGTCCTTCACTTATGTACGTAATTTTGAAAATTCGCAAAAACCTTCTCCTGAAGACTATCTTTTTGGTTGTAAATTTTATTATTTGGTAAAAAATTAACAATTTTCTTACAGAACATTGTTTTTGATTGCAAAATTAATGGTTTTGATCAAAATTCGTCTTTTTGTGTTAAAATTTGTCTAAAATATATTTTTTGTTGCTGATAAGTCAACTGAAACCTTTTTTGGATGAAATTTTTCCTGGATAAAAATGTAACTGTTTTCTTGAAAATCCCATTATTTCCTCGGAAATTTATTTTTTGTTTAAAATTCGTATTTTTATGTTGAAAAGTCAATTGAAATATTTTTAGTTGAAAATTCAGCTCTTTGTTTGAGAATTTTTTTTTCTTTAAAAAATTCACCTGTTTTAGTAGAATTTTCATGCAAATATTTGGTTGAAAATTGAACTATTTCACAAAAAAATTTACTGTTTGTTTAAATTTAATATTTTAGTTTTGAAAAGAGAACTGAAATCTTTTCTGGATAAAAATCCAACTATTTTGTTAATTTTCTTTAAATTGAAAATTCATATTTTAGTTTCGAAAAGAGAACTGAAATATTTTGTGGAAGAAAATTTAATTATTTTGTTAAAATTTTGTTTCAATTGAAAATTTATTGGCTTAAAAAAATCATCTTTCTTGGATGAAAATGCAACTCTTTGGATGAAAATTAAAATATTTTTATTTTGATAGAAAATTCTACTATTTTGCTGAAATTTGAACTATTTCGTAGAAAGTTTACTTTTTGTTTAAAATTTATATTTTGGTGTTAAAAAATGAACTGAAATCTTTTCTGTATGAGAGCTCAACTTAAAAAAGAAAATATCGTTTTTTATTAAAAATTCATCTGTTTTAGTAGAAATTTCATGTTTCTTCGATAGATGTGCAACTATTTGGTAGAAGATTCAACTATTTTTTAAAGTTAATCCTTTTTGGTTAAAAAATTCGTCTTTTTGCAGTGAAAGATTTTTTTTCGCCGAAACTTATTTTTAGTTTTAAAAAAATAATATTTTGTTCTTGAAAATCTAACTTTAATCTTTTTTAGATAAAAATTCAAATATTAAAAATATTATTTTCAGTTAAAAATTCGTCTTTTTGGATTAAAAATTCCATTTTTGGCAAAAAACTTTTTTTAAATATCATCTTTGGATCTTGAAAAGTCAACTGTAATCCTTTTTAACCGAAAATTTAACTATTTTTGGTTGAAAATTAATTTTTTTCATTTAAAAATTCATCCATTTTAGTAGAAATTTCTTATATTTTTTCAAATATAAATAAAACTTTTGGGTCGAAAATAATTCCTCTCTGCTTGAGTATTCAACTAGTATGTTTTAAGGATTTGGTTGAATCAATTTGCTAAGAAATCATTTTTTTAAGATTTATATTTTCAGTAGAAATTCATATTTTTTGCTGGTTTAAAATTAATTTTTTAACCGAAAATCTATGTTTTTAATTTTGTAAGGTTGATCTTTTTTAGTTAAAATTTCTCCTTTTTTGGTAAAAAAATTTCCTTGGTCTTAAAATTTCATTTTTGTTTGGTAAAAATGCATAAGTTTCGTGGAAAATTAATTTTTCTCTAAACAGTCGTATTTATTGTTTGAAAATTCAATTTTTGTATAAAAAATTTTTTTTAGCTTGAAGGTTCAACAATTTAACTGTTATTTCTTCCTTAAGTAAAGAAACTTTATTTGTTGAAAATTCGTCTGTTTGATTAAAAATTTGTGTTGTATAAATTTTATCTTTTTTTATTGAAATATAAACTATAACACTTTTTTGTTAGTTTATCTTTTTAGGTTGAAAATTAAACGATTGTGTAAAATATTTAATTATTTTCTAGTAAATTTAAGTCTTTTGTTAAAAAGCCTTTTTTATAGTAGAAAAGATATTTTTTGTTTAAAATATATTAATAAATGTGACAATTTTAAATTTGCAACTGAAATATTGTTTTATTCCGTTTATAAAATATTCCGAATTAAAAGTATTGCAAGATTAAAATGCTGATTAAAATTTGAATATTAATGATCAACAAAAATGCAAAATTTGTCAGGGCATTTTGAAAATGAAGTTCTCGGACACTGCCTAATTCTACCAGCAATAACTAGCAAAACATTTCTGAAGATTAAAAATTACCTACAGTAAAAGGGGCGGAAGGGGGGATTATTAGGAACATTTTTTTAAATTTATTTTGCAAAAATTGTTATTAAAATTTAAGCGTCCTTCGACCTGTTTGTCCCGAGAACTTGGGAATTTGATATCGGAAGATACTATAAAAATCGTGAAGGAAGGGTTTAAGAATAAATAATGTGATTCGAACAAAGCGGAGGGCAGAAGACGTAGGTAAGGTAACAAAGTTTCGCGGAAGAAACGCGAGAACCCGAGAAAGGGAATGCTCTCGGTGCCCCAAGGATTTTGCTTTACGATCGCAAGAAATGTCTACGCTTTTTCACGCGGCCGCTCCTCCACACTAACTTATCTTTTTTCTTCTTTCTTTATTTCTCTCTGATATTCTGAGAAGCGGCCCACTATTCGCGGATTTGCTAACGAACTAGCTATTGTAAAAATAGCTAATTTACTGCACCAAAATCGCATTCCATCTCTCGATCCTAGCGAAACTTCAAGGTCAAGTAGTTTAGTTGTTGTCCTTGGATAGAAATTTAGCGGAAACTGGGGAATTATCGGAAAAAATTAGGAATTAGCGGAAAAAATTAGGAATGAGCGGAAAAAATGAGGAATTAGCAGAAAACTGTATGGCTGTGTGAACGTTTTCAGTACGAGTCGTAGGCGACCAAATGCGAGCCAAAGAGGAATGCTGAAAACATACGGGAGAGCGGGGCTTAGCGCGCTCCGGGGCTTAGCGCGCACATTTCTTAATAAACAAAACAAAAAAGAACGGGTATGCGTGAAAACTCGCACTAATCGCATGTGAATGAGCCTTAAGGTTTTTTTGTCCCTGGACAAATTACACGTCAGCCGGGATGACTCGGATACTGACCATGTTTTAATTTTTTTTTTCTTCAAAAATAAGCTGAGCTATTATGATTAAGTAAAGTTCGATTAACATTGTTTAGGTACCATTTTTAAATCGTTCAATACTGGAAATTTTTTTCCGGCTAACAAACAAAAATTACGCTGAAGGCTCAGCGCGAACTTTCCCACGGGGGCTAAGCGTACACCTCATGTGGGCGCTACGTAGCTGAAAAATTGTTTTTTTGTCCGACTTCATTAAAAACCTGGATTTTTCATTCATGTGACGCGGGCGAAGATCGCCTTTTGTGTCCTAGGGTCGAAAAAATTATAAAGTTCGCCTTAGGGCGGGAAAAATAAACAAGCTGTGATCATAATAAAAAAGTTTTTATCTTTGAAAGAAATAATAAACAGTGTGCCTTTTATGAAAAACCGAATGTTTTTATTGAATTAAAAAACTATTTTTGAGAAATCCAAAGATGCGCGCTTAGCCCCAAGCCGGAAAATGATAGAGTGCGCGCTGAGCCCCGCGCCTTTTTTCGTTCCTCTTTGGAGTTAGCGTCATTTTTGTTCAAATATCAAATAAACTTTTGCTCATAGACTATAGCTCATAGATATAGTAATACTTTTTTTCATTTCTTCATTTTTCTAGTAAAAATTGACGATGCAAAAACTGTGCGCGCTGAGCTTTTTTCAAGGTCACAGGTATTTATTGATTTTTTTAAGTCTATACCGTCGAAAATTATGACGTAATAGATACATAATAGCCATTATATATCTATGAGCTGAAAATGGCGAGACGAGACAAAGACGAGTTGTTGACGAGCCGAGGACGAGCCGGAAGCGTCCAGAAGAGGGGCCGATCGCAATTAATGTAAACTTTAAGAAGTTATACTTTATTGAAAGTAAAGTTATCTATTTTTATTTGCTCAATTATTTTTTAAAGTTACTTTAAACTCTGTTTTCCCATTCTCTGAAAAAACGTCCTCTTTTCTTGTTTTTTTTTTTTGCTTAAATGCGAAATGAATTAATAATAGACCGAATCCAGCGATAAGAAACTAAAACTACTTTTGGTTGACAATTCATTCAATGATTTAGAAATTATCTGTTTTGATTAAAAATTAAACGATTTTGTTGAAAAGTAATCTTTTTGATCGAAAAACAACGGATTTCCTAAACATGCGTTTTTTTAATATAAAAATCCGTCATTTTGAATTTGAAATTTATTTGCTGGTAGAAAAGTCATCTTTCATAATTTTCTTGTTGAAATTTATTTCTTTTTAATTGCAAAGTCTACTATTAAATTTTTTGGTTTAGAATCCGGTTTCTCCTCTTTTTTAAATTCAACAATTTGGTTCTAAATTTATCTATTTCTGTGAAAATGCAATTATATTGGTTAAAAAATTCGTCTTTTTGAGTTGCAAATGTTACTATTTGGAAGACAAGTTCAAATATTTGTTTGAAAATTAATTTTCTTGTTGTTAATACATATTTTCGGGTCCAAAGTTCAATTATTTTTTTTATAAATTTAATCTTTTTTCGTTTTCAAATTTAACAATTTGGATGAAATTTGTTTTCCTGTAAACTGAAAAAACTTCCTTGATTGAAAATGTAATTATTTTTTTGAAGATTTCTGTATTTTGTTAAACATTAATCTCTTTTGTTTAAAATTCAAATATTTTTTAGATAATTAATCCGTTTTGGTTGATGATTCAACTATTTATGGAAATTCGTTTTTTTATAGATTGATTAATTTTTCTGAAAATTAAAATTTTTAACTGACAATATAAATGTTTCATAATTTGTTAAATATGGATATTTTTCAGTTGAATATTAAACTGTTCCATTGAAAATTTATTTATTTGGTTGAAATTTCGTCTTTATGGATTTAAAATTCATTCAGTGGTAGGAAAGTCATTTTTTTGTTGTTTAAAGTTAAATATTTTTTATTAAAAATTCACCCTTTTAGAATAAAAATTCATGTTTTAGTAGAAAAGTCGCCTGTCATTCTTTTTTTCGTTCAAATTTATTTTTTTTTATTGAAAAGTTTACCATTACCCTTTTTTTGGTTTAGAATGCGTCTTTTTTAAATGATAATTAAACTATTTGTTTCAAAAATCAGTTCTTTCTTTGAAAATTCGCCTTTTTGTGTTGAAAATGTAATAATTTTATGGAAAGTTTAACTATTTAGTTGATTATTAATCTTTTTTGAATTTTATATTTATTAAAATAATAATTTATTAATTAATATTAATTTAAGAAAACAATAAAATCGTAGAAAAATCATCTTTTGTGGTTGAAAGGTAATTATTTTTAATTGAAAATTCTACTGTTATATTTTTGGTTCAAAATTCATCTCTTTTAGTGAAAAATTCTACTATTTTGTCAAAAAGTAGTCTTTTTTTGTCTAAGATTGAAATATTTGGTTGAAAATTCTTCTTTGTGTAGAATACTAAACTTTTATCCTTTTTTGTTTCAAATTTATTTTATTTTAATTAAAAAGTTCAAAATGAATTTTTTTATTAATAATTTATATTTTTGGGCTTAAAATTGAACTGTTTTGTGAGAATTTTCTCTTTTTCACTTGAAAATTCAATAATTCGTATGAAATTTGTTTTCTTGCTCACTGAAAAATCTTTCTTAATTAAAAATGCAATTATTTTGTTGAAAATGAAAATAATTTGTTGAAAAAATCTTTTGATTGACTTCTTTAAAAATTAATTTTTTTTTTTTCAAAGATTCAAAAAATTCTTAAGATTTAAATAAACTCAAAATAGAATGCAAAGTGAAAGATTTAAAGTGAAAAATTTTGAGGCATCAAAATAGAAACTGTTTGGCTAAACAGTCAACTTTTTGGTTGAAGATTTAAAAAAATTTTTAAATTAATTTGGTTGAAAATTCAGCTATTTTGTTGAAAATTTATTTTTGTGCAGAAAATTAATTATTTTTTTTAACCGAAAATGCAACTATTCCATTTTTTGTTAAATGTGGATTTTTGGTTTGTTGAAAATTCAGCTAATCGGTTAAAAAGTTATTTATTTTGTTTACGATTTTTCCATTTGGCTTGAAAATTAAATTATTTTGAAAAAAATTCATCTTTTCGGTTTGAATATTAATTTTTGTCGTTTGAAAATTAACGTTTTTGTTTAAAATTTATCTTCTCGAGTACAAAAATCAATTTTTTTTTAACAAATTCGACTCCTTTGGTAGAAAATGCAATATATCTCTTTAGATACCTATTTGCGCTTGGAAATCTAATTTTTTCATTAAAAAAATCTCTTAAAAATGATGCATCAAACCTACAACTTTAATAAAAAATTATTATTCCTCTCAGATAGAAAATATGACTCACGGGAAATTTCAAGCCCTGTGAAAGTAACTGATGATTAGTGTTGATTATTCCGATTCTCAGTGTCATTCAGTTGGGCGAGTTATTCAAATTTAATTTTTTCTTTGTTATGCCCAGACTACGCAGAACTCGAAATCAAATACATTTTCTAAAAGAAAACAAGGCGAGGTCTAATTTTTCATTCATAAAGGAGAAATCAGAATTATTCAAAATAATTATTTTTTTTATTACGATTATGAAATAGATATGTTAAAGTGTGACAGAAAATCTTATCAGTTTTTATTTTTTAAACACTTTGTTGAATACGTTTTGATAAGTTTGACTATCATTAGTTCATTAAATTTATTACATCAAAAAATGACAAAAAATAATAACTATTGGCAGCAAAAATGATAATCGTTGATTATAATTTAATAAAGAACAATTTTTTGTTTAAAATGAAAAATAGTTTAACTCAATCAAAAAATACGATTTTTTCAAAAAAATAGTTGAACTAAAACGTCAATTTAAAAAAAGTTGAATAGTTCAATTTTCATTAAAAACGATAGTTTTCAATTAAAAAAAGAATTTCCACAAAAAAGCTGAATTTTCTACCTAGTTGTTGAATTTTCTTCAAATAAAATTATTTTTCAACAAAACAATGAATTCTCAATGAAATAGCTTATTTTTCTTGCCAGAATTTTGTCTACCAAAAAAAAAAACGAATCTTCAACAAAATACATACATTTTTGACCAAATAGTTTAGTACTTGACAAATTTTGTGAAACAATTTTGACGTTATTTTTTCAATTTTGCGAAACTATTTAAACTATTTTCTATCTTTCAAATGAGTCCGAGCCCTCAAAGGTGAAGAAGGATACACTAGGTGAGATTAAAAAGCGAAAAAAGTCATTAATTGATCCAGGGAGCGAGAACCGAGGTTCTCAATCGTTAAAGAATCGTTTGAGCAGCTAAATTTAAATCAGCTTTCAGATATTTGTTAAAATATTTTTTAAATAGAATAATAGATAATAATTAAAAAATAAAATCTAGCAAAGGATTTGTTTTAGAGTCGAAAAAGCGAAAAAATTGACGAAATGATTCGAGCGCAGAAATCAAGGCTATTAAACATTAAAGGATCGCTTGAGCAGCTAAAGGTAAATCAGGTTTGGTCTATTTTTTAAAAAAATTTTTTTAAATTGAATAATAGATGATTATTCAAAACTGATCTAGCAATGGACTTTTTTCAAAGTCTAAAAAGTGAAAAAATTGCTGAATTGTTCCGGGCGCAGGAATAGAGACTCTTGAACATTAAAAAATCGCTTTAGCAGCTAAAGTTAATGCAACTTTCAGCTATTTTTAAAAAAAAATTTCAAATAGAATAATAGATGATAAGTCAAAACTGATTTAGCAAGGGATTTTTTAGGTTGGAAACAGCGAAAACATTGATGAGTTCATCTGGGCGAAGAATTGTAGAATCGCTTCAGCAGCTAATGTTAAATCAGATTTCAGCTTTTTTAAAAATCTTTTTTGTAATAAAATAATAGATCATAATTCAAAACTGGTCTAGCAATGGACATTTTTCTAGAGTCGAAAAAGCGAAAAATTGATGAATTGATCCAAGCGCAGGAATCGATTCTCTCAAACATTGAAGAATTGCTTGAGCAGCTTAAGTTAATTCAAGTTTCATCTATGTTT
Organism: Acraspis erinacei; assembly: GCA_035041075.1. NCBI lineage: Eukaryota > Metazoa > Arthropoda > Insecta > Hymenoptera > Cynipidae > Acraspis > Acraspis erinacei. Next base: position 22,030,669 of record JAWWLR010000148.1, on the reverse strand, counting down.
TTAAATCTTTTTTTTTCTTAATGGAATAATAAACGATTATTCAAAGCTCATCTAGCAATAGACTGGTTTTTAGAGCCGAAAGAGTGAAAAAAATTGATGAATTGATCGGGTGCAGGAATCGAGGCTTTTAAACATTAAAGAATCGCTTGAACAGCTAAAGTTTAGCCTTTATATATGTTTTGTAATATTTTATTGTAATAGAATATTAGATGATAGGTCAGAACTGATCTAGCAATAGACTTTTTTAGATTCGAAAAAGTGAAAAATTGATGAATCGATCTGGGCGCAGGAATCGGATGATCGATTGAGCAGCTAAAGTTTAGCTTTTATACATTTTGCATAATCTTTTTTCATTTTATAATATTAGATGATAAATCAGAAATGATATAACAATAGACTTTTTTTAGATTCGAAAAAGTGAAAAAATTGATGAATTGATCTGGGCGCGGGAATCATAGAATCGCTTGAGCCACTAAAGTTAAATCAGGTTTCAGCTTTTTTTAAATATTTTTTTTATGAAATAATAGATGATAATTCAAACCTGATCTAGCTATGGGATTTTTTTAGAGTTGGAAAAGCGAAAAAATTGATGAATTGATCTGGACGCAGGAATCGTGGCTCTTAAATATTGAAGAATCGCTTGAGCAGCTAAAGTTTAGCTTTTATATATTTTTAGGTAATATTTTTTTTTAATACAATATGAGATGATAATTCAAAACTGATCTAGCAATGGACTTTTTTTAGAGTCAACAAAGTGAAAAAAATTAATGCATTGATCTGCGCGCAGGAACAGTAGAATCGCTTGAACCATACTAAAGTTAAATCAGATTTCACTTTCTTTTAATTATTTTTTTTTTTAACAGATGGCAATTCAAAACTGATCTAGACATTTTTTTGGAGTCCCAAAAACGAATAAAATCGATGAGTTAATCTGTGTGTAGGAAATGTGGATCTTAAACATTCAAGAATCGCATGAGCAGCTAAAATTGAGCTTTTATCTATTTTTTTTTGTTATTTTTTTTGTAATAGAATATTAGATGATAAGTCAGAACTGATCTAGCAATAGACTAGTTTTAGATTCGAAAAAGTTAAAAATTAATGAATTGGTCTGGGTGCAGGAATCGTAGAATCGTTTGAGCCACGAAAGTTAAATCAGTTTTCCGCTTTTTTTAAATCTTTTTTTATGAAAAAATAGATGATAATTCAAAACTGATCGAGCTATGGAAATTTTTGTAGAGTCGAAAAAGCTAAAAACTTGACGAATTGATCTGGGAGCAGGAATAATGTTGAAGAAGCACTTGAGCAGCTGAAATTGATCTTTTATATATTTTTCTTGTAATTTTTTTTTTAATACAATATTATATGGTAATTCAAAGCTGATCTAGGAATGTACTTTTTTGGAGGTGAAAAAGTGCAAAAAAATTAATGAATTGATTTGGGCGCAGGAATCGTACAATCGCTTGAGCCACTAATGGCAAATCAGGTTTCAGCTTTTTTAAAATATTTATTTATGAAAAAATAGATGATAATTCAAAACAGATCTAGCTATGGACATTTTTTTAGATTCGAAAATCGAAAATATTTATTAATGGATCTGGGGGCAGGAATCGTGGCTCTTAAACATTGAAGAATCGCTTGAGCAGCTGAAGTTGATATTTTATCTATTTTTTGTAGTCTTTTTTTTAATAGAATATCAGATGATAATTCAAAAGTGATCTAGCAATGGATTTTTTTTAGAGTAAAAAAAGTGAAAAAATTGATGAATTCATCTGGGCGCAGGAATCGTAAAATCGCTTGAGCAGCTAAAGTTGAATAAGGTTTGGTGCATTACAAATATTACGTAATCGATTTTTTACCCATTTTGACCCCGACCCCCTGGTGTAAT
>JAWWLR010000148.1:21999096-22011778 GCA_035041075.1 Acraspis erinacei | reverse complement strand
GCTGTTTTCAAAAAAAAAAAAAAAAAAAGAAAGAAAAAGAAAAAAAAGAAAAGGATTTAAAGATAGGTTTTATAGTGTCATTTCGTGTAATCACGTCAGATTGCTAGATTGCGATAACTCATAAGAAAACAAGATTCCCACAGTGACATTCCCACGTGGTCCTTATCTCAAGTCGAGAAAGAATGATGGTGAGAGATACTTGCTATTTAAGCATTTAAGGATTCAGGTGTAGTTGGAAGGACGTTTCCGGCGACAGGAAGTTGTGTCGCAGGAAATGACGCCTCTGCGTCGCGCATAGCAATAGTAGGGTAGTAGAATACTGACTCAACGTTCTGGATTTAATATCCAATCAAAATTATTCCTCCAGTCATTATCGTTTTAGGCATCGCAGGGAAAATTTCAATTATTATTGATTGAACCCTCTGCCCAATTTTTTCGTTTTCCGGAAAAAGAAATTTTTTATTTTTATATTGGGTACTAATCCGCTGGAGAATAGAGCTTTATATGGTGACTCTGTGAAGCTCTTCACCTGGGCTGATTGCTAGAGAGATTGATCCGCGATATGGGTCGGAACAATTTTTCAGAACGAACTTGTTATTTAAATAAACACGGGAATTCTAGAATAATTTAAATATCGATACCCCTCGCCCCCCACCTATCCCGGTTCATTTTTATTGGCAGAAAATAAATAAATGATTGTTAAGAATTTATCCTTTGTGGTTAAAATTGCAATTATTGGGTTGAAATTTGATTTACTTTGTTGAAACTTATTTTTTTTTGTTTAAAGATTAATGATTTTAGTTAGGATTGTTTTTAAACTGCAAATTAACTGTAAATATTTTTTAATAAAACATTATTATTGAATTAAAAATTAATTTGTTTTGTTCAAAACTAACCTTTTTTACTTGAAAATTCAACTTTTTGATTGAGGATTCAACTATTTCGTTGACATTTTTTATGTTAAATTCGACTGTTTTCTAAATTCAAAATATTTTTGAGTTTAAATATCAAATACTTGTTTAAAAAGTAATTATTGTTTGGGTTAAGGAAAATTTTACTAGTTTGTTACAAATTTCTTCTTTTTCTCAATAAAAATTAATTTTTTTACTTGAAAATTTAACTGTTTCATTTTTAGTTAAAGTTGATCTTGTTTAATTAAAGATTCATCTTCTTGTCTAAAAATTCGTCTTTTTCTTTCTAATTCAATTGCTTCATATATAAAAGTAACATTTTTTCTGGTAAAAATATCAGCTATTACATTTTTAGTTAAGATTTCATTTCTTATTGTTGACAAATAATTTTTTTACCGAAAATTAATGTATTATATTTTTCTTAGTTACGCATTAAAATGTAGTTGGGGATTGTTTTTTAAGTTTAAACCTTTAAATACTTGGTAAAATTGGTAAAACATTGTAATACTTTCTAGAAAATTAATTTTTACTGATAAAAGATTATTGATTATAGTTGATAATTCGTTTCTTTTTTTAACCTGTAAGTTAACTGCAAATCTATTTGCTACAAAATTTATTATTCGGTTAAAAATTAATTCATTTGGTTGAAAATCTTTTTTTTTGTATTGAAAATTAATTTTTTTAATTGAAAAATAATCTTTTTTGCTTGAACATTAATTTTTTTGGTTAAAGATTATTGATTTTAGTTGAGTATTCGTTTCTTTTTTTTTAACTGTAAGGTAACTGCAAATTTTTTCCTAAACATTTTATTATTCGGTTACAAATTAATTTATTTGGTTGAATATTCATCTTTTTTTGTATTGAAAATAAGTTTTGTTAATTAAAATTCGAACTATTCAATTTTTGGTTGACAAATAATCTTTTTAACTTGAAAATTGACGTTTTTGATTGAGGTTTCAAATATTTCGTTGATTTTTTTTTAATTCCACTGTTTTTTAAATTCAAACTCAAAATATTTTTTAGTTCAAATATCAACTACTTTGTTTAAAAAGTAATTTGTTTTAACTAAGGAAAATGTTACAAGTTTGTTAAAAATTTCTTATTTTTTTTTTCTTTAAAAATTAATTTTTTACCTGAAAATTTAACTATATCATTTTTAGTTAAAGTTGATCTTGTTTAATTAAAGATTCATCTTCTGGGCTAAAAATACGTCTTTTTCGTTCTAATTTAATTGTTTCATATATAAAAGTAACAATTTTTTCTGGTAAAAATATCAGCTATTAAATTTTTAGTTAAGATTTCATTTTTTTTATTGTTGAGAAATAATTATTTTACTGAAAATTAATTTATTATATTTTTGTTAGTTACGCATTCAAATTTAGTTGAAGATTTTGTTTTTTAGGTTAAACATTTAAATACTGGGTAAAATTGGTAAAAATTTGTAATACTTTCTAAAAAATTAATTTCTATTTACTAAAGATTATTGATTTTAGTTGATAATTCGTTTCTTTTTTGAACCTGTAAGTTAACTGCAAATATTTTTGCTAAAAAATTTATTATTCGGTTCAAAATAATTCATATGGTTGAAAATCATTTTTTTTGTATTGAAAATTAATTTTTTTTAATTGAAAAATAATCTTTTTTACTTGAAAATTAATTTTTTTTGGTTAAAGATTATTGATTTTAGTTTAGAATTCGTTTCTTTTTTTTTTAAACTGTAAGTTAACTGCAAATTTTTTCCTAAACATTTTATTATTCGGTTACAAATTAATTTATTTGGTTGAAGATTCATTTTTTTGTATTGAAAATTAAAATTTTTAATTGAGGTTTCAAATATTTCGTTGAAAGTTTTTTTTTAAATTCCACTGTTTTTTAAATTCAAACTCAAAATATTTTTTATTTCAAATATCAACTACTTTGTTTAAAAAGTAATTTGTTTTAACTAAGGAAAATCTGACTAGTTTGTTAAAAATTTATTTTTTTTCTGAAAAAATTAATTTCATGTATTTTGTTGAAAATTCCCCTTTTTCTTTCTAATTCAATTATTTTATATATAAAAGTAAAAAAAATGTCTCGTTCAAATATCAGTTATTACATTTTTAGTTGAGAATTCATTTTTTTTCAAAATAAATTATTCAACTGAAAATTAAGGTTTTATATATTTTTTTTAGTTAAAACTTCAAATGTAGTTGGAGATTGATCTTTTTTTGTTTAAAATTAATGTTTTGGTAAAGATTAATGATCTTAGTTGAGAATTCGTTTCTTTTTTTAACTTTAAGTTAACTGTAAATTGTTTTGCTAAAAAGTTTATTATTGGTGTAAAAATTATTTTATTTTAATTGAAAATTCAACTTTTTGATTGAGGATTAACCTATTTGGTTAAAATTTTTTTAATTTCACGGTATTTTAAATTCAAATTGAAAATATTTTTGAGTTCTAATATTAACTACTTTAAAAAAAATTCATTTGTTTTGGTTAAGGATTCATCATTTATTTGAAAACTTTTCACTGTGATCGAAAATTGTACTATTTTGTTAAAAATTTATTGGTTTTTTTAAATTTGTTTTTTAAACTGAAAATGTAACTATTTAATTTTTTCGTAAAGTTGATCTTGTTTAATTAAAGATTCAACTATTTAGTTAAAACTTCATATATTTTTCTGACAATTTGTCCGCTTTCTTTTTAAAAATAATTTTTTAACTGAAGTTTGAGGTATTCTATTTTTTTAGATGCACATTTAAATGCAGAAGGAAGTTGATCTTTTTTTGTTAAACATTCAACTAATTTTTTCAAAGTCTTAATACTTTCTTAAAAATTAAATTTTGTTGCTTAAAAATTAATGATTATAGTTTAAAACTTTATTGTTGGCCTCAAAATTAATTTAATTTGTTACAAATATTTTTTTTTGTATGGAAAATTAGTTTTGTTACTTGAAATTCGAAATATTCAATTTTTGGTTAAAAAATAATCCTTTTTAATTAAAAATTAAATTTGTTGATTAAGGATGCAACTATTTCGTTGAATTTTTTTTTAATTTCACTGTTTTTAAAATTAAAACTCAAAATATTTTTTAGTTCAAATATCTACTACATTGTTAAAAAAGTAATTTGTTTTGCTTAAGGAATCATCATTTTAGTCGAAAACTGTTCACTATGGTTGCAAATTTTACTGGTTTGTTAAAAATTTCTTGCTTTTTTTCTTTTAAATTTAATTTTTTAACTGAAAACTGAACTATTTAATTTTTGTTAAAGATCATCTTGTTTTATTGAAGATTCAAGTTTTTAGTTGAAACTTCATTATTTTTTCTGAAAATTTATTTATTTTTTTTATTTTTCGTATTGTAAATTCTAATTGTTAATTGAAATTCGAACTATTCAATTTTTGGTTGAAGAATAATCTTTCTTACTTGAAAATTCAACTTTTTTATTCAGTATTCAATTATTTCTTTGACAACTTTTTGTTGAATTCTACTGTTTTTTAAATTTGAACTCAAAATATTTTTTAGTTAAAATATCAATTACTTTGTTTCAAAATTAATTTTTTCTGGTTCAGGATTAATCATTTTAGTTGAAAACTTCACTTTGGTTGAAAATTTTATGAGTTTGCTAAAAACTTCTTTTTTTTCTTTAAAAATTAATTTCTTTAACTGAAAATTTAACTGTTCACTTTTGGTTAAAGTTGGTCTTGTTTAATTAAAGATTTAAGTATTTGGTTTAAACTTCTTGTATTTTGCTGACAATTCGTCTTTGTGGGTTAAAAATTAATCTTCTTGGTTACAATTTTATTTGAGAATTCATCTTTTTTTGGTTATTAAAAAATCGTTTTTTAAATGGAAATTGAGGTATTATATATTTTTTAGTTTCATATCCAAATGTAATTGGGAATTGATCTTTTTTGTTACAAATTCAACTACGTGGTTGAAACTTATAATATTTCGTTAAAAATTAATTTTTTCGGTTAAAATTTAATTATCTTATTTCAAAATTCGTTTCTTTTTTTAAAACTGCAAATTAACTGCAAATTTTTTTGATAAAAACTTTATTATTGGATTAAAAATTTATTTATTTTATTGGAAATTAATTTTTTTTTTGTATCGAAAATTAATTTTGTTAATTCAAAAAATTCAATCTTTAGTTGAAAAATAATCTTTTTTACTTAAAAATTCAACTTTTGGATTGAGGATTCATCTACTTCGTTGAAATTTTTTTTGTTGAATTCCACTGTTATTTAAATTTAAACTTAAAATATTTTTTAGCTCAAATGTCAACTACTTTGTTTAAAAAGTTTCTTTTTGGTTAAGGAAAATTTTACTAGTTTATTAAAATTTTCTTCCTTTTTTTTCTTTAAAATTTTCGTTCTAATTTAATTGTTTTATATATAAAATTGACATTTTTTCTGGTTAAAAAGTCAGCTATTACATTTTTAGTTGAGAATTCATATTTTTTTTGTGGAAAAATAATTTTTCAACTGAAAATTAAGGTATTATATTTTTTTCGTAACATATTCAACTGTTTGATTGGAAATTTATCTTTCTTGGTTAAACATTTAACTACTTGGTTAAAAGTTGTATAATGTTTGTTTAAAACTCATTTTTATTTATGAAAATTAATTTTTAATTAAAAATTTATCAAAGATTTTATTAAAAATACCGTGTGACAATTAAATTTTACATTCTCATCAGAGAAGTTATTAGATTTTTGTAAACAAAAATTTTCAAAATTTTCGAGGCCACTTTTTTTAGGATTTAGGAATTATATGTACGGCTGTTCGTAGTAATAAAAAAGATCAACAATTTATCCTCTAAAATTTTTTCGATAAAAAAAATTACCAGAGTTACAGCATTTAAAAAATTAAAAAAAACGAAAATGAAAATTGTAAGGCAAACAGGGCACGATATGAAAAATTGTCCAGAAAAAATTGATATTTGAACAGCCTACGAGATTATCATAATCAGTTTTTGATTTTTTTTTTTTGCAAATTTAATTTTCGATCGCACAAAAAAATAATTTCAAATGAAAAATTCCATTTTGCGGTCAAACTATGCAAGATAAGACGAAAGGTGAAAAAAATTGTTTACCAAAGAAAGATATAAATATTTGCTAAAAATCATTTTTTGACCAGATGCATAGTTTTTGTTTTATTCGTTACAAACAACATTAAAAATAAAATTTTTAAACAAAGGATGCATGGTGCGAAAAAGCGTCATCAATGAACTAATTTGGGAAAAAACAAAACTCTATAGTTGAAATTTCTTTCTTTCTTTGGTTGAATATTAATTTTTTAACTGAAACGATTCCATTTTTTATAGTAAATTCATCTTTTCTTAGTTAGAAACTAAACAATTTGGTTTAAAAATTCATGATTTTTTTAATAACTTACTTTTTTTCTGTAGAAAATTAATCTTTATATTTTAAAGTTGAAAGTTCATCGATTTTGTTAAAAATGGATTTTTTTGGTTACAGATGCATTAGTTTAGTTAAAAATTAATTTCTTTTGATGAAAATTCAATTATTTTGTTGTAAATTCCTTTTTTTATAAAAAATAATGATTTAAATGAAAATGTAACTACTATTCTAGTTTTTATTGAAAATTGGTCTTTATAGGTTGAAAACTTAACTTTTTGGTTACAAATTAACTTTATGTTGAAAAATTCCCTTTTATTCTAAAAAGGCATACTTTTTGCTTAGAGATTTAAATATTTTCTTGAAAATTCATCATTTTTTATAGAAAATAATTCTTAGTTTAAAACTCATTTCTTGTTTGAAAGTAGAACTATTGTGTCGAAAATAATTTTTTTTTCATGCATTAAAAATAATTGTTTTATCTAAAAAATTTATCTTTTCCAGTTTAAATTTTTTGTATTTTGTTAAAAATTCTTCTTTCTTTCAGAAAATTAATCTTGGTTGAAAATTGAATAAAAATTACGACTTTTGGTTTAAAGCGGATGAAAAAATACAAAAATACAAATGCAAAACGAAAAATACATGTAAAATATTTAATTCTAATATAAATTCATTATTTATAAAAAATGATTATTATATAAAACGTGATTATTTATTATAGGTTCATATAGTACTAAACCAACTGTGAATTCAATCTCGAGCTGGAAAAGGTTTGGCAGCTCCGTCGCACCCTATCCCTTTTCCAGTTTTATGATTTTTTTTACAAAAATTGAAAAAATTATTTTGTTTGAAAATTTATTATCAAAATGTCTTTATAGGTTGAAAATTTAACTTTTTGGTTACAAATTAACTTTATGTTGAAAAATTCCCTTTTATTCTAAAAATTCTCACTTTTTGCTTGGAGATTTAAACATTTTCTTGAAAATTCATCATTTTGGATAGAAAATAATTCTTAGTTTAAAACTCATTTATTGTTTGAAAGTAGAACTATGGTGTCGAAAATAAGTTTTTTTTCATTAAAAATAATTGTTTTATCTAAAAAATTGATCTTTTCCAGTTTACATTTTTTGTATTTTGTTAAAAATTCCTCTTTCTTTCAGAAAATTAATCTTGGTTGAAAATTGAATAAAAATTACGACTTTTGGTTTAAAGCGGATAAAAAAATACAAAAATACAAATGCAAAACCAAAAATACATGTAAATTATTTAATTCTAATATAAATTAATTATTTATAAAAATGATTATTATATAAAAAATGATTATTTATTATAGGTTCATATAGTACTAAACCAACTCTGAATTTGATCTCGAGCTGGAAAAGGGTTGACAATTCCGTCGCACCCTATCCCTTTTCCAGGCTTATGATTTTTTTTACAAAAATTGAAAAAATTATTTTGTTTGAAAATTTATTATCAAAATAACTTTTCTATTCATGCATCAACTTTGAATTATTTCGATGTAAAAAGTTTTTCTGTTTAAAAACAATACAAACGTTATAAATTAGCATAATTTCCTTACTCTTTAAAAAAAAATTAATATTAGAGGTCAATAGATTCGCCTCGAATCAAGAGTTCTTTTTTATTCTTTCATCAATTTTGAGTTATATTAGTGAAAAACTCTTCACCATAAAAAAAACATTTAAAAATAATATAAATAAAAAAACATTTAAAAAAAATTAAGATTGATATTTTACAAATATAATATTTAGTTAATTTAATTAAATATTTAAAAACACAATATTTACAAATATAATATCATCTTTCATGTTTATGTAATACTTATGGGAAAATATTATTATTATTTTAATAAAATGAAATGGATTAGCTTTAAATTTTTGTGGTTATATTTTATTTAGCTTTGGATATTCAGGAAGATACAATTGGCATACATTTGAAAAATTATTAAACAACATCATAAACATTAATTTTTTTTAAATAATTAAATTTTTAAAAATATCCTTCAATATTATTTAAATCACACTGCATCAATAAAACCTCATTAATACGTTAATGTCAATAATTTTCATAAAGTCAAATTACAAAATTAAGTTCTTAAAATATATCTTACTTTAGAACTACTTAACAGTTTAAAACCATAAAATTATACCAACTTTAATGTATAAAGAATGTAAACATTCAATGTGGTAAAATTTGGAAATAATTATTCTTTATTAAAAAGAATAATAATTTAAAATAACATTTTGAGGCATTTCATTAAGGACAATTCGTTTTCATTTTAATAACTTCAATTTTAACTGAAACCTAATAAGGAACAAATTTTATTTTTATAATAAAATTTTTAATTTTAATGAACAAAGATTTTTCGATCATCCATCTAGTTGATTTTCTGCCTCCGTGGTTGTGGGGGGTTATCTACTGTCGGTAAAGTAACATTCGCTGACGATATAACAGATTCATTTTAAATAATGACTTTTACCATCAACACCTAGCTAAAAATTAGCTTTGTTTTCTTGAATTAAAGTTCTTATTCTGATCTCTTGAGTAGCTTGAGGGAGAAGCACCTGACCGGAAATCAGAAGTTCTGTGGTTCGATTCCCAGCGGAGCGAAAAGAGAAAGATCTTTTTTTAAGAACAAAATTTAATTTTAAATTTGAAAAAAACTATTTTCCATCTAGTAGATTTTCTGCTTCCATGGTTGTGGAGGGTTATCTACTGTCGGTAAAGTACCATTCGCTGACGATATAACAGATTCATTTGAAATAATTACTTGTACCATCAACACCTAGCTAAAACTTAGCGCTGTTTTCTTGAATTAAAGTTCTTATTCTGATTTCTTGAGTAGCTTGAGGGAGAAGCACCTGACCGGAAATCAGAAGTTCTGTGATTATATTCCCAGTGGAGCGAAAAGAGAAAGATGTTTTTTTAAGAACAAAACTTAATTTTTATTTAAAAAAAAATTATTTTCCATCTATTCTTATTAAGACGCTAAGCTTTTTGCCTTTTTCTGTTATTTAAGATTCTTAACTTGATCGATATTGTGGATTTTCTGCCTGCATGGTTCTGGAGGGTTATCTACTGTCGGTAAAGTACCATTCGCTGACGATGTAACAGATTTATTTTAAATAATTACTTGTACCATCAACATCTAGCTAAAACTTAGCGTTGTTTTCTTGAATTAAAGTTCTTATTCTGATTTCTTGAGTAGCTTGAGGGAGAAGCACTTGACCGGAAATCAGAAGTTTTGCGGTTCGATTCCCAGTGGAGCGAAAATAATAGCTCTTTTTTCAAGAAAAAAATGTAATGCTAAGAACATAGAATAAGACACTTCTAACTTAAGGAACATCTATTTAATTAAATTAAAAACAAATTTAATTTGGTAGCATTACCTTCCTCTATCAGAAAACTAAAATCTTGAAATAACCTTTTGGGTTATCTACTGTCGGTAAAGTACCATTCGCTGACGATATAACAGATTCATTTAAAATAATTACTTGTACCATCAACACCTAGCTAAAAATTAGCTTTGTTTTCTTGAATTAAAGTTCTTATTCTGATCTCTTGAATAGCTTAATGGAAAAGCACTTGACCGGAAATCAGAAGTTCTGCGGTTCGATTCCCAGTGGAGCGAAAAAATAAAGATCTGTTTTTCAAGAAAAAAAGTTAATTCCAAGAACATTGTATAAGACATTTTTAATTTAAGGAACGTCTATTTAATTAAATTTAAAAAAAAAAATTAATTTGTTAGCATTACTTTCATCTCTCAAAAAATAAAAATCTTAAAATAACCTTTTCGATTATCTACTGTCGGTAAAGTACCATTCGCTGACGATATAGCAGATTCATTTTAAATAATTACTTGTACAATCAACACCTAGCTAAAAATTAGCATTGATTTCTTGAATTAAAGTTCTTATTCTGATATCTTAAGTAGCTTGATGGAGAAGCACCTTACCGGCAATCAGAAGTTCTGTGGTTCGATTCCCAGTGGAGCCAAAAAAAAGATATTTTTTTCAACAAAAAAATTGAATGCTAAGAACATTGTATAAGACATTTTTAAATTAAGGAACGTCTATTTAATTTAATTTAAACACTTTATAAATTGTTATCATTACCTTTGTCTATCAGAAAGCTAAAAGCTTAAAACAATTTTTTTTTCTAATTTTTTTCAGTAATCGGTATGGTTTGACGAATGAGGATCTCAACAGACGTTGGAGTAATCCGGATCAGACTCTGCATCCAATAATTTATCACACAAAAGGATTAATGGAATATTGTGCCAGAGTATTGTTTCGGCCACCTCATGTCTTTGTGGATTATCATGGACACTCGCGTAGGAAAAACGTATTTCTTTTCGGATGTTCAAGGTCTGGATCCTGGAGTGCCGTCGACAGAACAAAACCGGATCAACCAGTGCAATATTTGGTAAGTTTCAAATTAAAAAATCCCAATTAAATCTTATTAGCGCTTTAGAGTTCTATAAACTCTATTCAGTTAACATTCTTGATAAACTTAAATTAATAAAAAGTTTGGATCTTATTATTTAAATTAGCGGGCAAAATAATACAATATTTTGACAAAAATTCTCAGTAAAGTTGGAATTTATTATTTCAATGTATAGAACTTCTGAAAATAAAACCAAGAATCAAACATAAATTTGGACAGCCACCATAAAAGGCTTCCATTGTAATTTAAAAAAAGGGTTACACTCGTTCCTACACAATTTTATTCTTTAAGAAATATACTGTACATAAGTATACTGATCACATTTTTCCTATACAAAATTTTGTCTACACAAAATATTTCCTGCACATAATTTAATACTGTTATATTTTTCCTACACAAATCTTTTTATACACAAAATTTTTCCTACACAGAATTTAATACTTTTAAATACTTTTATTTTTTTCCTACGAAAAATATTTTCTACCTAGCCAGAATTTAATATTGTTATATTTTGCCTACACAAAACTCTTTCTACACCAAATTTTTCCTACCAAAAATGTAATACAGTTATATTTTTCCTACACAGAATTTAATATTTTTAAATACTTTTATTTTTTTCCTACGAAAAATATTTTCTACACAAATTATTTCCTAGACAGAATTTAATATTGTTATATTTTGCCTACACAAAACTCTTTCTACACAAAATTTCTCATACAAAAAATGTAATAGTTATATTTTTCCTACACAAAACTTTTTCTACACAAAATTTTTCCTACACAGAATCTAATATTTTTAAATACTTTTATTTTTTTCTACGAAAAATATTTTCGACACCATATATTTCCTACACAGAATTTAATATTCTTATATATTGCCTAAACTAAACTCTTTCTACACAAAATTTTTCCTACGAAAAATTTAATACAGTTATATTTATCCTACACAAAATTTTTCCTATACAGAATTTTATATTTTTAAATACTTTTATTTTTTTCCTACGAGAAATATTTTCTACACAAAACATTTCCTACGAAGAATTTAATATTTTTATATTTTGCCTACACAAAACTCTTTCTACACAAAATTTCTCCTACAAAAAAATTTAATAGTTATATTTTTCCTACACAAAATTTTTTGTACCCAAAGTTTTTCCTACACCGAATTTAATATTTTTAAATACTTTTATTTTTTTCCTACGAAAAATATTTTCTACAGAAATTATTTCCTACGCAGAATTTAATATTGTTATATTTTGCCTACACAAAACTCTTTCTACACAAAATATTTCCCACAAAAAAATAATATAGTTATATTTTTCCTACACATAATTTTTCCTGCACAAGATTTAATATTTTTAAATACTTTTATTTTTTTCCTGCGAGAAATATTTTCTACACAAAACATTTCCTACGCAGAATTTAATATTGTTATATTTTGCCTACACAAAACTCTTTCTACACAAAATTTCTCCTACAAAAAATTTCACAGTTATATTTTTCCTATACAAAACTTTTTGTACCCAATGTTTTTCCTACGCCGAATTTAATATTTTTAAATACTTTTATTTTTTTCCTTCGAAAAATATTTTCTTCAGAAATTATTTCTTAGACAGAATTTAATATTGTTATATTTTGCCTTCACAAAACTCTTTCAACACAAAATTTTTCCTACAAAAAATGTAATACATTTACATTTTGCTACACAGAATTTAATATTTTTAAATACTTTTTTGTACGAAAAATACTTTCTACACAAAATATTTCCTACCTAGAATTTAATATAGTTATATTTTGCCTAAATCAAACTCTTTCTACACAAAAGTTTTCCTACCAAAAATTTAACAGTTATATTTTTCCTACACAAAAATTTGTCTACCATAAGATTTCCTATACAGCATTTTATATTGTTTAATACTATTATTTTAAAAAGAAAGTGGAAATCTTTGGCTCAATTTTTATAAAT
>JAWWLR010000148.1:21930860-21942205 GCA_035041075.1 Acraspis erinacei | reverse complement strand
CTACCATATTACTTAAATAAGTAATACGATAGTTCCAGATCAATCTAAAAATTCTATAACCCCTTCCTCACACTAATAACCTCCCCCGCCGAGTGAGTCACGCCTACCCCGAAAGGGAAACGGCTTAATGGTGTAATAATGGTAGATTATCTAGGATTGCAGTGGATTACTTTAATTTGCTTGAAATACTAATTTGGATAACCGACTTAATCGGATTACAAGTGTATTACATAGGGATTATCTAGGATTACACTGAATTACTGTAATTGCCCCGTAAGACCAATTTGGATAACCAACTGGTAAAGGATTACAAGTGGATTATACTGACTACAAGTGGATTATCCAGGATTACAGTGGATTATCCAGGATTACAGTGGATTAATTGAATTTTCCCGGAATACCAATTTGGATAGCCGACTGATAGCCGGATTACAAAAGGATTATCTAGGATTACACTGGATTACTTGCATTTCCCCGAAATACCAACTTGGATAACTGACGACCAAATGGATTAATAGAGTTGTTTCCACCTCGGATTCCACAAATAGTTTCAAACAAATTATAGATACGACACTCAGAAAAATGTTTGGTTTAAACAAATTCAATCATAACAAAATAAAATAAATAAGATATTTAAGATATATAAGATAAGTAAGATATTTAAAATTGTGAAGATAAAAAAATTTCACAAAGCACGAATTGATATTCAGTCATATATAATCACCTATTACATTGTTATTGTTTGGTTTTACTTAAAATTTAATTAAAAACGCTTAATAATTATCCAATTGTTAATAACAAATTAATTATTCATACAGCACCGTTCAGAATTGGTAGGCCACTCAAAAAAATCGTATTAAAAATGACGTTCTTTTTTCAGGGAAGCAAAAAAAAATTTAATTTTTAGAAAATAAAATTTAAAATCTTTTCTTTTTAAAATGAGATCATGAACATAATAAAATCTGCACTTTTCCTTGAATTATCATGAAAAATGTGGAAGCATGCTCAAGGCGAAAATCAATCGATCGAGTGCTGACAAATGACGAAACAATTTTCCGCTTAGGCACGTTCCACATTTATAATGATAAATTGAGAACCGTTGAACATTTCATTCTGTTCATAGTCTTATTTTAAAGAATAAATTTTAGACAATAATTTACACAAATTTCAATTTTGTACATTTAATTTTCGGAAACATGCAGAAAGTCAAATTTTAGAATCGAAAATTGGTCAAATATGGGGAACAATTCAATTTTTTTTTAAATCTTTTTAAATTTATTTTTCGCTAATTCATAAAAATTTAGATTTATTTTTTTTAATACGATTTTTTTCTTGTGGATTGAAAATCTTTGAGGCCGTCGTTATTAGTAGCTTTAGCTTTAATCATTTTTTCATGGTTTTGCCAAGATAGGTGGACAAGTTTTGGTCCTGAGTGTAATTGGTGAGCAATGTTAATTGAAAGGTCATAAACGGTCCATGAGACCGCACGTCGACGGTATTCACAATTTTGTATTTCTGTTTCAATTTTTTCAAGTTACAGTCCACCTTCTCAATAATGCCGCTCTCAATTGTGCCGTTAATTCTAATCCGAGCTCGAGCTCTACCCCCACTCTTCCAATTTTTCGCAATTTTTAACGCCTCTCCTTCTACGTGACCGTGTGGTGAATTGTAAACTTCGTTGATAAAACAATAATGAAAATAAAAAAAGTGATTTTCAGTGTAAATGTTGAAATGTGCATATTAGAATTTTATCCGACAATTAATCCGTGTATTATTGAATTCTTAAACTAAACGAGGTGAGGTTTTAACCAAAAATAGGATACTTAAACTTTCAATTAAAAAATATAATTTTAATTTATAAAACAAAAAACGAATTTTCCACCAAGTAGGCGATTTTTTTCTAAATTATTAAAGTTTTCATACAAAATTACGGATTTTCTATAGAATACCGTTGAATTATCAAATTCAAAATATGAAAAAAAACTTTTTAAGAAAATAGTTCAATTTTAACGAAAACTTGAATTTTTACCAACAATGGAATAGGTAAATTTGCAATTATTAAAGTAATTTTTCAACAAAAACAAAAAAAAGGAATTTTCAACAGAACAGTTTAATTTTCAACCAAAAAGATGAATTTTTTACTACAGTTTTGAATCGTCAACAAAAAAATAAATTTTTGAGAAATTAGTTCAATTTTAAAACTTAGTTTTTAAATTTTTAAACAAAAAAAAATTTTAAACAAGAATTAATTTTGTACGGAAAAAATGAATTTTTATCAAAATTCAAGAACTCGCAAACCAAAACTTTGAATTTTCAACTAAAAACAATTAATTTCTATAAAAAAAGATTAACTTAATGCCAAAAAGAGGAATTTTCAATAAAATTCAAAAAGTCCCAACCAAACAGTTAAAGTTTGAAGAAAAAATTTTTTTTAGTTTTTAAGAAAGTAGTTCAACTTTAAAACCCAGCTGTTTAATTTTTAACTTAACTTTAACTTAACCAAAATGTCTAATTTTTAAGAAAGAAAACCAATTTTTGTTTTTAAGAAATTAGTACAACTTTAAAACCTTGTTGTTTAATTTTGAACAGAAAGAAAACGAATTTTTAACAAAAATCAATAATTCTAAACCAAAAAGTTGAAGTTTCAACTAAGAAAGATGAATTTTTAAACCAAAAGTTTAATTTTCCGCTGAAAAGACGAATTTTTTAACAAAATTCAAGAATTATGAACCAGAAAATTTAAGTATCAACTAAAAAAGATGAAATTTTAAACCAAAAGACTAATTTACTACGAAAAAAGATAAATTTTCAATAAAATTTTAGAATTCTCAACCGAAAAGTGAAAGTTTTAAGAAAGAAATATTTTTTTTTAGTTTCTAGGAAAGCAGATCAACTGTAAAACCTAGTTGCTTAGTTTTTAACCGAAAAAACGAATTTGTAACAAAATTCAAGAATTTTTAACCAAAAAGTTCATTTTCCAACTAAAAAAGACGAATTTTTAAACAAAAAGATTAATTTACTACCAAAAAAGGACAATTTTCAATATAATTCACGATTTATCAACCAAACAGTTTAATTTTCAACTAAGAAAGATTAAATTTTAAACAAAAAGTTTAATTTTCTAAATAAAATTCAAGAGTTCTTAACGAAAAAGTTTAATTTTTAGGAAATAAAGAAATTTTTTTAGTTTTTAAAAAAGCAGTTCAACTTTGAAACTAAGTTTTTTAACTTTTAAACAAAAGAAAACGAATTTTTGACAAAATTCAAGAATTCTCAACCAAAAAGTTGATTTTTCAACTAAAAAATATGAATTTTTAAACAAAAAGTTTAATTTTCTACCGAAATAAACAAAAAAAATTGTTAAAAAGATCCAAAAATTCTGAACCAAAAAGTTGAATTTTCAACTAAATAAGGTGAATTTTTAAACCAAAAGATTAATTAACTACGAAAAAAGACAAATTTTCAATAAAATGCAGGAATACTGAGCTGAAACGTGAAATTTTTAAGAAAGAAATAATTTTTTTTAGTTTAAAAAAAAGTAGATCCACTTTAAAACCTAGTGGTTTATTTTTTAACCAAAAAAAACGAAGTTGCAAGAAAATTGAAGAATTCCTAACCATAAAGTTGAATTTTCAACAACAAAAAAGATAACATTTTAACAAAAAGGTAATAAGAAATTTTAGACTTAAGCAAAAAATGTTAGTTTCAATATTATAAATATGATTTGATTATTTGAATAAAATAATTTAAATTTTATCATATTTCTACAATAATTAATTAGTAATTTTAATTTAGGTCTTCTTCAAGTTATTAAAAAAAATGTATGGCATTTCTTAATCATTATTTATTATAAATATTAAATATGAATATTTGTATAATTCAAAATCAGCGCGCTAACAGTGTCCAATCGGGTTATCAGCACGACGCAAGCGCAGATTAAAAAGTTCCGAAGGTTGGCAACACTGAAACGACTTCCGAAATTCGTGGGCGCTCGAGAGCGAGACCGTCGTGGGGGAACCCCATTCCGACAAAAGTTATTCCCCTACAAGCCCGATGGCGGCACTATTGAGAAGCGGGACTGCATTTAAAACGCAATACGTGACACCCCAACAATCTTAAACTGGATGCGAATGACAAATTAATTTGGACGCATGGACGTGCGGTCTAACAGACCGCACCGAGTGCAAAAAATGAAAACACGTCCATACTTAAAGGTTAACTATCAAATTGTGCATTTCAATTTGTTCTTATAGATTATAAATAAATATCACTCATTTTGAATCAAACTTTATTTTTCAATGAACCAAATAATTTTTTTTTGTAAATTGAAGATAGCAAATCTCTTAAAATTGATCTAGTTTTACAAAAAGAAAAAAAACTAACATTTTAATGGGAATTGTATTAAAAAATTTTTTTATTTAAACCTAGAAAACCCGTAATTTTCAAACCCCAAATCCTGTGGAATTTTCTTGGCTAAAAAATGTGCCTTATTGGTTTTTCTCGTTTTATTTTAATAGTACAATCTTTTAATTGAAACAAAACATTTTGCAGAGTGTAAATAGAAAATAAAAAATTTTTTATTCAGTTATCTTATTTGTTGGTTTCTAACAATTTTTTGTATTTGTCCGTCAAATAGAAAGAGAATCCGTATTTTTCATCTTGATTATGAATTCCACATGGAAACTTCAAAAATGCAAAAAAAAAAGAATTAAATAAACAAAATCTTAAACTGAAATGAAAAAACAAAGAAAGACTAGAAATGGTAAAATAAATAAAATAGGGATAAAAAAGTGATAAAGAAAATACACCATTGCGGAACTTAAAATAAAAAATAATAAAAAATCATAAAAACAATAAATAAAAGCATCCTATTATTGGCAATTTTTCAATATTGTCAGATTATTGAAATATCGAAAGTTTAAAATATTTAAGTTTTTTATATTTTTTAGATGTGGATTATAGCATGCCAATAATAGAATCCTTCGTACTATATTCATAGAGAAATATTTTTATTATAGTGGTCCTAAAAAAGCATTTTTTTCTCATATGGCACCCTTACAAAGTGTTACTTTTGGTGTAAAATTATCCCTGATTTTTTTCGCAGAATTAAATATATATATATATAATATTTAAGTGTCCTTGATTTTTTGTAATCAAAGTTTTATTTTATTTAAATAATATCTGCCAAAAATCTGAGTGCTGGATTAAATTAAAAAGAGAGAATTTTATTCGCGCTGAAGTAAAAAATTCATTGGCAGCGATTATTTAAATAAATAAAAAAATTTTTTTAATGGACTGGCAGGGTGGCCTTTTTAATCAAAGAAAAAAATTCTCGGTCATTTCCCGGTTCGAAAATATTTTTCACGGTCAATGAAATTCAAAAAATTAAACTCTAATGCCAAAAAATTCCATCGAATTTTCACTGAAGTTTAACAGTTTTTTTTTGTTCCAAAAATTTGTATTAAAATGCTCAATAATTTACACGTTTTAAATGGAAGCTTTTCAACACTTTTTCAATAAAATTTATTTAATTAAATGCATTCGGTTCCAAAAATATAAATCCAAGTTAAAATTTTTAATATTCTAAATTAAAGAATCAAACAATAAATTTAAAAAATTAAAAAATTATATCATTTTAAACAATTTTAAGCTAGATACATTAAAAGTTGAACGATTACATTTTTTTATTAACTAAACGCAACTTAGATTAAAAGTTGTTTTTATTTTAAATAGTTTAAATATCCTTAAAATGATTCAAAATTTTATTTCAAAATCTTGTAACATTTACATGTTGTTTTAACTATTTTTAAATTATTTAAAAAATTTTGTTAGAACTTTTAAAAATCTTTTTAACTGATTCGAATTTTTCTTACATTTTTGTTTAAATCCTACAAAATTACAACAAATTTCTTCAAAATTAGTTTAAATGATTTGAAACCACTTCAAATTTAATTATTTTTGTAGAAAATTATTGTTGATTGAAAATTCATCTTTTGATCCAGAACAATTAACTGTAATCTATTCGGATGAAAATTCAACCATTTCTTTTAAATTATTATTTTTGTTAATAGTTTCGGTTAAAAATTCGTCTTTTTGGATTTAAAATCGACTGCTATTGTTTGAAATTAAAAAAAATTAATATAGCTTAATTTTTCATTTACCAAAAATTAGGTCTTTAATTTTTTAACGATTTGTCTTATTTTTAGTTCATTTTTGTTGGGTAAAAATGCATCACGTTAGTAAAAAAATTAACTTTTTGCTGAAGTCATATTTTTTGTTTTAAAAATTCAATTTTTCTAGAGAAAATTCGACTTTTGGCTTTAAGGTTCCAGAATTTAGAGACATTTTTATTTCCTTCTTGAGGGAAAAATCTTAGTTTGAAAATGCGTCTTTTTTGGTTTCAAATGCTGTCTTTTTTTTAAATATATAATATGACATTTTTTTGTTCGTTTTCAAAAGAAAATTCAACTGTTATGTTAAAAATTTAATTATTTGGTTGAAAATTTAAGTACTTTATTACAAAGCCATATAGTATAGTAGAAATATTTGGTTATCGACGCGATAGCGCGATGGTGGGGGTTGCGATAGAGTAAAAATTAGGAGAAACGGCACTATTCAGAGTGGCAGTATTCAGAGAGCGAATTGTAGATCAATTATTTAAAAAACGGTTGAAGTTAAAGTTGGGCAGATTTTTTATTCTAAAATTTGTGTGCAATTCCCAGTCAAAACATAAAGTCACGGTCATTTCCCGAATTTTTTCGGCCTCACAAAATTCCCGGTTTTTAAGGTTTCCCGCTCCAGCGGCCACCCTGGATATGGGAGATCAATAAATATTTTTTGTTGACCCTGTCAAATATCAGGATCATTTAGAAACAAAAAAAAACACTTTGCAGGGGTGCCATTTGAGAACAAAAAAAAACTTTCTGGAATCACCATAATTTGTATCTTAAAAAATATTTTGAAATAATCAAAACTCAAAATGAAGGATTCGATTGTTATAAAGAAAAGTGATTTTCAAGTGAATATATAATAATAATTATATGTCATGCAAAAAAAGGATAATTTATTTAACAAACTTGTTGTTAAAAAACGGTAAAATGGTAAAATTAAAACTCGTACTTTTTATAACAAACTCAACAAAAAAGGACTAATTTATTTTCATAAAATTCAGATAATTTAAAATTGAAAAATATTTCATTAAGATGATATTAAGATGATAAGATGAACCTCTATTAAATATATTATTTAAAATATGGACTTTACCTGCCAGTAATTTACAAAAAAAATTGATAGCGTACCTTACACCCTCGACTCTGACGATGTTTGCTAAAGTCTGCAATAGGCCTGGTTGGACAGAATGAACAGCTCTCAAGCTCAAGGCACCCTCTGGTGATGCCATAAACAATGCTCGGCCTTCTCCAGAAATCTTAAGAAACAAAATTTCCATACAAAATTTTAATTTTTATAACATAGGATACATAATTTCAGGCCTCACAGTCCCTATGCCCTATGGAATAAATTATAGGGACCAAGGGGTACTTTTTGTCAAGCTCATAGGGTCCTTTTTTCGCGCTGAAAGGGTAACAAATTTAGCATTAATTCAAAAGATTTCAGAACCATTCAATTTATATTCAAAAGAATTCAAAAGAATTAAAATGAATTGGAAAAAATGTTAAATCTTTTTTTTTACTTCCATTTATTTCCGTAAAACTGAATAGAATTTAGAGGAATTTAAGATCAAAGAGAAAAATGTAACGAAATTTATAAAAATTAAAGATGAATTTAAAAAAATCAAATGAATTTAAAACAATTTGAAAACCCCCTAATTGAATTCAGTAACTTTGAAATAAGCTTCGAAAAATGCAGGAGAATTCAAAGAATTTGATGAAATGTCTAAGAATTCAAGGTGTGCTTGTTAATAAATTAAATAAAAAAAATTTGAAAATTCAAAAAAGCTCACTGAATTAAGCATAAATGAATTTAGATGGATTCAAGTGAATTAAAAAATTCCAAAGAATTTTAAAGAATTCAGGGTGAATTTCAAGAAATATTTAAAATCATCAAATCTTTGAAACTCCACTAATTTCTAAGACAAGAAGTGACTAATGATTACAAAACAATTCAAGATAAATACAAAAGAATTCAAATGAAATGGGAAAAATGTTTAAAAATTCCATTTATTTCCATAAAACTGAATGGTATTTAGAGGAATTTAAGATAAAAGAGAAAAATGCAATGAAATTTATAAAAACTAAAGGTGAATTTAAAAAAATTTAATTTAAAAGAATAAGAAAAAAATCCTAATTGAAATCAGTAACGTTGAAATAAGCTTCGAAAAATGCAAGAGAATTCAAAGAAATTAGTGAAATGCCCAGGAATTCAAAGTGAGGTTAACAGACTTGAGGATCAATTAAATAAAAAAAATTTAATTAAAAAAGCTCAAGGAATTAAGTACAATTGTGTGAATTTAGAAGGATTCAAGTGAATTAACAAAATGCCAAAGAATTAAAAAAAATTCAGGGTGAATTTCAAGAAAAATTTCAAATCTTCAAATCGTTGAAATTCCATTAATTTCTAACACAAGAAGTGACTAATTATTACACAAAAATTCAAGATAAATTCAAAAGAATTCAAATGAATTGGGAAAAATGTTAACAAGAATTCAAAGAATTTGCTGAAATGACAAGGAATTCAAAGTGAGGTTAACAGACTTAAGGATCAATTTAATAAAAAAATTCAAAAAAAGCTCACTGAATTAGGCACAGTTGAGTGAATTTAGAAGGATTCAAGTGAATTAAAAATATTCCAAAGAATTGAAAAGAATTCAGGGTGAATTTTAAGAAAAATTTCAAATCTTTGAAACTTCAATAATTTCGAATACAAGAAGTGACTAATAATTACAAAAAAAATCAAGATAAATTCAAAAGAATTCAAATGAATTGGGAAAAATGTTTAAAAATTTCATTTATTTCCGTAAAACTGAATGGTATTTAGAGGAATTTAAGATCAAAGAGAAAAATGCAATGAAATTTATCAAAAATAAAGGTGAATTAAAAAAACTGAAACGAATTTTTTTTTAAATTGAAAAAACTCTTAATTTAATTCAGTAATTTTGAAATAAGCTTAGAAAAATGCAAGCGAAATCAAAGAAATTGATGAAATGCCTAAGAATTCGAAGTGAGGATAACAGACTTGAATATCAATGAAATACAAAAATGTTTTAATTCAAAAAAGCTCCCTGAAATAAGGACAATTGACTGAATTTAGAAGGATTCATGGGCATTAAAAATATTCCAAAGAATTTAAAAGAATTCAGAGTGAATTTCAAGAAAAAATAAAAATCTTCAAATATTTGAAACTCCACTAATTTCTAACACAAGAAGTGACTACTGATGACCAAAAAATTCAAGATAACTTAAAAAGAATTCAAACGCATTGGGAAAAATGTTAAAAATAATTCAAAGAATTTGATGAAATTCCAAAGAATTCAAAGTGAGGTTAACAGACTTTAGGATCAATTAAATAAAAAAAATCTTTAATTCAAAAAATCTCACTAAATTAAGAACCATTGAATTTAGAAGGATTAAATTGAATTAAAAATATTCCAAAGAATTTAAAAGAATTCAGGGTAAATTTAAAGGAAAATTTAAAATCTTTAAATCTGTGAAACTCCACGAATTTCTAACACAAGAAGTGACTAATGACTGCAAAACATTCAAGATAAATTCAAAAGAATTCAAAAGAATTGGGAAAAATGTTTAAAAAATGAAAAAATTCCATTTATTTCCGTAAAACTGAATAAAATTTAGAAGAATTTAAGATTAAAGAGAAAAATTCAATGAAATTTATAAAAATTAAAGGTGTATTTAAAAAAATTAAATGAATTTGAAACAAAATTTGAAAAAATACCCTAAAATATTTTAATCATGGAAAGCCATCTACTGAAATAAATAAAGAATATCCGAGAATCTTTGAAAATTTTTCACCATTTTTTAATCCTTTGATATCTTCTGAAAGCCGTTGAAACTTTAAAAAAAACCTGAAAATTCCTGAGAATCTTTTACAATAGCCTCAAGTATTTCAAATCCTTTTAAATCCCATTGAAATACTGAATCAATAAAAACATTCGTTATAATCTTTTAAAATAATCTGAATTATTTTAAATCCTGTACACTCTTCTGCAATTTTTTAAAGTTCTTGAAAATGCCAAGGAATTAAAAAAAATACCCTAACATATTTCAAATCATTTTATCAACTGATCGTCAGGATCAATTAAATTACAAAAAATTTAAATTAAAAAAAATCCATTGAATTAAGTAGAAAAGAGTAAATTTCTTGATATTCTATGATGATATTTTTTGAAATTTTGGAAAATTGATTAAAATAAATTGAGTTTTAAAATCCCTTGAAATCATTGAAATCCTCGGAAATTTGATAAAATAACGTGAAATCTTTTTAAATATTTTAAAATCTCATACGTCCTGTAAAATCGTTCCATATCTTTAGAAATTATAGAAAAATTTGTATTCTATAATATTTCAAAAGCTTTAAAATCACTTTAAATTAATTAAATTAATTTTTTTAATCATTGGAATCATTTAAAATTCCCTAAAATACTTCAAATTAAAATCTCCTGAAAATGCCGAATTTTAAACCAAATAATTATATTATAAGATTCAAAGTTATGAATCTACCAACAAAATTTTTTTAAAACGGGTTTTCAGTTTCAACCAAGAAGTTGTACTTTCTATAAACAAAATTCTTAAAGAAAAATTTAATAGTTGAAATTTCAGCCAAAAAATTCGAATTTGGAAAAATTAAAACAGTTGATTTTTTAGTTTAAAAAATTATTTTTCAACAAATTAGTTACATTTTTTTAACCAAAAATATTAATCTTGAAAACCAAGTATTTTTTACTAAGTAGATCAAATTACACACATTTATAGTTGACTTTTCAATCAAAAAGATAAATTTTCTACTTATTTAACCAAAACTATCTGATTCTTTTTGGCAAATACAGTTAGTTTTTTTTTAATTGCAAGAAAACAGTTAAATTTGTAACCAAAAAGATGAATTCTCAGGAAAACAAAAATAAATTCTCAAAAAAAAATAAATAATACTAATAATCGATAGTTCAAACAGGAGAAAAGATTTTAATTTTAAATTAAAAATAGTTAAATTTTTCCAAAAAAGTGTATTAAATTTTCAACAAAGAACATGCATTTTTAACAAACAAAAAAAAAGATTAATTTTCTACTTACATTTTTAGACGAAAAAAGTAATAGCAATAGGAATAAAAAGGGGGCAAAGGTAAAAAGTGTAGGAAAAGGGGATTGGTCAAGGCA
>JAWWLR010000148.1:21898811-21925203 GCA_035041075.1 Acraspis erinacei | reverse complement strand
CTGAGGAAGTAGGGAGCGCATGCGTGGTGTGCGTCATGC
The DNA here is from genome assembly GCA_035041075.1 of Acraspis erinacei. NCBI lineage: Eukaryota > Metazoa > Arthropoda > Insecta > Hymenoptera > Cynipidae > Acraspis > Acraspis erinacei. Next base: position 21,925,164 of record JAWWLR010000148.1, on the reverse strand, counting down.
CCGTTACTTATGCGTTGCTTGGCCCGACAGGTTTGTGCTCCGTCCAGTTATTTTCCATGAGCATCTTCTTTTCCCAAAATTTTCCGTTCAGAAATCTGCCCGGATCACGCAGCCACCGTAGGGGGTACTACCCCAGACAGACGACTACTTTCGTCTACCTACTATGGTGACTCTTTCATTGTTATGAGATTAGGGCCTGTTCCGAAAACTAAAATTATGAAGACCAAGGCCCGGTTAATAATTCCAGTAAGAAAGAAAAATTAAAAATTCATGCAAAATACAAGAATTCTCAACTGGGATTGAAGATATTAACCAATTCAATCAACTTTAAAAAAATTTCAAGCTAGAAAGTTGAAGAAATGATTTGTTACATTGAAAAAAATTTAGTTGTGTGTTGATTAAGGGTACTGTTATCAATATCACAGTTATCACGACATCAGACTTGATAGCCCAAAATGCTCTCCAAATAGGGTCAAGAGCGATTTTTCACGAAAATATGCAAATAGAGGAATAAATTCTTTTTAATCAAATTAATGTAAATTAATGTACATTAATGTAAATTAATGTACATTAATGCAAATTAATGTATAATTAATGTAGATACCATATTCCTAAAATTTCAAATAGAAATATATTAAATTTTCAACAAAATAGTCAAATTATCCAGCAAAAAAGATTAATTTTTTACCCAGATATAAATTTTCAAGGAAAACTTTATTTTTCAACAAGCAGCTGAATTCTCAACCGTATTAATTTTCTACCAAACTGTTGAAATTATGAACCAGACGATTTTTCAAAAAAAATTTAATTTTCAACTAAGAGAGATTAATTTTTAACCAAAAATGAAATATGAAGTTAAATATACAGTTAAAAAAATAACTTACAAAAAAGAAAAGAATTGACAATTCAAGAGATGCATCTTCAACAACAACAAAATTGTAAACATAATACATTAAAAGAAAAGAATTCAAGAAAATATGGCAATTTAGGATTTTTCCTACAAAAAGACAACAAATTTACAATGTAAGAGATGAATCTCCAACAAAAACAGATCAATTTTAAATAAAATACAGATGAAGGAAAAATTGCATGAAAACAAAAGTTCTAACCCAATTGTGGATTTTTCATACCAAAAAAGGCGTATTTTCAACAACAAAAAAAATGTTCAAACTAAAAATATGAATTATCAAGAAAACAGTATATTTTCATTAAAATAGTTAAAATCTCAACCAACCAGAGAAATCTTCAATGAAGGAAATAAATTTTTCAGAAAGTGGTTCGACTTTCAACCAAGTAGTTTAATTTTCAATGAAAAAAGATTACTGTCAAACAAAATAGTTAAAATGTGAAAAAATAAATAAATTTCAATCAATAATATAATAACAATTAGACTTTTTAAATAAAAAAGTTATGTTTCAATAAAAAAGATGAATTTACTATCCAAAAATCGATTCTGTCAATTTTATCCAATATTAATATCAATTATATCCAAAAACAAATTAATTTTCAACTAAACATTTGCATTTTCTATCACAGAAATTTAAATTTCTGTTAACAAGTGCATTTTTAAACCAAAAGGATAAATCAACAAGAGAATTACATTTTCAACCAAGAAATATTTTCCAGTCCTAAAAGAAAAAAAAATAACCACATTATTAAATTTCCAGTCATTTTTATGAAAAAAACATTTTTTTATTAAAAGAATGTAAGATTTACGAAAAATAATCATTTTAATCATTAATTTTGCAATTTAAGTTTTTCTCATAGCCGTTTTTTCACCAATTTGTTAAAAACATTTTAAAAAATGCTAGAAACAACAAAAATGAATTGCAAAATTTTTGTTAAAATAAATTTTTTTATGAGTTAAAATTTTTTCATTATAAAAATTTTTTATTTGAAATGACATCATTAACAATAGAGTCTAAAGTCTGATATCAGTTCAGCTATCAGTGATAAACATGAGTATCGCATAATCATTAAATTATATGTCACGTGTTACTATACGTTAAGATGACAAAAGTTATAAAGATGTCAGAGATTTGCATGACACTTGAAAGAACTAATTTTATCGTACGAGTTCGATCAAAATTCGTAGAAAAAAATTTACAACTATAAAAATTAGATGTGGCGAAAAACCACAAGAAAATTTATTATTTTAATTAAAAAATTTTTTTTTTGTTTGAAAATTTATAATTTATATGAAAATGACTACTAAGTTTTTTAATTGAAAACTTATATTTTTTGTTAAAGGTGAAACTATTTTGTTTAAAAATTGTTTTTTATGGTCGAGAATTAATTGTTTAAACTGCAAATTTACGTTTTTGTTTTTGGTTCAAAACATCAACCACCTATGACTCTCGGTTCCAGATCTTTCCCCACCCTTACCCCTCCATTAAACAAAGTTTGGCGGGACTGACGCTATAACTAGATTCCCCACGGTACGATGGAATGGGATGAGACACAGTTTAATTATAACGTCAGTCCCACCAAACTTTGGTTACTGGAGGGGGGAGGGCAGAACTGGAACCAGGAGTCACAGTTGTTTGAACAATAAAAAAAGATAAATTTGCTGTTCAAAAAATTAATTCTCGACTATAAAAGACGAATTTTTTAACAAAATAGTTAAACTTTCAAGCATAAAGGACTTCTTGAACTTTTTCTACCGAAAACTTTTTTCTTTCAAATAGCTGCTTTCAACAAAATAGTTTATTTTTACCAACAACATTCTGGGAGATACAAATCCATCATCCCTGACATGCTGCATAATCAAACTGACCCATAGTGGAAATAAATGCACTTTTTCGTTCAAAAATGTCCAAAGCCTTCAATTTTGATCTGATTAAATTTAAAAAAATTAAAGTTCATTCAATCCTAAAGAGCTTGACGCTCAGAACTTTTGTATCCTCTATTTGTTTATTAATAATTTTTTCATTCAAAGTATGGAAACACTAAAATTTGTTGTCTTATTAGTTATTATCGGTATTTTTGTTTTGTTTTTGCTAAACGTACTTCATATTAATGTAGGAATGACATTTAAATAAAAAACAAATTCAAAAGTTTATAATAAACATTGTTATAAAAAATTCTTGTGGCGGAATATTAAAAGTTGAGATTTTTTCAAATTATAATTTCCTTGGATCGCCAAAACGACTTCAGGCATTGCTTGAAATGATAAATATTTAATAATATTTAATATAACATAACAATTAAAAATTTTATAAACAAATTTTATAAAGCAAATTCAAAATTTTGTCCCTTTCTCATAAAAAATATTTTTTGCGTTGGAAATGTTTTAAGCTATTGGACGAATGAATGCTAGTCACAAAAATATTTGAGAAGTTAACAATAACATTTGTTATAAATAATGATCGTACCAAAATATTCAAATCTAAGGTTTTATCAAATTTTAATTTTCTTAAATCGCTAGAATGGCTAAGGATATTCATAAAAAAATGTATCTTTGATAATATTTAGTAAAGTATAAGAACTGAAACGTTTGTAAAACATTTTAGATAAACAAATTTCGAATGTTGACAGTTTCACTTGGAAAAAGGGGAACAAATTTCTATTGGAAAGGGCCAAAATATTGAATTTGTTTATAAAAATTTAAATTGTTATATTTTATCAAATATTATTAAACACTTATTATTTTAAGGAATACCTTAAGTGTTTTTGGTGACTGAAGAAAATTGTAATTTGAAAAAACCTCAAATATTCACATTTTACCAAAATAATTGTTTATAACAATGGATCTCATAAGCTTTTAAATTAGTTTGATGATATAATGTTATTCCTACATTAATATGAAGTACTTTTAGCAAAAAAAAAATATCGTTAATAAGACAAAAAACATCAATGTTTCCATACTTAGAGTGGAAAAATGATTAATAAACAAATAGAGGAGACAAAAGTTCGGAGCGTCAAGCTCTTTAAAATTTATTGAAATTTAATTTTTTTAAATTCAAAATTGGACCAAAATTGAAGGCTCTGAAAATTTTTGAATGCAAAAGATCATTTCCTCCCACTGTGGATCGGTTTGATTGTGCAGCATGTCAGGGATGATGAATTTGTATCTCCCAGAATGTTGTAGGTAAAAGTGAACTATTTTGTAGAAAATTTACGTTCTCGGGTTCAAAAATTCAACTGCTTGTTTAAAAACTTAATTATTTTGTTAAAACTTTAACTATTTAGTTTAAAACTGAATTATTTTGTTAAAAAATCAACTGTCTCGCTAAAATTTCGTATTTTTGGGCCAAATATGTAACTCTGTTTTTCAGCATTCGTCTTTTTTGAAAGAAAATTCATCCTTATAGATTGAAAGTTCAACTTTAATTTACAAAATTTGTTATTTGAATTCTATTATATTATGCAAAATTCGACATTTATATATTTTTTTATAGTTTTTTTTATTGACTTTTACAGTGGAGAATTTATTTTTTGAAATGCGAATTTAACTTTTTTGTTTTTTGTTAAAAAAATCAAACAATTATGACTCTCGGTTCCAGTTCTACCTCCAGACTCTCCCCGCCCCTCCAGTAACCAAAGTTTGGTGGGACTGACGTTATAATTTAACTATTAGGATAAAAATAAAATCAGTTTGTGGTTTTATTTTATTACTTTCTGTATGTTGTATGTAATTGCAAATATTTTATCTAAAATTAATTTTTTATTTAAGTTCAACTATTTGGCTGAAAAATCATCTTTCCTGGTTTAAAATTAACTTTTAAAGTTTGCAATTGTCTCTGGGTTTATCTGCGCGTCATATTTCCTTCTTTTTATTAACAAACGTCAAACGTATTAATATCATTTTACACGGCAATAATTTTCGCACATGAGGTAGTGTGCAATGTTTATATATTTATATTGACGCATTGGTAGTGTGATATAGAGAAAAACAAGGGGGAGGGAATTTGTTATAAAAATAGCAGAGCATGAACGTAAAACGTTGGAACTTCGCCAAATAGAATCTTCAAGATGATCACCGATGCACAGTTTCCCTCTTAATTGATTTTAGATTAAAGATCATTCACTTTATTTACTATTTTATGTAAAAATTTGTGAAAATACTATTAATTAATTAAAATATCGTTTTTATTGTTGAATGCTCATCAATATTTATAATAAATAATTTTTCTTTAATTTCGACAGCATTTTTTAGTTTGAGTTGAGTATTCAACCAAATAGTTAACCTTTAGAAGCAAATTGTCAATCTATTAAATAAATAATTAAATTTTCGCAAAAATGGAAATATTAACAATTTTCCGTTGAGAAAATTAATTTGTAACCAAGAGAGGCTAAGTTTCAATAAAATAGTTGAAACTATAAAGAAATATATTTCAGTCAAGAGAGAAAAACCCAACAAAAGGTTAATTTTCGACCAAACATTTGAATTTTTTAGTTGCAATTAAATTCAATTAAGTTTTAATGAAGAACAAAAATTGAAAAAAATACGTGAATTTTCAACCCAATAACTGGATTTTTTAATAAAACGGAACAATTTTCAATAAAAAAATGGAATGGTTAGATTTCCATGTAAAAAGTTGATTTTCAACAAAGAGAAAATATATTTTCAACCAAATAGTTAAACCAAATAAATTTTTAAGAATTTTAAATATTCTCAACTTTCAAAAAATGGCGAACTTCTAAAATAAATAATAAATATTTTAACCATGACGATGGATTGTTAACAAAAATATGATTAGTTAATTATTTACAACAAAATACAAACTTTTAGCTCTAGACGATAAATTTTTTATAAAAAATGGAATATATAAGTTTCCATGTAAAAAATTTGATTAAAAAAAAATAAAAAACTAATTTTAAACCAAAAAAAGAATTTTTTTAAAGTAAATTTGATTTTTTTAAATGATTACTTTTTGAACTAAATAAAAAAAAATGTTGACGAAAAAGATTAATTCCCTACGCAACCAAATAGTTTAATATGCAACCAAAAACGATTAATTTTCAATCAAAAATGGAATATTTGAATTTCCATGTAAAAAATTGATTTTCGAAAAATAAAAAACGAATTTTCAGCAAAATAGTTAAATCTTCAACCAATAAAAACAAATTTTAAAAAGTAATTTATATTTCTAAAAAATGGAATATTTTTTGAACTACATAAAAGTTTTAGTCTAAAAATATTAATTCCCAACGCAAAATTTAATAGTTATTTTTTATAAAAAAGAACGCACTTTCAAAAAAATAGTTGAATATTGAAATAAAAACGATTAATTTGCAATAAAAAATGGAATATTTACATTTTTATATGAAAAGATTGATTTTCAACAAATGGAAAATGAAGTTTAAAAAAACGACTGAATCTTCAACTAGTAAAATAAATTTTTAACTTTAAAAAAGTGATTAACTTTTGAAGTAAATAATAAGAATATTAACCATAAAAGATGAATTTTTCACAAAAATATTATTAGTTGATTATTTACCAAAAAGTACAAATTTTCAACCCAAAATGATCAATTTTCTATGAAAAATGGAATATTTGAATTTTCATGTAAAAAATTTGACTTTAAACAAATAGAAATTGTATTTTCAACAAAACAGTTACTCTTTAACCAATTAAATAAATTTTTAACAATCTATTTAAACTTTCAAAAATATGATTAACTTTTGAGCTAAATAATCAAATTTGGAACAAAAAAAGACGAATTTTGAAAAAAATTATTCATTATTTACAAAACAACGACAAATTTTCAACCAATTAGTCACATTTTCAGCTCAAAGCTTCAACTAAAAAGGAGCAATTTTAAATAAAAACTGAAATAGTTTAATTTCCATTTAAAAATTTATTTTCAACAAAACAGTTAATCTTCAACCAATAAAATAAATTTTTAACCCAGTTTTTCAACTTACAAAAATATGATGACAAATTGTTAACCAAATATTTAAATTTTCAGCTCAAAACGATAAATTTTCAATCAAAAATGTAATAGTATAATTTTTATGCGAAAAAATTGATTTTCAGAAAAGAAAAAAAAACGAATTGTCAAAAATATAGTTAAAAATTTAACCAATAAAATGAATTTTTTTTTAAGTTTCAAGAAAAATATTAAATTATGAACCAAATAATAAAGTTTTGAACGAAAAATAAGGAATTCTCAACAAAAAATCAAATAGTGGATATTTCAGTTAAAAAAAAGCCCAATTGAACGATTATTATTTTATGTAAAAATTATCGAAAAACTATTAATTAATTTGGATCTTGTTTTGATTGTTAAATGCTCAAAAATATTTATTATAAAAAATGTCTTAATTTTCACGGCATTTTTTTTCTTTGATTTTATTTTTTAATAGGTCAACGATAAGCAATATTTATTATGCATGTAACTATTGATTGGATTTAATGAATATGGGTGAACATGATGCAGCACGTGTTATGCACTATTAATCACAATTTATGTATTCATACTTATTAATGATAATAGGCTGCACATGTCGGATTAATTAGGAAAATCATACATATAACATACATAAGTTACAACAATTTTTTTATAATAATTATTTATTGCAATATTTAATTAACCATTATACTTAAAAGACCATAATGAAAAAAAATTTATCAATGAATTCTTATCATTGTATTCATAGTCTTCATCAAGAAACATCTGCATATTTCATTTAAGTGATACGTAAAATGCAATGCGCACAATGAAATTTAAATTGCAATGAACGATGTAAAGTAAAATTTTAAAAAGTAAAGTGGAAAATTAAATTTAACGTATAAAACCATTGTCGGCTGAAACCAAGAAGTTTTAATAAAATTAATAATTAAATAAATAGGGTGATGTTTTAAAAAAATAACAAGAAACGAATTTTTGCCAAAAAAATTTTAATTTCCAATCAATAGTTAAATTTTAAACATAAAAAGATAAATTGCAGCCTACAAAATAGTTTAATTTTTTAAGCCAATAAGTCAGTTTAATTGTCAACTAAAATTTAATTTTCACCCGAATAGTAGAATTTTATATCTCTGCTGATGAATTTTCAACAAAAAAATTGAGAATTTAACCCAGAAGAGATGAATTTTTAACAAAAAAGTTTAATTTCTAACCAACAATGATTCTTTAGACAGCAGCGAAAAAAAACTGTCAAACAAATCATTTTTTAACAGAAAAAGTAGAATTTTGCACAAAATATTTAAAGTTTCATTCAAAAAATTTGTATTTTCCCGCCAAAAATTGGTATTTTCCCGCCAAAATACGAATTTTCTGCAAAATATTTATATTTTAAACTCAAAAATAAAAAATATAAATTTTCAACTAAATAGTTCAATTTGTAAACCAAGTAGTTGAATTTTCTACTAAAAACGATCAATTTTCAACCGAAAATGAAATTTTCATATAAAAAATTATTTTTCAACGAAGAGAAAACGATTTTTCAATAAAATACTTAAATCTTCGACCATTAAAATAATTTGGTAACAAAGTATTTCATTTTTCAAAAAAAGGATTAACGTTTAAACTAAATAATCACATTTTTAATAAAAAAAAACCATTTTAGTTAAAAAAAAAACAGTTGAATTCAATAAGAAGCAATGAACTTTTTAAATTTAAGTATTTGATTTTTTAACAGACTGTCAACCAGCCAATTGCATTTTTAATGATAAAAGATGAAATTCATACCTACAGGTGCATTTTTAAACCTAGAAGACTAATTCTTAAAAAATAGTTGATTTTTCAGTCAATTATGAAAAAAATCAACCAATTGTTAAATTTCCCACCGAAAAAGGCGAATTTTCTACAAAAATAGTTGAATTTATAACCAAAAAACATTACTTTTTAATTAAATTTTTTAATTTTTGACCAAGTAATTCATTATTATCATTTAATTTTTGTATTTTTAAAATTATTAGAATAAATGAAAAAAAATACTTTGAACTGCGCAGTGTTTTTTACTAAAAAGAATTTACTAGAAAACAATTGATGCGAATAACAAATTAAAATGTAAACTTTTTTTCACAGAAAATCACACTGTTGTAAGAATTCAAAATTATTAAAAATAAAAAAATAGTTATTATTCAGATATTCAAAACGAATTTGTTTATCGACGAATATCCTTTAAAAAGTTGTTTTAAAATTTTTTTAAATTTCGCAATTGAATTTTACTGAGTTTTCTTTTCATCATTAGAAATTATTTAAGTGAAAGCAAAATTAATAAAAAATGACACTGTAGTAAAAATACAAATATATTTAAAACATTGTTATAGTTAAATAATTATCTGACTATGCTTAAAAAATTTCAAAATTGTAGTTCAAGAATTTTTCATAATTAGAAATTATTGCTGTAAATTCAAAAAAATCACTTCAAAATCCCACTGTATTTAAAAAAAAAAACTATTAAGAAATTAACCCATTAATGCGCAAATATACATTTTTGTATACAAATTTTTGTGCACAGATTTTCAATTATACAATTCTCTTGGAAAAAAAAAGTTATTTTTGACCAAAATTCCAAATAGGGGGTTTTCGAGGGTGCTCTTTCAGAATCTGCAACTTATTTTTTAAACAAATTCAATAACTTTATTATTTTTGAGTTATAAAAAAGTCAAAATTTTTGTATAGTTTTTTTTTATTTTAATCAATTTTTGTTATTCTTCCTGCATTTGGATTTTCATATTACCACCAGAAATCGCTGTTCGAATGTCTGGCGTTTTCAAAACCCTGGGTTTGAACTTTTTTCCTCCTCTTAATTTTTGCAAAATGGTGGTTTTTGTGAAACAGCGTGTGTTAAAATTCATGATTTTTTTCTCGAAAAGTATAAATCTAACGAAAACATGTTACATTACGAAAATTGCTTAGAATTTCTCTGAGAATACGTATGAATTTTTTCAGACGGTTTTGGGACAATTTGGAATTTTGACCGTTTTTGAAAAATCAAAAAATAGCTCAAAAACTTCTGAAAAAATCGTACGTGTTCCTTGAACCATTTTAGGAACTTTTTATTCCCAAAAATTTTTGAGTCAAGTTCATTCTTTTCGAGAAAAAAATATGAAAGTACGAAGTACGTAATATGTAATTATATTATATAATTTCACAATTTTTTTATCGAAAAGAATGAACTTGACGAAAAAAATTTATAGAATAAAAAATGCTTAAAATCATTCAAGGAACATGTACGATTTTTTCAGAAGTTTCCGAGACATTTTTTCATTTTTCAAAAATGGTCAAAATTCAAAACTGGCCCAAAACCGCCTGAAAAAAATCACACGTATTCTCTGAGCAATTCGAAGCAATTTTTGTACTATGACATTTTTTGGTTAAGTTTACACTTTTCGAGAAAAAAATCATGAATTCTAGCATCACGTTGTTTCACAAAAATCGCCATTTCGAAAAAACATTCGGAACGCGATTTCTGGCTGTAAGATGATATCCAAATGCTTGAAGAATAACAAAAATTCATTAAAATAAAAAAATTGTACAAAAATTTTGACTTTTTTTTAAACTCAAAAATAATAAAGTTATTGAATTTTTTTACAAAATAAGCCGCAGATTCTGAAAGAGCACCCTCGAAAACCGCCTATTTGGAATTTTGGTCAAAAATAACTTTGTTTTTCCAAGAGACTCGTGTAATTGAAAATCTGTGCACAAAAATGTGTATACAAAAATGTGTATTTGCGCATTAATGGGTTAATTTCTTAATAGTTTTTTTAAAATACAGTGGGATTTTAAAGAGATTTTTTTTTCAATTTACAGCAATAAGTTCTAATTATAAAAAATTCTTGAACTACAATCTTGAAAGTTTTAAAGCAGTCAGATAATTATTTAACTATAACAATGTTTTCTTATATTTGTATTTTTACTAAAATGCAATTTTTAAAATTAATTTTACTTTTACTTAAATAATTTCTAATGATGAAAAAAAACTCAGTAAAATTCAATTTTGAAATTTAAAAAATGTTGTAAACCAAAAATAACTTTGGTTTTTCCAAGAGAATTGTATACTTGAAAATGTGTCCACAAAAATGTGCATTTGCGCATTAATGGGTCAGATAATTATTCAAATATTCTACAAAAAAAATTCAGAGAATAATATTTTATTAAAAATTTACAGTGCAGTAAGAATACAAAATTTCAATTCCCTTACAACCAAAAATAATTGGGTTACATTAAAAATTTAATTCCAATTTAAGGGAGAGAAACAAAAGGGGGAAGTTTCTTAAAATCAGGAGAGAAAAATTGGAACTTCTTGAAAAAAGGGAATCTTTCTACAGTGGATAATGCAACCTACAGTGGATAATTATTAATTAAGAGCACAAATAGAAGAAATTTTTTTTTTATTTATGAAAACGTGTAGCATCTCGACTATTAATAAAATTAATTATTTAAATAATATTAGTATTTTTAATTAATTAATAGTATTTTTAATTAGCAATTATCCACTAAAAGGTTTTCCCTATCATGAAATCAACTGCGAAAAAATGTGAGTAATCTTGTAGTACAAAGTTTCATAATAAAGCAGGTTTTGATGAGACAGCGGAAAGTCTGTTTGGGTCCAAAGCTCAGAGCAATATAGCATCTGGTTCCAAAAGTAAAGTACCGTAAGCGTAATGTACGGTCGCGCGTTGCAGTTCAAAGTCCAATGCTACGACTTCCTTTGTGTATTTCGCCTCTCACTTTTCTTATTCATAATTACTTTTTTTCTACAAACGAGAAATTACAAACGATTTCGAGGACAGCTCGTTCTTATTATACGTCTAGGCTACACGTGAGGCACGCGATATTAGAGGTCAAATGTGTTTGAATTTCAGGTTCACGAAACCCAAATTTGAATAAATGACGATTTAGTAAAATGGCTCATATTTTTTTTAATCTCTTATTTCTGCAAAAAACAGGGTGGGCACTCTTTATTTAGAGAAAAAATTCCCGGTCATTTCCCGGTTCGCAAAATTTTTTCACGGTCAATGATGTTTAAAAAATCAAATAAAAAATTTTTAACTTTTATTAATTCAAGGTTTTCAAAAAGTTGTCTATTCAAATCCAGACTTGTAATTTTTTAAAGTTCTCCATTTCAACCAATTGTAAAAATTAAACTTTTTTGGTAAAATTCCCTGTTTGTATCTATCAATTATTTTTTTTCGAAAATACCTCGCCTTCAGCAGAGGATAATAATTTTATTCGAAAAATTCCGTTCTCCTGGATTAATTTCAGTTTCAACTCAGAATTGGTTAAAAATAAAAAAATTCCTTGTTCAAATCCAGAATTTTAATATTTTTTCAAAAACTTGCCATTTCCACGAAGAATTCGAATTTTTTTGTAAAATTCTCCGTTCTGATTCATAATTTTATTTTATTCTTTTGAAAATTCTCCATTTCAACCAATTGTACGAATTAAGATTTTTTTTTTGTCAAATTCCCTGTTTGAATCTATAAATTTTTTTTCGAAAATACCTCGCCTTCAGCAAAGGATCATAATTTTATTCGAAAAATTCAATTCTCCTGGATAAATTTCAGTTTAAACTCAGAATAGCTTAAAAATAAAAAAATTCCTTGTTCAAATCCGGAATTTTAATATTTTTCGAAAACTTTCGGTTTCAACGAAGAATTAGAATTTTTTGTAAAATTCCCTGTTCCAATTCATAATTTTATTTTTTTCGAAAATATCCCGTTTCAACTTAGAATCAGAATTCATTCTATTTAAAATTCCCTTTTCCAGATTGGAATTTATTTACATTTTAATATTCCCTTTTCCAAGAAAAAATATAATTCTTTGGAAAAATTTCATGTTCCAATACAAAATTTTGTTCCTTTTCGAAAATTTTCAGTACTAGCTCCGAATTAGTCAAAAATTGAAAATTCCCTGTTTAAATCCGATATTTTAATACTTTTCAAAAAATGCCTATTTACATCTGGACTTTTAATTCTTTTCGAAAATTCTTCTTTTCAACCAATTGTACGAATTAGATTTTTTTGGTAAAATTCCCTGTTTAAATTCATAACTTTTTTTTTCGAAAATACCTGGCTTTAGCAGAGGATAATAATTTTGTTTGAAAAATTCCACTTTCCATTAAGAATCTTTTTTCTCCTGAATAAATTTCAGTTTCAACTCATAATTAGTTAAAAATTTAAAATTCCTTGTTCAAATCCAGAATTTTAATATTTTTCAAAAACTTGCCATTTCCACGAAGAATTCGAATTTTTTTGTAAAATTCCCCGTTCTAATTCATAATTTTATTTTATTTCTTCGAAAATATCCCATTTCAACTTAGAAATATAATTTATTCTATTTAAAACTTCCCTGCTCCAGCTTGCAATTTATTTAAATTTTAACATTCCCTTTTCCAAGAATAATATAATTCTTTGGAAAAATTTCCTGTTCCAATCCAAAATTTTGTTCCTTTTCGAAAATGTTCAGTACTAGCTCAGAATTAGTCAAAAATTGAAAATAATCTGTTTAAACCCGAAATTTTAATTCTTTTCAACAAATTTCATATTCAAATCCAGAATTTCAATTCTTTTTGAAAATTCTAAATTTCAAAAAATTGTACGAATTTTTTCGAAAATACCTTGATTCAACAGAGGATTATCAGTTAACAACTCAAAATTTGTCAAAGATAGAAAATTCCTTGTTCAAATCCGGAATTTTAATATTTTTCAAAAACTTTGCGTTTCAACGAAGAATTAGAATTTTTTGAAAATTCCCCGTTCCAATTCTTAATTTTATTTTTTTCGAAAATATCCCGTTTCAACTTCGAATCAGAATTCATTATATTTAAAAATTCCCTGTTCCAACTTGGAATTAATTTAAATTTTAACATTCCCCTTTTCAAGCAAAAATGTAATTATTTGGAAAAATTTCCTGTTCCAATTCAAAATTTATTTTCTTTTCGAACATTTTCAGCACTAGCTCAGAATTGACTAGAATTTGAAAATTCCCGGTTCCAAGTCAGAATTATTCTAATTCTGGATAAATTCCAGTTCCAAAAATAAATTTTTAAAACAACATATAAATATGTGCTAAAATTATTCAAATTTCAAATAATTTTTCAAAATTGAAAAATAATTTTCAATTTTCCTAGCAATCTTAAAAAATATTATTATTCCTCTGAAGCCTGTTGTTGATGTTCTTAAATTAAAATTTTTAATTCTAGTTCCAGCTCAGCATTGGTTAAAAATTCAAAATTCCCTGTTTAAATCCGAAAATTTAATTCTTTTTGAAAAATTCCCTGTTAAAATACCGAATTTTAATTCTTTAAAAAATGTCTCCATTTCAAGTAATTGTAAGAATTGGATTTTTTTTGTAAAATTGCCTTTTCCAATTCAAAATTTTAATTTTTTCGAAAATATCTCTTTAGCACAGGATAATAATTTTTTGAAATATTCCATTTCCCATTCAAAATCGTTACTCTCCTCGATAAATTCAAATTCCAGCACAGAATTAATTAAAAATTGAAAATTGCTGGTTCAAATCCAAAAGTTTAATTCTTTTCGCAAAATTCTCCATTTCAACTAAGAATTATAATTTTTTATAAAATCACCTGTTCCAATTCATAATTTAAATTTTGTTCGAAAATATCTCGTTCCAACCCAGAATTATAATTTTGTTTAAAAAATTCAATTTTCCATTCAAAATTGGTAAAAAATTGAAAATTGCTTGTTCAAGTCCGGAATTTTAAAACTTCGAAAATTTTCCGTTTCAACTAAGAATTAAAATTTTTCTGTAAAATTCCCTGTTCCAATTCAATTTTTCTTTGTTAATTCTGCAATATTAAAGAAATTTTCTTGAAATATTTCATTCATTTTTGAAAATTTGTTTAGTCGTTATAAATCTCTTTCAATATTCTCTTAAAATTAGTTTATTAAAATAAAAAGTAATTTTGAATTTTTTCAAATCTTTCCAATGTCCCTCTAATTGACTTGAGGTTTTGAATATTTAATTTACTGATTTTAAATGAACAGTCAGATATTTATAAATATTAAGTAAATGCTCTTTTACTTAATCGAAAAATTTAAAATTGCATTGTTTAAAAAGGGAATATTTTAGAGTGAAATTACATTGGAAATTAAATTAAAGCCTTTTATTATAAATAAATTATTTTGAAGTAGTTTTGAAATTAAAAAGAGTTTATAAGGTTCCAATATGGCGTTCACATTTGTTTAACTAATAAGACTTTGCAATTGAAACATTTTAATTTATAACGCTAAAATCTGGACATTCTAAAATTTTGAACTGATTCCGAATCGTCTTGTACAATCAATTATTATTTACTTTTTAAATCTTAAAGTGCAATTCAATTTAAAAAATCATTAATTGTTTATATTTACAGTTGATAAACTAAAAATGTTCGTTATAAAAAATCTTTGATTGTAAACTTTTCTAATTTCTAATTTTTTAAAACTGCATTTTAAAATTGTTATATTGAAATGTACACTTATAAATTAAGAATCTAAAATAACAAATTTTTAAAGTGAAAGGTTTTCGAATTACGCATTCTAAACTGAGTAACATCATAATCGAAATAGGTAAAAATTAAACTAATTATTTTTAAATCAATGGTTAAAATCAAAGTTCGAAGGATTTTTTCTAAATAATTAATATAATAAGTAATTTTTAAATTATTAAGAAGAAGTAATTTCCTAATTTTCTGGAAATAATCAATTTAATGTGACAGGTAAATATTTGTTAGAGTAACCCTCTGATAAGAAGTTCATCAAAATAAAACGTTTTTTCTACAGAAAGTCAATATTCTTAGACTTTGAGACCACTTAATTAAAGCGTAATTGACGAATTTCGTTATCATGCTAATTTATAATCAATAGTTAAAATCGTCATAGTCTAGACAGAAAGATTGCATAGAGGGATTGATAGTTTGTAGACAAGTTGTTAACATTGACACGTTATCATCAATGTAAAACAAAAACTTATACTTTTGTATCACTTTGAATGAATAAAATTAAAAAACAGTTTATTTAACAATAAAATTAATTTGTTTTGTTTAAAAATTTCCTTTAAATAATGATTTTTAAATCGTATTAATTAAATAAGATATAAGAGAGGAAAATAAGCATCGAGAAGTTGTTAACAATCATGGAAACAAATTGCAAACAAAAACTTTTACTTTAAATAAATACGAGTTTAAAAATAAATTTCATGAATAACAAATTAAATTTTTTAAATTACTTTAAATAATTATTATCAAATCACATTAGTTTAATAAGCTACAAGAGAGGAATGAGTATCGACAAATTGTTACAACCATGGAAACAAAATGTAAACAAAAACTTATACTCTTATATAACTTTGCTTGAATGCGATTTTAAGAATAAATAACTTATGATAAACAATAAACGTAATCTTTCATTTTTTTAATTTACTTTAAATAATTATTATCAAATTATATTAGATTAATAAGATATAAGAGAGAAAAATAAGAAGCATCGACAAGTTGTCATCAATGGAAACAAAACCTAAACAAAAATTTATACTTTTATATAAATTTTAATGAATCAGACCTTAAAACATAATGACTTTTATTAAAAAATAAATGTGATTTTTTAATTTTTAATTGACTTTAAATGACATTCAAATCGCATTAGTTGAATCAGGTATAAGAGAGGAGAATAAGAAGCATCGACAAGTTGTTGTCAAACACGGAAACAAAATGCAAAAAAAATGTTTTCTTAAACAATAAGTGTCATTGGTCAATTTTTGTTTACATTAAATGAGGGTCCAATCGTATTAGATTAATAAGGTGTATTTTATTTAAAATTCTTTTTTGATCGTAAATTAAACTGTTTTGTTGAATTTTCGCCTTTTCGGATAGAAAATTCATCCTAGGATTGAAAATATAACTATTTCGGTTTAGATGCACATTCATCTCTTTGTTCAAGAATATTCTCATTTTGTTGAATTCAACGCTTTTTTATTTAAAATTTAAATTTTTTGGTTAAAATACCAAATATTTAAATTTTTAATTGATAATTAATTTTTTCTGTTTAGGCTTCAACGATTTTGCTAAAAAAATCTTTTTTAAGTCAATTTTTCAAACTGAAAATTTGTCTATTCTATTTTTTATTGACATTTCTGTTTAATTAAAAATTTCATTACATTATAGAGAACTGAACTGTTTTGTATAGAAAATTCATCCTTTTTTATTGAAAATTAATATTTTTTGGTAGAAAAGTCAGATTTTCTTGGTTAAAAATGAATTTCGTTCAAAATTCAACTTTTTACATTGAAAATTCAGTAAGTTGAAAATTCAACTATTTGGTTAAAAATGCCAATATTTAGTTTTCAAAAATTTCTGTTTCTTTGTTGTTGAAAATTCGTCTTTCCGGATAGAAAATGAATCATTTGGATTGAAAATTGATCTATTTTGGCAGAAAAAACAACATTTTTGTTTAGGAATGATTTTTCATCTTAAAAATACAAATTTCTTCTGAAGAAACCGCATTTTTTACTTTAAATTTTTAAACAAAAATAAAATTTAATCTCCAGTTAAAAACATTAATTTCCAAGCAAAAAAGAACGTATTTTCAACAAAATAGTCGAATTTTCTATCAAAGTGACGAATTTTCAACTAAATTTTAATTTTCAATACAGAAATTTTAATTTTAAACTAAAAGATTAATTTTTAACCAAAATAATAACATTTTTATCCCAAAAAGACAATTTTTCAACAAAACAGTTGCATTTTGAATCCAAACATGTTAAATTTTATTTAAAAATGTAAATTTTTAACCAAAAAGTTTAATTTTCAACTATTAAGTACCAATCTTGAAAAAAAATTAGTTCTAAATGTAATTTTTAAATGAAAAATACAAATTTTTATCAAAGATCTAACTTTCAAAGAAAAGGTTTAAGTTTTAAATAAAATCCAAAAAGGAAATTTTGCTAAAAACAGTTGAATTTTCTATAAAAAAATCTTGATTTACACTATGGAAGAAAAATATTTAAAAGTATAGTTGAATTATAAAACAAAGCGAAAAATAATTTTCAACAAAGCGGTTGTATTTTCAAGCAATCTAGCCAAATTTTTTTTACAAAACTTTTCATTTTAAATTTGAGTTTTAAATAAAATCCAAAAAGAAGATTTTGCTCCAGACAGTTGAATTTTCAATTCGTAAATATGAATTTTCTTCGAAAAAGTTTATTTAAGCTAAATATTTGAATTTTTTGTAAAAAAAATCTTGGTTTCCACTAAGAAAGAAAAATATTTAACAGAATAGTTGAATTATAAAACAAAACAAAAATAATTTTTAACAAAGCGATTGTATTTTCAATCAAATAGTATAATTTTCGAGCAAACTAGACAAATTTTTTACAAAAATTTTCATTTTAAGTTTAAGTTTTAAGTCAAATCCAAAAAGAAGATTTTGCTCGAAAACAGTTGAATTTTCAATGCTTAAATATGAATTTTCAGCGAAAAAGTTTATTTAGGCTAAATATTTGAATTTTCTGTAAAAAAATCTTGGTTACCAAACAAAATCATTTTCAAACCAACTAGACCGGCTTTCTACAAAAATGGTTCATTTTCTACATAATTGTTAAATTTTCAACCCAAAACAAAAAATACTTTTAAAAAGAGTTTTAATTTAAAATAAAAAGTAGAGCATTTTAACAAGAAGATAAATTTTCAATCAAGAAAGATTCTTTAGTAAAAAGAGAAAAAAATGTCGATCAAATCGGTGAATTTTCAAAAAACAAAACAAGTGAATTTTTAATTAAAAAAGACGAATTGCGCAACAAAACCGTTACAGTTTCAACCAGAAAATGTGAATTCCCAACAAAAAAGTTAATTTTCATCTAAAAACGATCAAGTTTCAACAAAAAATGAAATAGTTAAATCGTCAAGCATGAAAATAAAATGCGAACAAAAACTAAATGCTTTTATACAAACCTGGACGAAAACGATTTTAAAAGAAAATAACGAGTCATAAACTATAACTGCAATTTGTCATTTATTTAAATTTACTTTGCATAATGATTACAAAAGCGAAAGTGCACGCTTTTCGTTCACGCGCAGGATCTCAATGTTTAGCTTTCAAGAAGCTGAAAATATTGATTAGATACCCTTCCAAATATATTATGCTGGGTCATGGCTTTCACTAATTTAAAAATTTACCGGCATTTCCTTCTATTCTAGTTTTAAAATTGAACAATATTTACTGCAAATAACTCAGATTGAATTTTCCATGATGCTAGACTTGGCAGTAATAATATTCAATGCTGACATTCAGTGGTAACAAAGAACTGTTTACATTTGCTTAGTAATGCCCACGATTTCACAAAAACATTGTAAGGAATTGATTAAGAAAAAAACAGTTTATTTGTAACAAAAGTCTTTTCTGCAACAATTTTTTTCATTATTTGAAAATGCTTAGTTCAGACCGGTTCTTGAGTACGAATCACCAAATCATTCAAAATTAATTCTCATTGTAAAATAATTATTAAGAATGTTATTTTATATATTTAATAGATTCCTATTATTGGTAGACACAAATTTATTTTGAATAATACACCTAGTCAAAAATCCATTTTCCTCCATTGTTTCTCAGTAGCAACTAAAGACTAATTTTTGTCTTCAGTTGTTACTGAGAAACAATGGAGTAAAATGAATTTTTGATGAATGTTTAAAAATAAAAGCGATTGCTGAAGAGGTGCAGTACTTACCAAGTGTACAGTGAGGGAGTAACTACACAACTGAAATGAGTTTCAGCCAAAGCCTTGCTTATCGTCGCTTCACGGGACCCTCCAATGCCAGCTCGGCTGGCAAGATGATCGATACATGGACAGGATTCAGGACTGTGTAGGTAGACGGAAAAATCCTACCTTATCTAATCCAGATAAAGATCCGGTGAGTTTCTTGGGAATTTCTAACTGAAAACTCATGACTAGTTTTAACCTGGTGCATTCAGGTTTCTAGGAAGCTTTGTTGACGTTCGACAGCTGATAGCAAGAAACTTCCACTTTTCTTGTTTTTTTCCTTGCCAGACTATACGCGTGCCAATTTTTTTATTAATTTTTATTATTTACGAAATTTTCGAATAACTATTTATTTGTTAAAAAATTTGCCAGTAAAATTCTTTCTAAAATAAGATTCTGAAAGAATGTACTTCATTGCTTTATATATTTTTAGAATTTTATTAATATATATTTATATTAATTATTAGTAATATTGATAAAAATTTGAAATAACTCCAGAAAATTTAAATTTGAACAGAATGAGTTAATAATTAATTAATCAGCTTACAACATAAAAACCATCAAACTGCTATTTTGATTGAAACTTAAACATTCGAATAATTTTTTATTTATTTTTTTTTAAACTTGAAATTTCATTTCTGAAACTTTGAAATATTACTAACCTTCTGTACTAATTGGAAAAAAATTAAAACGTAAGTACATACAATTTGGAAAATTTAATTCAGATACTCATTTCACAATTTTTTTCCACTCATTTCGCACTATTACACAGATAATAGTCAATATTCAATTACCTAATCTTAAAAGGAATAATTCATTATGTTAATTAACTGACAAAAAAATAAAATTCCATCTTTACATAATTTAATATTTAAACAAATTAAACCATCCAGAACTAGCTAATCAGTTTAAAACATAAAAAGCAATAAGCAATTAGTTTTATTAAAAGCTTCAAATGATTCTTAACTTCTGAAAATTTTAATTATTATTTTGTTAATGAACTCTTAAAATAATTTCCTATAAAGTAAAAATATATTTATATATACGTATAATTTTGAGATCAGAATGTAGATACTCATTTCACAATATCTCAAAAATGTACAAAACTTTCAATTTTTCTTGTTTTTTTTCCTTACTAGACTATACACGTGACGACTTTTTTTATTAATTTTTATTATATACGAAATTTGCGAATAAATATTTATTTTTTAAGAATTTTGACAATTAAATTTTTTTCTGAAATTAGATACTGAAAGAATGTAAACAATTAAGCAATAAACAATTATCTTGATTAAAATTTCCAAATAATTTTTGCCTTCTGAAAATATAAAAGGTTAATAAGCTCTTAAAATAATTTTATATAAAATAAACACATATATTTATAGATACATATAATTTTGAGATCAGAATGTAGATACTCATTTCACAACATCTCAAAAATGTACAAAACTTTCACTTTTTCTTTTTTTTTTAAGATAAAATTCTTTTTGAAATTAAATATTACAAGAATTTAAATATTCAAAAAAATTTTACTCTATATTTTTTTGAGATTCTATGAATTATTTTTAATAGTAATTATTAACTATTAATTATTATTAATATTGATCAATTTTAAACCAACTATAGAAAATTTAAGTTTGAACAGAACCAGTTAATAATTAATTAATCAGCTTACAACATAAAAAGCATTAAACTGCTATTTTTATTGAAACTTAGAGATTCGAATAATTTTTTATTTATTTATTTTTAAACTTGAAATTTCATTTCTGAAACTTTGAAATATTACTAACCTTCTGTACTAATTACAAAAAAATTAGAACATAAGTGCGTACCATTTGGAAAATTTAATTCAGATACTCATTTCACAACATTAAAAGCTTTAAAAAAAAAATATATATATATATATATATATTTGTAATAGATTTAGATGTAGATACTCATTTCACAACATCTCAAAAATGTACAAAACTTCCACTTTTTCTTGTTTTCTTTCCTTACTAGACTATACACGTGCCAACTTTTTTTATTAATTTTTATTATATACGAAATTTGCAAATAACTATTTATTTTTTTTAAGAATTTTTACGATAAAATTTTTTCTGAAATTAGATAATGAAAGAATGTAAACAATTAAGCAATAAAAAATTATTTTGATTAAAACCTTCAAATCATTTTTACCTTCTGAAAATATAAAATGTTAATAAACACTTAAAATAATTTCATATAAAATAAAAATTTATTTATATATTAATATAATTTTGAGATCAGAATGTAGATACTCATTTCAGAACATCTCTTTTTTATTTATTTTTAACCACTTTTTTATCAATTTTTATTATATACAAAATTTGCGAATAACGATTTTTTTTTAATTTTGAAGATAAAATTCTTTCTAAAATAAAATACTACAAGAATGTAAACATTCAACAAAAATTTACTCTACATATTTTTGAAATTCTATTAATTACTATTAATATTAATTATTAAATATTAATTACTATTAATATTGATAAATTTTAAACCAACTCTAGACATTTTAAGTTTCAACATAAACAGTTAATAATTAATTAGTCAGCTTACAACAGCAAAAGAATCAAACTCCTATTTTCATTTTTATTATTTTTATTTATTTTTTTTACCTTGAAATTTCTTTTCTGAAACTTTGAAATATCACCAACCTTCTGTACTAATTAAAAAAAATTAAAACAAAAGTACTTTCAATTTGGAAAATTAATTTCAGATACTCATTTCACAACATTAAAAGCTTTACTAAATATATCTATATATAATTGTAATAGAAGTATTTTAAAGAAAAGTAATCTAATATTATACAAATAATAGCCAATATTTAATTACATAATCTTAAAATGAATAATTAATTTATGTTACTTAATTGACCAAAAATAAAATTAAATCTTTGCATAATTAATTATTTAAAAAAAATTAAACCAACAATAATTAGGTATAATCAGTATAAAACATAAGAATAAATAAGCAATTTATTTGATTAAAAGTTTCAAATAATACTTAACTTTTGAAAATTTGAATTATTATTTTATTAATGAACTCTTAAAATAATTTCATATAAAATAAAAACATATTTATTTATACATATAATTTTGAGATCGGAATGTAGATACTTATTTCATAGCATCCTAAACATGTACAAAACTTTCACTTTTTTCCTTACTAGGCTATAAGTATGCCAACTTTTTAAAATTCATTTTTATTATGTACAACATTTTCAAATAACTATTTTTTTTAAATTTTGACGCTAAAATTCTTTTTGAAATTAGATTCTGAAAGAATGTAAACATTAAAAAAAATTTACTCTGTATATTTTTGAAATTCTATTAATTATTATTAATATTAATTATAAACTATTAACTATTATTAATATTGATAAATTTTTACTTATTAGTAGAAAGTTTAAGTTTGAACAGAACCAGTTAATAATTAATTAATCAGCTTACAACTGAAAAAGCATCAAACTCTTATTTTCATTGAAACATTCAAATAATTTTTACTCTGTGAAAATATTTCTTTGAACTTCCATTTCTGGAAATTGAATTGATTAATATTTGAACCTTATTTTTGAAAAAAATTGATATATAATTTCGCATACGGAATTCAGATACTCATTTCAAAGCAGCACACAGATTAAAAAAAAAATATAATTTTAATATAAATAAATTTTTATTATACGAATTTCAGAAAATATTCAATTAAATAGCCTTAAAGCAAATAATCAATTTATGTTTATTAATAGAGAAAACTTAAAATTCAGTCCTTATGAAATTTATTATTGTAAAATAAATAAATTAGTCAATAATCACTTAATCAGTTCACAACATAAAAAACGTATAATTTGGAAAATTTTGCTCATATACTCATTTCACAATATCACAAACTTTACAAAATATATAACTATAATTGATATTTTTTAAACAAAAAATAAACTTATATTATACAAATAATATCCAATATTAAATTATACATATTTTTTTTTAACGAATAATTAATTTATGTTACTTAATTGTCAACAATTAAAATTCAATCTTTATATAATTTAATATTTAAAAAAAGAAACAATCAATAATTAGTTAACCATTTTAAAA
Source organism: Acraspis erinacei (assembly GCA_035041075.1). Taxonomy (NCBI): domain Eukaryota; kingdom Metazoa; phylum Arthropoda; class Insecta; order Hymenoptera; family Cynipidae; genus Acraspis; species Acraspis erinacei. The sequence goes on along the minus strand of JAWWLR010000148.1, from coordinate 21,901,388 downwards.
CATGCAAAGCAATTAACAATTATTTTGATTAAAACCTTCAAATAATTTTTACCTTCTGAAAATTTGGATAATTAATAAACTTTAAAAATAATTGCATATAAAATTAAAATATATTTACATATTCATATCATTTTGAAATTAGAATGTGGATACGCATTTCAAAACATTCCAAAAATTTCAATTTTTCTTGTTTTTTCCTTACAAGGCTACACAATTTTTATTATTAATGAAATTTTACAAAAGATATTTATTTTTGAAAGTATTGACCACTTAAATTCTTGCTTAAATAAGATTATGAAAAAATTTAAACATTCGGTTAATGTTTACATTATATATTTTTGAAATTTTATTAATATAAATTAATATTAATTATTCAATGTTAATTATTATTAATAATGATACATTTTTAACTAATTCTAGAAATTTTAAGTTTAAACCCAATCAGTTAATAATCAATTAATCAGTTTACAACATAAAAAGCATCAAACTATTATTTTCATTGAACATTGAAATAATTTTTACTATGTGAAAATATCACTTTGAACTTTCATTTTTGAAAATTGGATTTATGAATATTTAAAACTAATTTTTGAAAAAAATTAAAAAATTTACATATGATTTTAAATACGGAATTCAGATACTCGTTTCAAGTCAGCAAAAACATTTTAACAAAATTATGTTATTGTATTGTATATCAATTTATGTTACTTAATAGAGAAAACTTAAAATTCAATCTTCTATGTAATTTAATATTGTAAGCGAAAATAATGACTCAATAATCAATTAATCGGTTTACAACATAACAATGTTTTAAAAATTATTTTCATGGACACATTCAAATAATTTTTTTTTTTTTAACTGGAACTTTTTCTTCTGATTTTTTGAAATATCACTAACCTTCTATACTAATTTTCGAAAAAATTAAAACATAAGTACGTATAATTATGCATATTTAATTCAGATACTCATTTCACAACATAGCAGACACTTTAAAAAAATACGTAATTGTAATATAAATACATTTTTATCTTATGAATTTCAGGAAATTTTTTATTACATAGCCTTGAAATAAATAATCAATTTATGTTACTTAATAGAGAAAACTTAAAATGCAGTCCTTATAAAATTTAATATTGTAAAAGAATTTAATGAGTCAATAATCAAATAATTAGTTAACATTTCCTTTCTGAAAATTCGAAATATTAATAACCTTTAATAATAATTTTCGAAAAAATGAAAACATATGTTATGTACGTAAAATTAAAAAAATTTAATTATGATACTTATTTCACAATATCACAAATTTTAAAAACTATAATTATAACATTCGAAAATATTTAAAATTAAATCTTTATATAATATAAAATAAAAAAAAATAAAAAACCAATAATTAGTTAATCATTTTAAAACATAAAAAGCAATAAACAATTATTTTGATTAAAACCTTCGAATAATTTTCACCTTCTGAAAATTTGAATCATTAATAAACTTTTAGACTAATTTCATAAACATTAAATATATTTATATATACATATTTTGAATACGGAATTACTTAATAGAGAAAACTTAAAATTCAATATTTATGTAATTTAATATTGTAAAAGGAATTAATAAGTCAATAATTAACTAAACAGTTCACAACATAAAAAAACTTCAACAAACATTTTTATTGAAACATTCAAATAATTTTACGACTTTAAATTTTTTTTAACTTGAAATTTCATTTCTGAAAATTCGAAATATTACTAACCTTTTTTACTAGTTTTTGAAAAAATTAAAATTTATGTACTTATAATTTCGAAAATTTATTTCAGGTACTCATTTCACATCACAAACTGTTAAAAAATTATAAAATTGTAATAGATGTATTTTTAAAAAAATGTGTATTTTCTTGTATTTTATACAAATAATAGCAAATATTCAATTATGTAATTTTAAATCAATAATCAATTTATGCTACTTAATTGACAACATTAAAATTAAATCTTTATATAATTTAATATTGTAAAATAATAAATAATAAATAATTAGTTAATCAATTATTTTGATTAAAACCTTCAAATAATTTGACCTTCTGAAAATTTGAATTATTATTAAACTTTTAAATTAATTTCATAAAAAAGTTAAATATATTATTATATATAGATATCATTTTAAATATGTAATTCAGATACTCATTTCACAACGTCCTAAAAATTTACAAAACTTCCACTTTTTCTCGTTTTTTTCCTTACTAGACTACTTTACGCGCACCAAGTTTTTATTAATTTTTATTATTTACCAGTTTCAAATAAAAAAAATTTTCTTTAGTTTTCAACACTTAAATTCATGCTTAAATTAGATTATAAAAGAATGTAAACATTAAAATAATTTTTACTTTATATAATTTTGAAATTTTAATTTATGAATATCTTTTAAATTAACTCCAGAAAATTGAAGTTTGAACAAAAGCAGTTAATAATTAATTAATAATTTTACAACATGAAAAGCCTTCAACATTTATTTGCATTGAAACATTCAAATCATTTTAATTTATATCTCTTTAAAACTTGAAGTTTCATTTCTGAAAATTCGATA
>JAWWLR010000148.1:21875661-21892425 GCA_035041075.1 Acraspis erinacei | reverse complement strand
ATCTTTTGGAATCTTTCTAATATTTTGTAAAATATTTGAAATCCTTGAAATATTTATAATAGTTGAAATCTTTGTGACATTTTTATGAAATATTTGTGAAATCTTTTGTTTTAGTTTGAAATCATTGGAACCTTTGAAATCTTCTGAAATTGGTTAAAACCTGATTTTATAGTTTAACGTCTTTGAAATATCTATGAAATCTTTAGTATTCTGAAATCTTTTGCAGTCATTTCAAATCATTAAAATGTTTTTAATCTGTGCAAATCCTTTTGAAATCTTAGAAATCTGGTTTACTTTGTTTAATAAATCTTTGAAAGCTTTTGAAAGCTTTAAAATCACTGAATTCTATGAAATCTTAGTGAAATATTTTCAAATCTTCTAGAATGTTTCGAAACCTTTTGAAATAGTTTCAAATCTTCGAAATGTTTTACAACCCCTGAAATCTGGTGTACTCTACCCTTTTTTATATCCTTTAAATCTTTGGAAAACGTTCAAAATCCTCTTAAATATTTTCAAATCTTTAAAATATATTGAAACCTTTCAAAATCTTTGGCAATATTTGGTAAAACTTCGAAATTTTCAACTAATAATTTTTATAATTTGAAAGTTGAATATCACAAATAAAATGTACACTTTAGCATTCTATATTAGCGGAGACGAAATTAAAAACTTATTGAATAGTTCACAATATTTAAGTCTGTTCATTGAAATCTATTATCTATAAAATAATTGGTTAGGTCCACAAAAAATGCCTAGAATTATCTTAATTTATTCTGTAAATGCCTTGAAAACAAAGTACTGCAAAAAGTTTGACCAGTTTAGCGGGAAACGTGAAGTTTTCAGATTCACTTTATGAGCCCTCGACGATGAGATAAAATCGGCGGATTTGGCTAGCCTCGGGAGTTTGTCGGAGCTATTCGGATTTTTTTATATAGTGTTTTGCAATTTTCTCAACTGAAGATTACAATTTATGTTAGCGCCTATCACAAAAAATAAAAATGTCTCTTATTTATTTTCACTTTCTCATTGACTATTTTAATTTGTAGAATATTTTTATTAATTTATGTTCCTCAAACTATTAATTCCTATAAATAGTTTTGTATTTTTTGATAATAGCATTATCAATTTTTATTATTCTGCATTTTAATACATAAAGTATCAATGTTTGATATTGAATATATTAATTCTTGTTCTCAAGATATTAAATTTTCATATTATAATTGTTAAAGTTTTTTAAGTATGCTAGCTATAATTTTTATTGTCAGACGATTTCCTCAAATCGTAATCGACTATATCAATTATTAATATTGAAATAGCAAGTATTGATATAAAATTTCTTTGAGTGTAGATTCCTGGGAAAATTTAAATTATTTGTTTTTTAAATAATTATTCGAATTATTCGAATAAGTTTAAGAGGTCTTTAAGAAGTCTTTAAAGGAAATAAAAATGTTATTTAAAAAAATGAGATTTCTAAACATTTAAAACACAACATTTACAAGAATTTTAAAAGGTTTCAAAAATAAAAAACTTGTCTCAAATTTTTGACGGAAAATTTGAAATTGGTCGGTAGATTTTAAGAGTCGGTAGATTTCAATTTTGCAGAAATTTTGAAAAATGTTAGGAAAATTTTAAATGATTTTAAATGATATTTAAAAGGTTTTAAAAGAGTTCTGATCATTTTAAATTATATTTCAAAGATTAAAACTTTTTTTAAACAAGATGTAGATTTTTTAAGATTTTGAAAAATTTTAAGATAATACAAAAATTTTCTTAAGATTTTTGAGAATATTGTAAGTGGTTCTATGAGTTAATTTCAAGAGAATATTTAAAAACGTTATAAAAAATTACAAAACATTTCCAAAATCGTCAAAAATGTATCCGGAAGATTTCAAACCATTTTTTGGAATAATTCGTCCCAGTTTAAAAGAAAATTTAGAAATTTTCGGACAGTTGAGAAACATTCTTTTTAACATATAAATTTACAAAATATTTTTAAATTGTTTCCAAACGTCAAAAAGTCTTACATAATTTTGTAATAATTCGAGTCAGCAAAAAATATCCACAAAATTATAAGGATTTTAAAGGATTACAAATATTTTAGAATATTTTTAATAGTTCCATGATATTTCACAAACCTACCTACATGCCATTTTATCAATTTTGTATACGGAAAAAGATTTTATTTAACACATGACCTCAAAAGAATTTTAATTCCATAAACTTCATTTTTTATATTAAAATTAACGAAAAAACAAAAATTTTCAACCTCTTGAAATTTTCAGTTACAGTTACTGAAAATTCATCAACTGAAACTGAAAATTCCTGAACTTTAACAGAATTTTCTGAAACATGTGGCAGTTACCGTTGCTGAAATTTCTGTTAGAGTTTAGGAAAATTTAGAGACGGTTTCTGCATAAAGCTTGTGACGCGTCTGAAAATTCCTGCAGAAATTTCAAACACTGATAGATGAAAATTCAATATATTTATTAGTTGCGCTGCTTTAAAAATTTCTCGATAATCAGTTTTTCCTATATTTAAAGAAAATGAGGACCCTTTATACTCTGGTCTTCACCTTGGTCGTACTTCTTAATTCAATTGGCAAGTATACTATCAATTAGTATCACCTTTAAAGGTATTATGAGTATACAAACAAGCACAAAATTATTTTAATAATTTTTTTCCTGATTGTTGACTCATGACAATTCATCATGCATAATACTTACACACCTAATAAATAATACATACATAATAAACGTTTATATTTATCTGGTTTTCAGCATGGTCCTGCTTCTTAATTCTATTGGTAATTATAGTATCAATATATATATATATATATATATATCTACTTTAAAGTTATCAAATTACTCAATTAATTTTATGCTTGATTGCATACGCAGAATAACTTTAATGATGATACCAATTTATACTATATTTACCGATAGAATTTAGAAGCGCGACCAACGTGAGGACCAGAGTATAAAGGGTCCATATTTTCTTTAAATATAGGAAAACCTAATTTTCGAGAAATTTTTAAAACAGCGTAACTAATGAATGTTCTGATGCTCCGTGTATATATATACTATTTTTTCATATTTGTGTTTTCCCCTTCCTGAAGATGGATTGTAAAAGACTTTATGGTGGGGCTTTGTGACCTGAAAAATTCTTGTCAGCATCGCCTTATTTATTCAGTTGTTAATTTCTCGCACATGTTTCATCATTTTACCTTGATAACTCAAAACCCGAGTGCGCAATCAGAAAAAAGATTAAATTTGATTCTAAAAAGATTGCGGCGAATCAGAGAAAAATATTAATTGGCTATCAATTAGAGAAAAGTTTCTTCTTCCAATGACAAATTTCTTTTTATTTAAAATAATTTTCACCATTCTTAGGCTATTTTTTGTTGAATAAGAAAGAAAAATTGATACTTTAGTTTTTCATGCTTGAAAAATATGTACCATTTTTTAAGGAGGTGTATTTATATTTTACCTTGAGAAGTTCAGTGAAACTGATGTTTATAGAGAACATGAATTAAAATCTCACTTTGACACATATTTTTCAGAGCAGTCTTTTATGGAATTAAAATTCTTTTGAGGTCATGTTTTAAATAAAATCTTTTTCCGTATACAAAATTTTCTAAAATATTTGTAATCCTTTAAAATCCTTATAAAGTTGAGGATATTTTTTGCAAATCCATAGAATTTATTTTTTCAAATATCCTTAAATTTTGAGATAGTATTAAATCCTTAAAACTTGTGAAAGCTTTGCAAAATCCATTCAAAAGAATTAAAATCCTGTATCAATTCCTTTGAAGGATGTTGGAATCCTTTGCCATACTTTTAAGTCAATTTTTATGTAATGGCTTTTAAGGATTTTGAAGATTTTAAAATGACAACATTTTTTCTTTAGATTCCAGGGAAAATTTTAATTATTTTTGTTTTAAATAATTATTCGAATAAGTTTAAGAGGCATGTAGAAGTCTTTAAAGGATAGAAAAATAATGTTATCTAAAAAAATGTAGAATTCTAAACATTTCAAACACAAAATTTACAAGAATTTTAAAAGGTTTAGAGAATAAAAAATTTGTGTCAAAATTTCTCGAAAAATTTGACATTATTTGGAGGATTTGAAGACAATTTTTTAATTTTACAGAATTTTTGCGAAATTCTAGGAAAATTTCAAATCATTTTAAATTATATTTCAAAGATTGAAAATTTTTTTGAACAAGATGTAAATTTAAAAAAATTTTTAAATTAAATTTTGAAGATTTTGAAAAATTATGAGAAAATACAAAAATTTTCTGAAGATTTTTGGGAATATTGTAAGTGGTTCTTTTAGTTAATTTTAAGAGAATATTTAAAAAGATTATAAAAAATTAAAAAATATTTTCAAAATTGTCAAAAAGGAATCCGGAAGATTTCAAACCATTTTTTCTGAATAATTCGTGTCAGTTTAAAAGAAAATTTATTTATTATTTTCCTTTCAAATTATAATTTGCCTTCATCTTTTTTATCCTGGGCTGAAAAATAATTTTTGGTATCAAATTCAAAAATGTTGCAAGTTTGTCTTTCTCAGTTGAAAATTCATATCTTGAGAGGCATTTCGAAGTCTTTAAAGGATACAATAATAATGTTATCTAAAAAAATTTAGAATTCTAAACATTTCAAACACAAAATTTACAAGAATTTCAAAAGGTTTAGAGAATAAAAAATTTGTCAAAAAATTTCTCGGAAAGTTTGAAATTAGTCGGTAGATTTGAAGACCATTTTTTAATTTTGCAGAATTTTGGCGAAATGTTAGGAAAATTTCGAATGACTTTAAATGATTTTTCAAAGGTTTTAAAAAGATTCAAATCATTTTAAATTATATCTCAAAGATTCAAATTTTTTTAAACAAGATGTAGATTTTTCAAGATTTTGAAATTAAAGTTTGAAGATTTGGAACATTTTTTAGATAATAAAAAAATTTGCTTGAGACTTTTGGGAATTTGGGAATTTTTTAAAGAGGTTCTTTTAGTTAATTTTAAGAGAATATTTAAAAACATTATAAAACATTACAAAATATTTCCAAAATTGTCAAAAAGGAATCCGGAAGATTTCAAACTATTTTTTTTTAATAATTCGAGTCAGTTTAAAAGAAAATTTATTTACTATTTTCCTTTCAAATTATAATTTGCCTTCATCTTTTTTATCCTGGGCTGAAAAATATTTTTTGGTTTCAAATAAAAAAATTTTGTTCCAAGTTCAAACACAAAATTTACATGAATTTTAAAAAGTTTTGAAATTAAAAAATTTGTCTCAAAATTTCTCGGAAAATTTGAAATTAGTCGGAAGATTTGAAGACAATTTTTTAATCTTGCAGAATCTTTGCGAAATGTTACGAAAATTTCAAATGATATTTCAAAGGTTTTACAAAAATTCAAATCATTTTAAATTATATTTCAAAGATTAAAAATTTTTTTAAACAAGATGTAGATTTTTGAAGATTTTGAAATTAAATTTTGAAGATTTTGAAAAATTTTGAGATAATACAAAAATTTGCTTAAGATTTATGGAAATATTGTAAGTGGTTCTTTTAGTTAATTTCAAGAGAATATTTAAAAAGATTATAAAAAATTACAAAATATTTCTAAAATCGTCAAAAATGAATCCGGAAGATTTCAAACCATTTTCTGGAATAATTCAAGTCAGTTTAAAACAAAATTTATGAATTTTCGGACAGTTGAAAAAATGATTTTTTTTTTTAATATATATATTTACAAAAGATTTTTAAATTGTTTTTAAACGTCAAGAAGTCTTAAATAATTTTGTAGCTATTAAAAACTGTTCTAAAGTTTTTTTAAATTCTGTCAATTAAAAACAAATTACTAGAAAATATCTAGATAATTTTTCGATAAATCTGAAATCTTCATAAATATTTAAAAATTTTTAATTTTGGTTTACAAATTATAATTTGCCTTCATTTTATTTATTCTGGGCTGAAAAATAATTTTTGGTTTCAAATTCAAAAATTTTGTTCCAAGTTCGTCTTTCTCATTTGAAAATTCATATCCTAACCCCCTAACCATTTTGTTAAAAATTCATCTTTTTTGGAGGATTCAAATCTTTTGGAAAAAAATTGCTTTTTCTCTGGTTGAAAATTGATTTTTTTTGGTTTATAATATTAGTTCAAAATTCCTCCTCTTAGGTGAAGATTTCACTATTTTTTGAAATTATTTTTTTCGTTTAGAATAAAAAAATACTATTCTACTTTTGGTTAAAAATGATTATTTTCAATTCAAAATTGATGTTTTATAGTTAAAAATTCTACTGCTTTATTCGAAATTAATTTCATTAGCTGAAAATCAATCTTTTTGGCTTTAAGTGAAAGATTAATTTTTTGTTTGGAAAATTCGTTTTTTTTTGCTAGAATATTCATGTTCTTTGGTTAAAACAGTAAATTGCTAATTAAAAATTAATCTATTTTAGTTAAATATCTAACTATTTTATAGAAAATTCATCGCTTTGATTTTAATTAAAAATATTCTTCAGTTGAAATATCAACTATTACAAGTTTTTTAGAGTTAATATTTTTTCGGTAAAAATTCAACTGTTTGGTTTTATATTTCTTTTTTGTTTAAATTTCAGATTTTTGGATTGAAAATTTAACTGTTTTGTAAAAAATTCAATTAAACAATTCAAACCATTCCTGTTTAAAATTTAATTAGTTTGTGGAAAATTCACTTCTTCGGTTGAAAATTGAAATATTTGTTTTAAAATTCTTTTTTTTTCGAAGTAAAAGTTCATATTTTTTGGTTGAAAATTAAACAGTTTTGCAAGAAATTATTCTTATTCGGTTGAATCTAATTTTAAAAATTTTAAATTTAACATATTTTTTTGGCTGAAACATCAAATTTTACATTTTTCATTTGGAATTTATTTTTCTTTGGTTGAAAATTTAACAATTATACTAAAAATTGAACTGTTTGCTTGAAAGTTACTTTTTTTTAAATTCATATTTTTAAGTTGAAAATTCAACTGTTTTTTGAAAAAATTGTGTTTTTTGCTTAAAATTCTCAAAATTTGGTAGAAAATTCAATTACGTCGTTAAAAATTCTATTATTTCTCTAAAAATTAGTTATTTTTTATGAAAATTGATATTTTCGGTTTCAAAAATTCAATTACTTTGAAGAAAATTCGATTTTTTTGTTCAACATTCAACTGTTTTATTGAAAATTCTTTTTTTTGGGAACTTTTTGGTACAAATTTAACTTTTTGGTTTTAAGATGCAAAAATTTGGTAGAAAATTCAATTGGTTCCAAAATCCATTGAACGTTCAACTGTTTTATTGAAAATTCATTTTTTTTAGGCTATAAATGGTAACTGGTTGAAAAAAATCTATTTTGGTTAAATATTGAAATATTTTGTAGAAAATTAAACGCTTTGATTTTAAATTAAAATATTTTTTGGATGAGATCTCAAATTTTACATTTTTCATTAGGAATGAATCTTTCTTTGGTCGAAAAATTTAATTAATTATTTAGTTTAAAATAAATTATTTTTATTGGACATTCAAATTTTCGGATGAAAAATTCAATCTTGCAGAAAATTCGCTTCTTTGGCTGAGCTCTGAAATATTTGCTTAGAAATTTGTTTTTTCAGAGTAAAAATGCATATTTTTGGTTTAAAAATTCAACTTTTTTTATTGGAAAATCAGTTATTTGTTTAAAAATCACCTTTTTTTCTTCAAAATTCATATTTGTAGTTTGAAAATTAAACTGTTTTGTAAAGATTTGTCTTTTTCGTTTGAAAACTTAAAAATTTGTTTAAAAAATTCAATTATTTGGTTAAAAATGAACTATTTTTGTTAGAAATTTATATTTTCGAATTAAAAATTCAATACTTTGCGGAAAATTCGATTTTTGTGTTTAACGATCAATTTTTTTATTAAATATTTTTTCGCTGCTAAAAATTCGTATTTTCTGCTTGAAACTTCGATTGTTTTGTAGAAAATTAATCTTTTTTCGTCGAGATATCAACTTTTATATTTAACATTCGAAATTTATCTTTCTTTGGTCGTAAAATTTTACTATTGTATTGAAAATTCAAGTATTTTTTTAAAAAAGTATAATTTTTTCTTCAAAACTCATATTACTATTCAAAATTTAAATGTGTTGCAAAAATTTGACTTTTGGTTTTTAAAATATAAAAATTTGGCAGAAAATTCAATTATTTGCTTGCAAATAAATTATTCTGGTTGGAAAATCATATTTTCGGATAAAAAATGCAATCTTGCAGAAAATTCGCTTCTTTGTTTAAACATTAAATATTTGGTTGAAAATTTTTTTTCAGAGTCAAAATTCATATTTTTGTGTTGAATATTTAACCAATTTATTGAAAAATCATTTATTTATTTAATAAGTACCTTCTTTCTTCAAAATTCATATTTTTATTTTGAAAATTCAACTCTCTTCTACAAATTTGACTTTTTGTTTTGAAAATATAAAAATTTGGCAGAAAATTCAATTATTTGCTTGGAAATGAATTATTTTGGTTGGAAAATAATATTTTCTAATCAAAAATGCAATCTTGCAGAAAAATTGCTTCTTTGGTTGAACATTGAAATATTTTGTTGACAATTCTTTTTTTTCAATTGAGTAAAAATTCGTATTTTTCGGTTGAAAATTCAAATATTTTGCAGAAAACAGTTTTTTTAGTCGTTTAGTAATCTTTTTTTGAATGAATTTAATTGTTCTGGATCTAAACTTAAAATCCTTTTTATTTGATACATTAATTTTTACATTTTTCATCATTTTTATCCACTTTACAAATATTTGCAGAATTTTCAAAGGGAAGATGAGATAACGAATATAATATAATACTAAAACGTGATTCACAATGATAATTTCGTTGCTCTGATGAAACAATTTTTTATAAATTAGCTATCTCTCTTTATGAAAATTAAATTATTTTTGGGAGTTTCTTTTCCTTTCAGCGATTTCCCGAAATTTATTGGCAAATATTAATATAATTGTTTTTTTCCATAAACTATCTTGCTTCATTATTTATAAAAAATGGTAATAATTAAAAACCCACAATGACGAATAATTAAAACTTTCTATAGAAAACTAGAAAAATTTACAACGAAAAAAAATTTCAAAATCAAAAACACTATTTTTTTGAAAATAAAAAACAGTATTTTTCGAAAAGTGACTTTTTCAGATTGTAAAAAATTCTCATTTTTCTTAACTTTGTTCAAACAATGAGACGGCGATTTTTTGAAATTGAAGACGGGCTACCGCAAGTTTACAATTTCGGAATATGACTTTATTGTTTCAATGGAGTGAGGAAGCTGATACCATCGAGTTATTTTATCAATTTTTTTTCTATTTTTTTATTTTGCAGATTTTTTCCTTTTTATAGCCTTTTTTGTTGTAATAAATACAGTCAGAAATAAATAAATAAAAATAATAAAAATATAAAATTAGTAATTTCCTATTAATTTCAGGTGGCTAACTTTTAGCTAATTGAATTTTTTTAATTTCACAAACAATTAGTTATATTTTACAAATTCTGATTTAGAGATATCTCAAATTATGGTTTGAAAACCCCATAAGGCTTAAGACGCATTTCCCATAAAAAAATAGTTTTTTAAAAATTATTAACAGAATCGTTAATATTAAATTAACCGAATTGAAAGTCAACATTTATCTTCAAAATCAGCCATAAAATGCGAAACAAAACTTATTTTTTAAATATCACCATTAGTTTGTTTTATAGGGTTACAAAAAACACCATAAGTGAAAAATTGGGTTTTGCGAATTTCTGGTTCAAATTATGATTTTTTACAGTTTTTAAATACAAATTGTTTCTGAAACATCAAATACTGCTTTTTACTTATAAATCGATGTTAAAATAAATAGTTTAAACAATTTATTATTGTTGTAGCAATTTTCTCTCAGAATAGAGCTAGAAAGTCGCGGTTTTTTTTTTAATTTAACCAAAATAATTGTTTAAGCAATTAATTATTATTTATGAAAATATTGTCTTAGTTGAACCCTAGATGGTTATAGTTTTTTCACAATTTTCTTTTTGTCCACTTTTCAATTAGAGTGAGGCAATAATCACTTCAAGTAAATAAAAATTATTGTTTAAACAATTTATTAATATATTTAATATAAACTCTATGAATAATCGTAGAAAGTTGCGGTTTTTTCCTAAATTTACAACTTTTTTCTTCTTTTAACTTAAAGTGTGGTAATGATTAATAAAATTTAATAAACGTAATTTTGTTAACAAAAATTATTATTGTTCATAACTATCATCTCTTATAATAATAAAAAAGAAATATATTAGTAAAAAAATTATAATAAATAAATCTATAAATAATCTTCTCTTTTCTGAAATTTTCACATTTTCAAGAATATTTCAAATATTTGTTTTATTTAAGAAAAATATATTCACAGAAAAGAAAAGTGATTATTTAAAAGACCATTCTCTGTGTTGTTTATTTATTATTTGCTTATAACTAAAACACTATAGCAAAGCTAAATTTTTTTTTAATTCGAAAATTTTTAGAAATTATCTGAGAGGAGATAGTTATAAACACTAATAAATTGTTTAAAAAATTATATTTGTTACATTGAACTATTAATTTCCTAACTAAGTGAAAAATTAACAAAAAGTGGAAAATTTTGGTAAAAACCGCTACTATCTAGCATTGCTATTGGACAAAATAGTTATAAACAATAATATTTTTTAAAAATAATTATTTTAGTTAAATTTGATTAATTTTTATCATGTTCTAACTGAATAGTGGATAAAAATGTAATATTTTATAAAAACTTCAACTCTATATCATTAATCGTAGATCATATTATGTAAAATAATAATAAACTGTTTAAACAATTATGTTTGTCAACTTGAATTTATTCTTACCTCTTTTCTAAGTGAAAAGTTGAAAAAAAGGAAAATTTCAGTAAGAACCGCAACTATCTGGTATCATTATAGGACAAGATCATTAAAAAATATAATAATTTGTTTAAATAATTATGGTTGTTAAATTTTATTAATATTCACCTCGCTCTAAGTGAAAAGTTGATAAAAAGTTAAATAATGAAGAAAAAACTCACACTTTCTATCATTATTTACAGATAATATTGTCTAAAATAATAATAAATTGTTTAAACAATTATTTTTTCAACTTAAATTAATTCTTACTTAACTTTAAATGACAACTTGACAAAATATTGGAAATTTCGAAAAAGCCGAAATTATCGAGCATTACTACATGATAAGATATTATAAACAATTCTGATTTGTTTAAATAATTATTTCGTTTAAATTTTATTAATTTTTACTTCGCTTTAAGTAAGAAGTGTACAAAAACTTGAATATTTCACAAAAAACTTCAACTTTCTATAATTATTTACAGATAATACTATTTAAAATTATAATAAATTGTTTAAATAATTATGCTTGTCAACTTAAAATAAGTATTATTTCTCTAAAAGGGAAAAAGTAGCAAAAAGTTAAAAATTTCAGAAAAAGCCGCAACTGCCTGGCATTACTATATGAGAAGATAGTTTTAAACAATCAAAATTTGTTTAAACAATTGTTTCGTTAAATTATATTGGTTTTAACCTCGTTCTGAGTGAAAAATGAACAAATAGTTTTAAATTTCAGAGAGAACCGAAATTTTCAATCATTATTCAGAGATAATATTATTAAAAATGAGAATAAATTGTTTAAACAATTATATTTTTCAACTATAATAAATTAATAACCTATCTTAATTAAAAAATTAGATAAAAATTTTTCTATTTATTACGTGTTCTATGTTTATAACTATTTCAAATTATTATGAACAGACCTAAATTTTTTTTGTTTTTACAAAGCAATTAGTTTTTCACTATTGAATTAGGAGACAAACAAGTTTTATTTTTTATCAGAGATTTAAAAAATCATTAAAATTTTTTTTGATAATAAATAATGAATTTGCTAAAAAAAATTATTTTTACAAAAACAGACCAGATTTAGAGATAATAACGAAGAGACTCATAATCAGCACTGATTAGTGCATACAGAAGGGTTAGTCAAACAATGATTCATCATTCTTGAGGAAATGTAACAGAGATTATGAGATTTTGGGATGATTTGATGACAGGGATAAGGGTTAGGATAAAGATATGAACACAGGCCAAAATAATTTTCCGAAATTTTGGAATTTGCGATTTCATTATTTTATTTTTTTACGTTAATTAATAATAATCTAAATTAAAAATTATTCATATCTTTTGTTGAAAAACTACTATTTGGTTAAAAATTTAACTCCTCTAGTTGAAAATGAAATTTTGTATTGAAAATTCATAATTTTTTTTTTTAAATAAATTTTTTTACTGAAAATTGTTCTTTTCCATTTTTAAACAAAAGTTTATAATTTTTTGTTAAAATGTCCACAATAAGTCTGAAAATTCTTGTATTTTGTTAAAAATTCGTCTTTTTGAGTAGAAAATTAATCTTCTTTATGGAAATTTGAACTACTTTATATTTATTTGATTAGTTGTTTATTTATCTATTTGCTTTTAAATATAATTATTTGGTTAAAAATTCATTTTATTGGTTGCAAATTCATCTTTTTAAATAAAATTTTACCAATTCTATTTGTGTTTGAAAATTTATAACTTTAGTTGAAACTTCAAGTATTTGGTTGAAAATTCCTATATTTTGTTAAATATCTGATTCCAATTAGAGTTTTTGTTCCAAATGTATCATTTTTTTTTTTAAATTCAGCTGATTTGTTGAAAATTCCTGTATTTTGTTAAAAGTATTGAATTTTTTATTTTTTCAGTTTAGCACTAATTTATTTATCTGCGTTGTTGTAAATATAATATTTTGATGAAAATTTCCTTTCCACTGGTTGAAAATTATTATTCTTTTTTTATTTTATTTTTTTTCAACTGAAAATTTAACTATCCCATTTTTGGTTTAAAATTTATCATTTTTATTTGGAAATTCATCTTTTTTGTTAGAAAATTAATCTTCTTGTTTAAAAGCTGAACGACTAGACAAATATTTATTTTATTAGTTGTATATTTATCTCTTTAGTTGTAAATATTAATATGTTTTTTTAAATTCTTTTGTATAAACATAAAATTAATTTTGTTGAACAGAAAATTTAACAATTCAATTTGCGTCACAAAATTTATGACTTTTAGCTAAAAATTGAGTAAAATTTATAATTTGCAATACTTCTTTGAAAGTTAAACAACTTTGTTAAGAATTTATTTTATTGGTTCTTGATTTATCTCCTGGGTTATAAATATAATTATTTTATTAAAAATTCGTTTTTATTGACAGAAAATCAACTTTAAAAAAATTAAATTTGGTATTGTAAATTCATATTTTTAGAATTAAAAATTAATTTGTTAACTGAAAATTTAATAATAATATTTTTGACTTAAAATGTATCATGTTCTCTTTTCTGATAAAAAATTAATATTCTTGTTTAAAAATTTTTGGGTAAAGATTATTAATTTTTTTTCATTGAAGATTGAATTTTTATAACAAAAAATGATCTTAATTCAATTTTTGGCAAAGTTTTATAATTTTTGGTTGAAAATTTAACAATTTGTATGAAAATCCCCTTAATTTGTTAAATACTCGTCTTCTTCTGTTGAAAAATAATCTTCTTGGTTGAAAGTGTAACTACTTTGTTAAATATTCTCTTAGTTGTTTGTTTATTTCTTTGGTTATAAATATAATAATTTCGTTAAAAATTAGTTTTTATTTGTTGAAAATGAACTCTTTTGTTGAAAAAAATAATTTTTTTAATTGACGTTTTCTTTTAAGTTCAAAATTATTCGATTCCGTTTTTGTTTGAAAATTTCTGTATTTTGTTAAAAGTATTGAATTTTAAATTTTTTCATATTAGTACTAATTTATTTATCTTCGTCGTTGTTAATATAATATTTTGATGAAAATTCCCTTTTCACTGGTTGGAAATTATTATTCTTTTTTTCTTTTTTTCCAACTGAAAATTTAGTTATTCCATTTTTGGTTAAACATTTATCATTTTTATTTGAAAATTCAGCTTTTTGGTTGAAAATTCCTGTATTTTGTTAAAAATTCATCTTTTTTTGGTTGAAAATTAATCTTGTTGGTTAAGAGCTGAACGACTAGATAAATATTTATTTTATTAGTTGTGTATTTATCTCTTTAGTTGTAAATATTATTATATTTTTTTCAATTCTTTTTTATACGCAGGATATTAATTTTGTTGAACAGAAAATTTAACAATTCAAATTGCGGCACAAAATTTATGATTTTTAGTTAAAAATTTAGTAAAGTTTATAATTTGCAATACTTCTTTGAAAGTTAAACAACTTTGTTAAGAATTTATTTTATTGGTTCTTGATTTATCTCCTGGGTTATAAATATAATTATTTTATTAAAAATTCGTTTTTATTGATAGAAAATCAACTTTTTTTAACTTAAATTTTGAAAGAAAATTCGTATTTTTTAAAATTAGAAAATTGAACTATTTGGTTGAAAATTCCTATATTCTGTTAAAAGTTTGTATTTTCTGATAGAAAATTAATATTCTTGTTTAAAAAATTTTGGGTATAGATTATTAATTTTTCATTGAAGATTGAATTTTTATAAAAGAAAATTATCTTATTCCAGATTTGGCAAAGTTTTATCATTTTTGGTTGAAAATTTAACAATTTGTATGGAAATCCCCTTATTTTGTTAAATATTTGTCTTTTTTGGTTGAAAATTAATCTTCTTGGTTGAAAGTTGAACTACTTTGTTAAATATTCTCTTAGTTGTTTGTTTATTTCTTCGGTTATAAATATAATAATTTGGTTTAAATTAGTTTTTGATTGTTGAAAATTAACTATTTTGTTGAAAAACAATATTTTTTAATTAACGTTTTCTTTTAAGGTCAAAATTATTCTATTCCGTTTTTGGCTGAAAATTTCTGTATTTTTTTTTAAACATCGCCTTTTCTGATTGAAAATGATTAATCTTCTTGGTTAAAAATTGAACTATTTGGTTGAAAGTTAAACTGTTTGTTGAAAGTTGAATTTATTTGTTAAAAATTAAAATATTTTATTTATAGTTCACATTTGCTTATTTTTTTAAATTAATTTTTGAACTCAAAATTTAACTTTTTCATTTTTTGTTGAAAATATACTGTTTTTAGGAAAAAATTTCTGCTTTTTTGGTTGACAATTCATCCATTTGTTTAAAGGTTGAATCAATTTATTGATAAATGTTCAATGCCGTTTCAACAACTGGGTTGAAAATTTGTTTTTATCGTGACTAAAAAAAAACATTTTAGTTAAAAATTAATCTTTTTGATTTGGAAATCAAATTAATTTTTTGACCTGAAAATTATCCTATTTCATTTTTGTTTGAAAATGTTTCTATTATGTTGAAAGTTCTTCTTTTCAGTAGTAGGTTTGTAAATATATTTATTTTCTTGAAAATTCGTTTTTAATAATTGAAAATAAACTTTTTTTAATTAAGTTTTTTTGCGAATTCGTATTTTTTTAAATTAACAACTAATTCCTCAACTGGAAAATTAACTAGTCTATTTGTGGTTCAAAACTTTTACGTTTACTTAAAAATTCAACAATTTGTATGAAAATTCCTTTATTTTGTTAAGAATTAGTCTTTTATGGTAGAAAATTAATCTTTATGGTTCAAAATTTAATTACTTTGTTAAATATTCACATTAATAGTTTTTTATTTACTCGTTTGGTCATAAATAAAGTTATTTTGTTGAAAACTAGTTTTTATTGATTGAAAATTAACTATTTGGACAAAAATCCATATATTTTTAATTCACTTTTTTAAATAGAAAATTATTCTATTCCATTGTTGGTTGCAAATTTACATTTTTAGAGGTAACTAAAGCTATTTAGTTGAAAATATACTTTGTTTAAAGTTAATATTTGTTTATTTTTTTCAATTAATCTTTTTAACTTTTTTAATCAGCTCTTTGTTTGCAAAATATAACTAATTTATTGAAAAATCCTTTTATAGGTTGAAAGTTAATTTTTCTAATTGAAAATTTAAATATTTAATTAATGTTTGAAAATTGATTGTTTTTAAGTTGACACCTCAAGTACTTTGTTGAAAATGAACTATTTTTATAAACGTTCAAGGAAGATTTAACAACTTGGTTGAAAATTTGCTTTTATCTTGAATAAAAAATTATTTTTGATTACAAATATGTCTTTCTAGTTTGAAAATTAATTTTTTGAACTGATACTTCAATTATTTAATTATAGGTTGCAAATTCAAGGTTCATTATTTTAGATGAAAATTCATCTATTTGCTTGAAAATTAATCTGTTTTGTTGAAAATTTATTTTTCATGTTTTTTAAAGTAATTTGTTTGATCAAAAATTAAACTCTTGTATTGAAAGTTCATCTTTTTCGACAAAAATCCAACTGCTATAAAAAAATTCAATAACATTTATTATTTTTCAGTTAAACGAAAAAAAAGTCAAAATTTTTCTATAATTTTTTTTAAATCAATTTTTGTTATTCTTCCTGCATTTTGATAATCCTATTACCGTCAAAAATAGAAGTCCGAATGTCTGGCGTTTTCAAAACCCTGGTTTTAGGCTTTTTTCCCTCGTAGTTTTTCCAAAATGGCGGTTTTGGTGAAACAGCGTGATGTTGAACTTCATGATTTTTTTTCTCGAAAAGTATAAACTTAACGAAAAAATGTCTTTGTACGAAAATTGCTTAGAATTGCTTAGAGAATACGTATA
>JAWWLR010000148.1:21839892-21858661 GCA_035041075.1 Acraspis erinacei | reverse complement strand
CAGCAAAATGCGGAGGCCGTCAATTCTCGGAATGTCATAAACTGGGGGTTCTTATATCGGGAGTTGAGTGTAGTAATATGTCATTATTATTGAGGCTGGCCGAAACAGAACAGCATTTTAATTTTATAAGCCTTTGAAAATATTCAGAACCTTCTATAAGAAGATTAATTTCTTATAAAATACTTGAATTTTCAACAAAATCATTACATTTTCAATAAAGGACTTCAAAATTGGGTTATTTTTTTTGTGTTCCAGGGGCAAATTTATTCAAATTTAGAAGGTGTACAAAAATCCAATTTTCAAGTTGTAAAATGAGAATTTAGCTTTTAGCTATTAAGTTAAATTTGACCAAAGTTGTATTAAAAATTATTGTTATTTGAAATTCAAACAATAATTTTCGAAAGTTTAAACATTAAAAATTATTTAAAAAATAGAAAAATCTCAGTATAAATTCGTAATCAATAAAACATATTTATCAAAATATTTGAATTTTTTTAATTCAGGAATTTTTCAATTCGGGAATTCCACAGTGTCGGGAATTTTATTTTTCGGGATTTTTCAGTCGTCCACAAATAATGAAGAAAATTATTTTTTTCTTATCTTTTCAGACCTTATTTCAAAAATGTATCTTTGTAGGTAGAAAATTTAAATATCTGGTTAGAATTGAATTATTTTGTCGATAATCGATTTTTTTTGCTTGAAAGTCGATCTATTTGATTGCAAGCGCAATTGTTTGACTAAAATTTTTTTTTTTTATCGCAAATTCAACTCTGATTAAAAATGAAGTTTTGGTTAAAAAATGATCTCTTTTTCGTTTTCAAACTAAAATCATTTCTGATAAATTCTTCTTTTTATAAACTATTTTTATTTAACTCATCTCTTTTTGTAAAAAATTTAATTTTGAATTCAATATGGCACCTAAAATATTTAAACAAAAATGTATTCCTCTATCAGCCTATTTTTACCGTAGTTTAAAAAATCAACCTATTTCTCCTTTGTTGAGAAAATTTTTCACAGTGAAATTTGGAAGAGCCTTAAAAAAAATTTTCTCTTACGTCAAATAAACTAATGACTTTGTTATCAATCTTATCACGAGTGTGAATACCCCAGTTTTTTCTGATTGTTTAAAGTTTGCTTTTAAGTCTGGTTGAAACGGAAGCTAATGATAAACAATATAGTCGGGATTCCTGAATGAGTTTCGCAGTCAGTTTACAAAAGACAAGGTTTTCTGATACCAGCAACCTGTTATTCGTTCGAGACCTTCGCTCTGCTAGTAATGAACTCGGGGTACAAAGAGGACGTCGAACTTCAAACGCTATGTACTCGTCTCGGGAAAGCCTTAATCATCCGGAAAGCAGACTTTTGATAATTCATTTAAGTAAAGAAGTTACAAATTTGACATTGACAAAAATAAAAAAAGTGGCCCATGAGGGGATCGAACCCGCGACCTTCGCGTTATTAGCACGACGCTCTAACCAACTGAGCTAATGGGCCAGATGTATGGCAGGTCTTAAAAAAGGGAGACAAACCGAGGGCAATTTTTATTGGACCTTTATTAGACTACTAATGCATTGAAGCAACTTTTAAAAGTGTGGATTGGTTTGATTTTCATTTTTAAACAAATTATTTAAAAAATAATCGTTTTTTTTCTTTGGAATTGCTTTTAAAAACACTTTTTCTTAATTCAGGATTAGTGATTAAAATATAATAATAACTTTTTTTTTAATTGTGAAGATTAATTTTCGGCCGAAAAATGGATTAAATAAAAGAAAGAGTTTTCAACCAAAAAGTTACATTTCTAACTAAAAAACATAAATTTCCACCAAAGGGAAAACGCAAAAAAAAATTTCAACAAAAAGGGACGATTTTTCAAACAAAACGATGAATCATTAAAAACGAAATCTTTTTAATCTTTAATAAAAAAGATTTAAGTTTGAACAAAATGATGAATTTTCGACCAAAAGATGGAATAGTTACATTTTCAGTTAACAAAATTAATTTTTGACCAAAGAGACGAGTTTTCAATTTTAGAGACGAATTTTTAATAAAAAAATTCAATTTTAAGAAAGCAATTGAAACAAGTATTTAAATTTTGAATAAAACAATAAATTCTTAAGGAAAAAATTAATAGTTGATATTTCAACCAACATCAATTTTTTAAATAAAAAATATTTGAATATAACCAAAATAGTAGTTTTTAAACAAAAAATGGTATAGTAATATTTTTTATTGAAAATAATTCATTTTCAACCACAGACGAGTTGTCAAGTAAAAAGATGAATCTTTAATAAGAAATTAAATTTAACAGATTAATCAACTTACAACCAAGTAATTAAATTTGGAAGAAAACGATAAATTCTCAAGGAAGAATTCAAAAGTTGATATTTGAACTAAAAAAAGTTTCAATTTTGAATAAACGAAAAGAGTTGAATTCAACCAGAATAATGAATTTTCATACAAAACTGGAATAGTTACAATTTCAGCTAAAAAAACAACTATTTTTCAACAAGTGGAATTTTCAACTAAAAGAATAAATCTTCAATAAAAAAAATTTTGAACAAAGCAGTTCAACTTTCAACCAAGTAGCTGAAATTGGTAAAAAAAAAACGTTTAATTCTCAAGGAAAAATGTAATAGTTGGTATTTTAACCAACATTTTAAAAATTTTCATTAAATTTTTTTTTAATTTATTAAAATAATAAGTTTTGAACCAAAAATACGAGTTTTCAATTACAATTTTGAATTTTTCAAAAAAATTTAATTCTATCAAAGTAGTTTTAATTTAACTAAAACAATTAATTTTGAATCAGAAATGGAATAATTACATTTTCAGTAAAAAAATTTATTTTCATCCAAAGAGGCAAGTTTCCAACTAAAATTATGAATCTTTAATAAAAAAGGTGAATTTCTTAAAAGCAGTTCAACTTTCAACCAAGTAGTTGCAATTGAAAAAAAGTTTAATTCTCAAAATAAAATTTAATAGTTAATATTTTAAACAACAAATTTTTAATTTTAAGTAAAAAAAAAGATTTGAATGTAAATAAAATAAATAAACTTTTTCTAGGAAATACATTTCTTTTTGGTTAAGAATTAATTTTGAAAATTGATATATTTTTAAATTATTTTTAATTATTCCATTTCTAGAAAATTAATCTTCTGGATTAAAAAATCATCTTTGATGTTGATTTCTTTTGTAACCAATTTTGTTAAAGATTTATCCTTTTAGTTTGAAAATTCAACTCTTTGGCTGAAAATGTAACTATTTTTTTGGAAATTAGTTTTTTTTTTAAAGAATGAATTTTGAAATCTTTATACTTTTTGTTACAAATTAATATTTTGTTATCAAAATAATCTTTTCTAGATAAACTGTTTAATTGCAATTGAATTTCTGGTTAAAAATATAATATTATTGACTAAAATTGACATATTTGGGTAAAATTAATCTATTTTTTGTTAGTTAGTTTAAAAAAATGCAAGTTGTTTAAAGTGCAAGTTTCTTTTCGATTTGCTGTTGTTGTTAAAAATTAATTTTTTTATCTGAAAATTACACTATTCCCCTTTTGTTTAGAAATGTACCTTTTATAAGTTGAAAATTTAATTATAAAAATAATAATTAACTATTACAAAAATTGACAATAATTTTTAATTCTTAAAATTAATTTAATTATTTTTTAAATAATTTCTTTGGGACACTTTTCCAAGAAACAAATATTTTTCCACATAATCAACAAACAATTTTTTACAACAAACGCACAGAATAGGTTTTTCAAAAAATATTTTATTAAAAACAAACATCTATTTTGGTCAGAAATTTACTTGGGCTGAACTCTTTTATTGATATTTAATTTATTTTAAGATTAATCATTGTAGCAGAAAATTTATCTCTTTTGTTGAAAATTGAACTATTTTGTTGTAAACTGTTTTTTTTCGCTGAGAATTCATTTTTTTAAACTAAAAATGTAACTAATCCATTTTTGACTGAAAATTGAAATTTTTGATTGAAAAGTCATTTATTCAAGTTGCAAATTCATGTATTTTGTTAAAAAATTGTCTTTTTTGATCGAAAAATTATTCTTGTTGGATGAAAATTCAACCATTGGATTAAAAATTAAAAAAGGACTATTTGCGCCTTAATTAATCTTTTTTATTTAAAAGGATTCACCAATTTGGTATAAAATTAAAATATTTGGTTGAAAATTAAATTTTTTGTTAAAATTAAAATATTTGTATGAAAATTTAAATTTTTGCTAAAAGAATATTTTTAAAATTAAAAAATCCTATTTTTGAGTTTGAAATGAACTGTTTTTTGGGCAGTTCACTTTTTAGCTTTCAAATACAAAAATGTCTTGAAAATTATGTATTTTTCTGAAAATTAGTGTTTTTTTGTAGAACATTAATCTTCTTGTTGAAAAATTCATCTTTGCCGTAAAAAATTATTTTGTAAAAAACAAAAACTTTGCCAATCTGGATTGAAAGTTAATATTTTTATTAAAAATTTATCTTTTCAAATTGAAAATTGATATATTTTCTTAAAAATTGGTCTTTTTCGTCGAAAATTAATATTGATGAATGAAAATTTATCCTCTTTGCTGAAAGATGCAAATTTTCAGTTTAAATTGGACTATTTGATTAAAAATTCAAATATTTTTACAAAAATTAAACTACTTTTATAAAATTGAACTTTTTTCTAGAAAATTTAATTTATTGTTAAAAAATAATATTGCGGGTTGAGAATACAACCGTTTTGTGGATAATTGGTCCTTTTCGCTTTCAAATTCAACAAATTTTTTGAAAATTAATGTATTTTGTTAAAAATTGTTTTTTTTGGGCAGAACATCAATCTTAGTTAATCTTTATGGTTGCAAATTTAATAATTTGTTTAAAAATCCTTTTTTTGTTTTTGATAATTCAACTCCTTGGTTGAAATTTGAAATCTATCTTTGAAAATTCGTTTTTTACGATTCATCATTTTAGTTAAAAATTCATCATTGTTGTTGAAAATACAATTATTTTCTTGAAAATTCTCTTCTTTCTTGGTACAGAATGAAATTTTTCAACTAACAATGTAACTATTCCATTTTTGGTTAAGAGTTAATATTTCATATTGAAAATTGATCTTTTTTGGTTGAAAATTCCTCCTTAAAAAAAATTAAAAATTAATATTTGTTGGAAACATATTTTATTGACTGCCCCTAGGAAAATTATTATTTTTAATTAAAAATTCGAATATTTTGTTCAGGATTAAACTATTTTGATGAAAAAAATGATAAAAATCTGTTCAATTTAAAGAAAATTTACAATACAAAGATTCGAAAGAGGTTGTTAAGTGCAATTATTTCTAGGGTTAAATACCAGCAATTCTGCATCTGAATAAAACAAATTGAGACCTGTTTGCAAGAATTACTTTGGTAAATAGCAGTGCTATATCTGTGCGAGTCCAAAGTGCAAATCATGATCTGTTTTCCATTAAGGAAATTGCAAATGTTCAATAACACAAAGATCTGAATCTGAATTCATTTGAAATTTATCGTCTGTTACTACAAGCGATGCAGTGAATTGTTTAAAAAAATTTTGAAATTATAATTAGGAATTTCAAATTTAAAGTTTTCAAAATTAAAATAAAATATAAATTGAACAATTATGAATTTAGAACTTTCAAAATAAAACAATTTTAAGGGCCGCACTTAAATTACGTAACAGCTCAATGAGGGAGGGGGGGGGGTCGAGACATTTCGTTACGATTTGTTACGGAAGGTGGAGGGGGTCTTTCACTCATGTATTTAATTTTTGGAAATTTTTATTAGTACCAGATAATTATCTGTTAATAATAAATTTTATTATCTGGTTGTAAATTTAACAATTTTCTTAAAAAGAAATTCTGTTTGGTTGCAAATTCAACTGTGGTGTTAATCATTTTTTTTTAATCCAAATATGTTTAAAAAATTTATCTTTTAGATTTAACCTTCAAGTGCTAGAACTACAAAATTTTCCGTTCCAGCTAGAACGGGTCCAGTAGACCCGAGCAATCTTCAAACTGAAATATCTGCGGTTTTAATAGACATAGTTCTATTTGTTTTTTTTCAAATTGTAGCCCAAAGTCTCGCAAGAATAAATATTGTGAAAATAGTTTTGAAAATTAATTGCGTATAATAAATATTTTGCAAGAAATGAAAAAATTTTTTTTCAAAAAAAAGTGTGCTTATAAAAACGTCCGGGTCCCAGGGACCCGTTCTAGCAACTTGAGGGTTCAAAATTCATCTGGCTTAGTAGATATGTCATTTCATTTTGGTTAAAACTTATTGTTTTTTGTTTGAGTATTCAAGTATTTTTATTGAAGGTTTTGGTGAATTCACTTTGTTAAAGAATTTTTTTTTAAAGATTAATTTTTTTATTTGAAAACTCATCTCTTGAGTTAAAATTTTAACTCTTCTGTCGAAAATTAATCTCTTTTAATTGATAATTTAAAAGTATTTTTTTTGGTTTACAATGATTTTTTTTTGTTTAAAATTATTTTTTAACTGAAAATGTAACTTTTCCATTTTTTAAGAAAGTTTTTTTAAAGTTGAAAATACTCCTTTTTCAGTAAAAAAAATTGTCTTGGTTTGAAATTTCAAGTTTGTTTGGTAAAAGTGCATCAGTTTCCTTTATTTGTTCAAAATTTGTATTTTTGGTTTTAAAATTCTTTTTTTTTTTATAAATTTCACATTTTTGGATTGAAATATAAACTATGAAACTTTTTTGTTGGGAATTTATCTTTTTAGACTGAAAATGCAACTATTATGTTAAAAATGTAATTATGTTGTTGAAAATTTAAGTATTTTATTAAAAAAGCTATCTTCTTGAGTAGAAAAGACATTTTTTGTATTACAAAAATTAATAAATTTTTAAATTTTAAATTTGTTTCCGAAATACTGTTTTATTCCATTTATGAAAGATTATATGTTAAAAATATTACAGGATTAAAATTAATCTAAAAATTTGTTAAACTAAAATAATTAAACTAAAAATTACGTACAGTAAGAGGGGGGAGGGGGCGAAATATTTTGATTAGATAAA
The DNA here is from genome assembly GCA_035041075.1 of Acraspis erinacei. Classification (NCBI taxonomy): domain Eukaryota; kingdom Metazoa; phylum Arthropoda; class Insecta; order Hymenoptera; family Cynipidae; genus Acraspis; species Acraspis erinacei. The sequence goes on along the minus strand of JAWWLR010000148.1, from coordinate 21,851,606 downwards.
ATTTTGAAAGTAGAATAATATTGCGAATGGGATGGAAAAAAATGTTATTGTATTTTATTCTTTTGTTTTTTTTAGCCAATGGTGTTGTCTTTTTAAAAGTTATTTTTAGATAAATGAAAAAATTCTGTTAGGAACAACTTGTTCAATTTTTATTGAATGTTTTTCCATAATTAATTAATTTTTTTGTTGAAAATTCAAATATTTTTTTTTAATTTCTGGCCACTGTTTTTTGTTATAGCTTAATCAATTTTGCTTTAAAATTCAAACACTAACTTGAAATTTCATCTTTATAGTTTAAAAATTCAACTGTTTTTTGAAAAACCTGTTTTTCGGATTTAAGATTCATCCTTTTTTTTAATGCGTATTTTTTATAGTAAAGTCATATTTTGCAAATAGAAAATTAATTTTTCTTTTGTGAAAATTTAAATTTTCGGTTAAACGTACACATTTTTTAAATAAAGTTTATTAATATTAAACCTGTTTTTAAATTTCGAATAAAGAATATTTAAAAAACTTAAATAATCTTACTTTAAAAACTCAATTTCTATAATTTCTATAATTCTATGATTTTAAATTGTTGTAGTGTTAAAAATATATAATTTAACATTAAAATTAATTAGACAAACTTTTTAGATCAGATTATAAATTCACCGTCCTTGTCACCTTTCAAAGCGTACACATTGTTTAATTATAAAATTTTAAAATTAAATAATCAAAAAAAGTTTAAAATAGAATGTAATTCTAAATGAAAAAATTTAAAAGGAAAAAAATTTCTACTACGGGTTGTAAAAAATTAAACGAATTTGAACTTCAATTGTAACTTAAAAAAATTGTATTCCCCAAAAATGGAGATATTAAAACTTTTTGATATACAAAACCCTTAAATTTTCAATTATTTCAAGTTAATTAAAATCCTTTAAGAAATATAAAATTTCCAGTTGTTCATTATACTTTCTTTTTTAACTAAAAAATTGAAAATTTTGCACTTAATATAAGAATTCCGAAATCTTAAGTTCTAACGATGCAAAATTAAATAAGAATTTCAAAATTCAAAATTAAAGTTCATTAACTGAGGTATTAATTTTGGATTGTTTAATTTTTTTGCATCGTTGTTTTCAACATAATTATTAACTTTTTAATTCAAAATTGCAAAATCTTTTCATTTTGTAGGTTAGAATTGAAAAATGGTCCTAATTTTTCTTTTTTGTGAATTTATTTTAAAGAAATTAAACTCAAAATTTTTGATGTTTACAAATTCTTTAAACTTAAAATTGTGTAACTATCAAGTTTTTCAATTTTATATTGTATAATTTCAAAGAATTTTAAAACCAAGACAATTAAAAATTTTTAATTACAAACAAAAAATTTGAATCAAAAATTAATTATTGTAATTGAAATTTATCAATGACTTCAATATGAAATTTAGCAATGTTAAAAAATGTAATAAACTAAATAAAACTATTTTAGAATTGCACGTTTAAAACTATAATTTTCATTTAAATTATAGAAATTTTAATGATTGGCGACTTCAAAATGACCATATATTAATAAATATTGACAATTAAGTTAATTAGGTTTTATTTGTAAATATTAATTAATTACGCGTATTTAAAGCAAATGGTCAATAATTCGAGGGGGTGGCAATTCATTTTACACATTACCCTATTTATTTAAAAAAAATCGTTTGATTTTTCCGTGATTTATTATGCGCTCGAGGATATTTGAATATTTTGACATAGATTACTTCATTTTAATGAAATGAAAATTTTAATTTTAAATTAAATTTTAATTTCAATTTATTACACAATTTACCACTTTCCCACCATTCACTGTGAACAAAGGTCAATTTTGTAATCACTTGTTATCCGATTCCTACATTACCGACATTTTTGTGATGATTATGCCAATTCCAGATAAGATGTTATCAAACTAAAAGTTCGGAAAAATAAAGAAAAGGGACTAAGGAACGTTTTTGTACTAATAAATATTTACAATAACAGAAAAAAATATTTTTTGGAACTTTTTTGGTTTGCAGTAGTGAACATTTATTAGTAAATAAACATTCCTTAGTTCCTTTTCGATATTTTCCCAAACTTTCAGTTTGATGTCTCATCTAGTGTGGAATTCGTATGCTCCACAAAAAATGTCGGTAAAGTAGGATTCGGATAAGTCCCACATGCCCTTCACTTGTTACCATTAGAGCAGACTAAAATACAGTGGATAATAGATAGTGATCCTACAGTAGATAATCATTAATTATAACGACCAAATTTACGTCAAATAATTAATTTGAATTGTGGCGTATTAAGACGTGTAGTGTGAACTACTAATTAAATTAATTTCATTATTTTAAATAGATTGGTATCTAAAATTAATAATTATCTACTGTCGGTTCATTATCTTCTGAAACGTGTTCTCCTTAAATTATCTTCAGTCGATAAGTTACCCTTTGCTAAATGAAAATTGAGAATAATGCAGTGGCGCCATCTGTTTTGTTCACGAAGAAAGTTTTATTGAAGAACGAGAATTCTGCTGAGCAATGTACCATCAGAGGCAGTCCAGTATGATACAAAATTTAAATCTGAAATACTGTTTTTGATTTAATAAGGTTATTCATTTACCTGTATCGTAATAATGAATCTGTTATATGTACACCACACTAGGCTAGTCTTAAAATTGATTAAACATTTTTCTTTTCTTTCAAATTTTTATTTTTGTGCAAAATGTTATTTAGAGTTGTCCCAAGCCCCATCAAATTTAAAACGTATTTCCCGTAAGATAAAAAATGTAATTGTAAATTTTATTATTTTTTAAATTATCATCACTTTATAAATATTAACCCCATAAGTAAATTTTATAGGGTCCCAAAAACCCCCATAGTGAAAAATGGGGGTTGGGACCTTTTAGTAAAAATTATGATTTTTTCGCGGATTTTTTAAAATGCAGATTTTTTCTAATACATAAAATACTACTTAGTACTGTTAAGGTCAGATATCTGAAAAATAGCTTTTCTATGATTTTAAGAATATAAATATTATAACTGAAGTCATTTAAAATAAAAAACATTATTTTTTATGAAAAATGTTAAAGTTCACAAAAAAATATTAACTTTAACCATGTTTTTTGCAATTGAATTTTCTCTGATCGACTCTTCTTACCAAATTTAAATAAATAAATAATTTAATAATCATAGAAAACTTATTTTACCAGATATTTGACAATGGGTACGACAGCTCCTGAAAGTAGATAATAAAATAAAATTTTTAAAGAATTTATTATTCTTTTTAGAGATTTTCTATTAAAATAGTTAGATAGCCGCGTTTTTCCCCAAAAATGTTCCACTTTTTCCAATTTTCAATCAGAGTGTTAATTAATCAGAGTGATAGTATGTATTTAATTAATGTTAACAAACATAATGGTTTAAACAAATTATTAATATTTAATAATAATATTACCTTTGAAGTAAACTAGAAATTGAAGTTCTCCTTAAATTAAAATTTAAGAAATTTAAATGAGATTAAAAACAAATTCAAAATCTTAATTAAAGTCCAATAATCACCATAAAATGTTCCTATTGCAGTCTGAAAAGAAATTTGCATTTTTTTACACTAAAAAAGAAGATAAAAAAATTTTTTTTTTAGAAAAAAAATAAAAAAGGAGAAAGGAAAATGACTGCAACCAACCAAATCCCCTTTCTTCTCTTTTTTTTATATCTATTGTTCTTTTTATTTCTATTATTATCAAGCCACAAAAAAAAAATGTGGAATAAATAATCATTAACGTTTCGTCACTCATAAACCACCTTTATCAATTTTATCATTTTTTCATCCTTTTCCTTTCCTTTTTTTTATTTTTGTACAAAGAAAAAAGTTTTTTTCTTTCTTAATTTTTTAGCGGAAAATGGGGACAAAACTTTATTTATTTAAAAAAAATTTTGGTACGGACTACAATAGGAACATTTTATGGGTGCACATTACCTTTTTTAAATTTTAAACTTTTTGTTCACTTTTGACTTAAAGTGAGTTAATATTTAATTTAATTTAGAAAAAATAGGTTTTTAAACTTTAAAATAATTTTAAAGGAATTTCTAGGGTATTGAGAAAATTCCAAGGAATTTTTCAATATTTGAGAGATTTATAGGATTTCATCAGAATTCGAGGTTTTTTAAAACAAATTCTAACGGACATTCAGAAAATTTTAACGAATACATGAAATTTTTGAGGAATTTCTGAAAATTTTTACCGATTTCAGGGGTGTCAGAGATTTCAAGGGATTTCATCCTATGTAAGAAATTCATAGGATTCCAAAAAAATAATACGATTTCAGAAGATTTTAAGGGATTTTATGGAATTTAAAAACATCCAAAGTTTTTTCATTATTTTTTAGACGATTTGAAAAGATTTCGAGGATCCTTGAATATTTCAATGGTTTTGATAGTTCTTACGGCGTTTAAAAAGATTTCAATGGATTTCAAGAGGCCTTAGCCGATTGGTTGGGGTTTCAGAGAATTAAAGATATTTAATCATTTTTGAAAGAACATTGAAAGAAATTACATTTTTTAATGGATATCAGTAATTAAAAAAAATGTTATCATATTTCAGAGATTCAAATGATTTAAAGGGATATAATGGAATTTAAAAAGAATAATGAATTTTCCAGGAATTTTTAGAGGATAAGAGATTTCAAGATTTTGTAAAGAATGTCAACCCTATCGAAAAATCTGATGTCGGAAACGACATCTGAAGCTGCCCCGGAAACGAAGTAGGAAATGACATCGGAAGCGACTCCGGAAATTACAACCTAACCGACGTCGGAAACAAAATCGTAATTTTTGATCGGATCCGACGTCGTTTATGGCTTCGTTTCCGGCGTCGTTTGCGTCGTCGCTTCCAGCGTCGTTTCCGATTTTGTTTCCGACGTCGGTTACGTTGTCATTTCCGGCGTCGTTTCTGGCGTCGTTTCCGATATCATTTTCTGCGTCGTGTTCGGTGCAGTTTTCAGTGTCGTTTCCGACGTCAGATTTTTCGAAAGGGAATGGTATAAAAGTTATCTCTTTTGGGAGAGACTTTGAAAAATCATGAATATGTTCATTTGTATTTTTTGGTAAAAATTTAATATTCTTATTAGAAATTTCTTATTTTTTGGTTGAAAATTCAACTATTTGTTGAAAATGAACTATTTTCTTTTAAATTCATATTCTCGGGTTAAAAATTAAACGGTTTTGCAAAAAATTAAAATTTACGAGAAAAAAAGGATTTCAACGCTTCTTGAAGGATTTTAATGTTTTTCAAAGCTTTTAGTGTATTTTTAAAGATTTTAAGGGTTTTAACGGAATTTCAATGGTTTTCAGGTATATCAGAAATTTTAACATATTTAAGAAATTAATAAGATTTCAAGGAAATCATGAGTTTTGAAAAGGTTGCATTGAATTTAAAAAGAATTAAGAGTTTTCCAGGAATTTTGATAGGATCTCAATAGATTTTATGAATTCTTAAAGGATTTCAATGCCTTTAAAAGCTTTTTGCCATATTCAAGTGACTGACAGGATTTCAAAAGAAATTATAAGATTTTACGAGATTTCTACGAATTTAAATGGACTAATGAAATTAAAAAGAATGACGAGTTTTCCAGCAATTTTGAGAAGATCTCGACAGATTTCAAAGGTTTTTAAAAGATTTAGATTTTAATGGAATTTTAAAAGAGTGACGAGTTTTCCAGTAACATTGATAAGACCTCAACAGACTTCAAAGGTTCTGAAGGATTTCATTGATTTTAAAATCTTGACCATATTTAAGGGAATTATAGGATTAAAGAAAGGAATTTCTAGATTTCAAGGGATTGTTACGGATTTCAGGGGATTTTTACGGATTTCAAGTGGTTTTTAGGCAATTTCAAGGGATTTTACGAAACCTAAAAAGTATTTCGAGATCTCCAGAAATTTTTAGAGTATTTCAAGGATTCTGAAGGATTTTATGCTTTTCAAAGTTTTCTTCATATTTCAGAGATTTATATGATTTCAAAGAAACTGTAAGATTTCAAGGTATTTTTAAGGCTTTCATGGGATTTTAATGGAATTTTAAAAGCGTGACGAGTTTTCCAGTAATTTTTATAAGACCGCAACAGATTTTAAAGGTTCTGAAAAGATCTAAGATGAAAAAAAGTATTTGCCATATTTATGAGGATTTAAAAAGGAATAATAAGAAAGGCATTTTTATGGATTTCAGGGAATTTTTTAGAATTGAAAAAGATTGACGAGTTTTGCAGCCATTTTTAAAGGATATCAACATATTTAAAAGCTTCTTGAAGGATTTCAATGATTCTTAAAGCTCTTAGAGTATGTAAAAGGATTTCAAGGTTCTTCAATGGGACTGAGCAGATTTCACGCTTTTCAGGGTATTTAAAATGTAGGAGATTTTAGAGGATATTCTTAAATTTAAAAAGAATAACGACTTTTCCAGAAAATGTTGAGAGGATTTCAACAGATTTAAAAGGCTTTTAGAGGATTTCAATAATTTTAAAGGTTTTAGAGTATTTACAAAAGTTACAAGGGATTTCAAAGGGGTCTGAGCAGATTTCATGATTTTCGGAGGATTTAAAAAAATATGACAAGATTTCAAGGGTTTTTACGGATCTCAAGGGTTTTTTATGGACTTTTGAAAGAATATCTAGTCTTCCAGGAATTTTCAGAGGATTTCAACAGATTTCAAGGGTTTTTAAAGGATTTCAACTCTTTTTAAATATTAAACATATTTAAGAGATTTATAGGATTACAAAAAATAACAAGATTTCAAGGGATTTTTACGGATTTCGAATGATTTTACGAAACCTAAAGAGAATTTCGAGTTTTCCAGAAATTTGTAGAGGATTTCGAGGATTCTGAAAGGATTGCAATGCTTTTCAAAGTTTTTCTTCATATTTGAGAGATTTATAGGATTTAAACAGCAAGGATAAGATTTCAAGGTATTTTTACGGCTTTCAAGGGATTTTAAGGGAATTTTAAAAGCCTAACGAGTTTTACAGTAATTTTGATAAGAGCTCTACAGGTTTTAAAGGTTCGGAAGGATTTCATTGATTTTTGAATCTTAACCATATTTAAGAGAATTATAGGATTTAAAAAAACAGGAATTTCGAGATTTCAAGGGATTTTTACGGATTACAAGAGATTTTGCGAAACTAAAAAGAATTTCAAGTTTTCCAGCAATTCTTAGAGGATCTCAACATATTAAAAAACTTCTTGAAGGATTTAATTGATTTTAAACTCTTAACCATATTTAAGAGAATTATAGGAGTAAAAAAAGGAATTTCAAGATTTCAAGGGATTATCACGGATTTCAGGGGATTTTACGAAACCTGAAGAGAATTTCGAGATTTCCAGAAATTTTTAGAGATTTTCGAGGATTCTGAAAGGATTTTATGCTTTTCAAATTTTTTCTTCATATTTCAGAGATTTAGAGGATTTTAAAGAAATTATAAGATTTCAAGGGATTTTACGATTTTCAAGGGATTTTAATGGAATTTTAAAAGCATGACGAGTTTTCCAGTAATTTTGATCAGATCTCAACAGATTTTAAAGGTTCGGAAGAATTTCATTGATTTTAAACTCTTAACCATATTTAAGAGAATTATAGGAGTAAAAAAAGGAATTTAAAGATGTCAAGTGTTTTTTACGGATTTTAAGGGATTTTACGAAACCTAAAGAGAATTTCGAGATTTCCAGAAATTTTTAGAGGATTTCGAGGATTCTGAAAGGATTTCAATGCTTTTGAAAGTTTTTCTTCATATTTCAGAGATTTAGAGAACTTTAAAAGAAATTATAAGATTTGAAGGTATTTTTACGGCTTTCAAGTGATTTTAATGGAATTTTAAAAGCCTGACGAGTTTCCCAGTAATTTTGATAAGACCTCAACAGATTTTAAAGGTTCTGAAAAGATAAAAAAAAAGTTTTTGTCATATTTATGACAAAATGTAGATATGACAAATGTAGATCTTCTTTGGGTGCATAATTTTTGGCTCTTCATCTTTCTTCACATCTTGCATAGTTTGACCGCAAAATGGAATTTTTGATTGTTCATTATTTTTTGCGCCGTAAAAATTTAAAATTTCAATTTTTCGAGAAAATTTAAAAAGTCGTTATGATAGTTTTGTAGGGTATTCGATAAACAACGTGTTTTTCCTCTTGACTTTTTTCCCTATCGTGCGTTTTTTAGCTTAAAATTGTCATTTTCGTTTCTTTTTTAATTTTGTAAGTGCTATAACTCTAGTAATTTTTTTTATCACAAAAAATTCATTAGAACAAGATGTTACAATTTTTAAGTACTACGAACTACCATACAGAGAATATTTGAATTAAAAAAAAGTGGTCTCTAAAATTTTCAAAAGGCGCCCTTTTTTGAATTTTTATCCAAAATGGCTGGCTAACGAACTTGATCTTCATTTTAAGATACTAAAAACGTGTGCCACAGGACAATCGAATCTGTCAATTCTTCCGAAAGTCATCGTGCTTACAGACAGAGAGGCATATACGTACAAACATACCTATCTACATACATAGAGACGGAAACATTGGTTAAAACCTGTTTTTTGGATTCAGGGGCTCTCAAAAAGTGCACATTTGTAAAAATAAATTAGTTGGTCATAAATAATTTTGTGACAGTTCTCTCTTTTGTCTTAATGGTATAAAATAGTATTAAAAAGATTTTAAAAAATTAAATTTTTTGAGACCTTACACGCGAGACAAAAATAAATTGAAGTAGAAAAGTTGTGAGGAGAATATGCCCACGCAAAGGGCAGATTTTTTGGACTATTAATAATGGTTTTCGCGATTAAAACGAAAATTACACATCCTATCAAAAATTTATTTTTAACAAATTTTTAGATCTTTTTCAAATGCACAATTTTTTTCTCCTCATATTTTCACGTATGTTGCATAGTTTGATCGAAAAATGTAATTTTTTTATTCTTCATTATTTTTTTCTGCTGTCAAAATTTGATTTTTCGCTTTTTCAAGAAAATTCAAAAAATTATTATGATAATCGTGTAGGGCATTCAAAAAGAAACATTTTTCTTTTCTTGACTTTTTTCATACCGCGCGTTATTTGTTAAAATAACGCTAAAATGTGCTAAAGGAGTGTACCAAAGGCCAATCTAATAGAATAATTTTTTTAAAAGATTATCGTTCTCACAGACAGACAGACATACAGAAACACATATAGACACACATGTATACATACAAACAGCCATACAGACATATATATTCGTAAAAACCTGTTTTTCGGATTCAGGGGGTCTCAAAACATGGACATTTGATCAAATATGAGGGGGTCAAATTTTACACAAATCTATTACCTTCTCTGATGAGAATGTCAATTGACGTAAAGGAAACTTAGGGCAAATGCTAATTCGAAAAAATAGGAATGTGGATACATGATCATTAGAAAAGATGTAGATCTGACCAAATGTTAATTCAGAACTATTATAACTATGCTAATAGTCATTCCGAAAAATTAAAACCAAGCTAAATTGTAATTCGGAAAAATTTATATAAGGTGAAACGATAATTCGAAAAACTTAAAATTAGGGTACCCCGAAAAAATATATTTGCTGAAATGAACAAATATTATTATTTGGAATTCTAAAGATTAATAGCATCCCACTAATAGAAAAAATCTACTAGAATGTGGATATTTATCGCGAAAAATCAATATATTTTCAAAGAATATTTTAAAGCAATTGTATTCGTTTTATTCCATTTGAATTCTCCTATTTGAAATGATATTATTATGAACGACTGATCGAATGCAATTTGAGAACTAATACAAATAAGATCGCTGAATGTGAGAAGTTCTTGAAGCGCACTTGCTTCAAGTTAAAAATTATTAAATTTTTTTAAATTTTCACTACTTTAAGAATTGCTCAATTTGTTAGATATTTAAGGATTAACATTTTTTTGTGACTTTGACATGCATATAACTTTACACCATTAAAATTTAAACATCTTAATTTGAAATTGTATAAATTATATGAACTAAAAGTTTAAAAATATATATTATTTCAACTTTCAGTAGAGGATAAAAAAAGAATACTTAAATTTTTTAGTGCTAAACTTTAGTAACCCTAACTTTAAATATTTTAAACGATAAGTTAATGGTTTTTGTTTCAGTAACGTACACGAATGACCGAGAATATGAAATCGTTTGTTATGATGTTTACGCGCTCTCTTTATTTTGTTTGAAGTTGATGGGAAAGCTGGCATATAAATTTTCAGGAGACATGCTCTCGCTTATCCGCTGGGAAATACCTTTAACTTTGCATACTGTCTGGATGTGGGTACCGGGTAGAATCTTTTCTTACTATGTTGCTTGTCTTCGTCAATGGAAATATGCACTCTCAGATAAACATTTCAGTGCACCAAACTTCTCTATTATGGAAATTTATAAATTTGCAAACTAAGAAGAGTTATGTAGGATAGAAAATAGGATAAGAAAAAATAATGAAAAGAATTATGAATGGAGGATATAACTATTTATACCTTATCATTAGTATTCATTGCCCAGAAGCCAAAACATTAAGTCTCAATTCTAAGATATTTGAGAAATTGTTGGTATGCTTCTATAGCTATTGGTCGGAATAGAAGAGGATCTTTTATGGTAAAAATACAAAAAGAATTCCTTTTTTACAAATCAGGAGGATAGCATGATTCTTAAAAAAAAATTCTAATGGAAAGGGAATCGGCAGTAAATCGAGCTCCCATTCATCAGTGCTAACGACTTTTATTCTCGCATTTGGCCCGCGCGTAAGCCCCGGGCTGTTTATCTCCCGCTCTTTTATTTCGTGTGAGTCAGATCTCAACGATTTGCATAAAAAACCTTGCGAAGCCAACTTAGTTCGGGATATAAAACTCCAGTTGTTTAGAAGAAAGAAAGGCGAGGATCTGATCGCTTTTCTTGCCGAGTTCACCAAAGAAATATGTGTACTTACTTTAAAATACAGAGGTATATATATAAGAAGGCAATTAAGGAATCTCTAAGAACAAAATCAATCCTTTTCTATTTCCAATTATACGTATGCTGAAACTTGTTGTCTCAATTTTAATCAAACTTTAAACTTAAGACTGATTAAATATAAAAAGCCAATTCTATTATTGACCGGATTTATGCTGCAGGATTCGTATAGTACTGAGAAACCCAAACTTCTAAATTATTTCTTGATCATAACTTAGGTTCTATTCATAGCAATCAAAAATAGTTAAAACGTAAAAAAGTGTCCTAAGTGCCAAATGGATACGGTAAAGAAGGAAATGTTAAGGTGATTATCTGATGAGGCAGAAATTATTATTTTTGTGCGTCCGCTTGAAAAAGTCCCTTCTGACTGGTTCTAGTTTAGGAGATATTCGCATTTTTTTAAGTCAGTGTCCAGAATGTTATTTGAGGATTCGTACTGCACTCATGCCCCGAAAACAAACTGAAGTGGGTGTATTTCATTTTAGAAGGAAAAAACACCTGCGCTTATAACACTCACAAAATGTAGGGGCGGTTTTCTCTAAAGGTGGCTTTTCGAAGTTAAAACTTTAAAACAACACCAGCGACTCATTTTTGAAGCTAAAGGGTTCATCTTGGACCTAAAATATTGAGAATTTATACAGATATGACTCTATGCGTAAATCTATACCTCCCACGAAGGCCCTACTCATGCGGACGCCCAAATTTGGTTTACTT
>JAWWLR010000148.1:21807018-21817779 GCA_035041075.1 Acraspis erinacei | reverse complement strand
TAAACTATGGTGTTCCAAGCTTAATAATATTTGTTAAAATTCCGCTATTGTCTTAAAGTCATCTATTTTTTGTCGATAATTAGAATTTTTTGTTAAACATTTCAACATTTAAATTTGAAAAGCCAACAGTCTTTTAAAAATTTGTCTCTTCCGCCTGAAAAGTAAACTATTTGGTTGAAAATGCAATACTAATTTTTTCTTATTGAGTCAATAATATTCTTGTTTAATGTATGGACACGAATTTGAATTTTATTTTTATTTTTTCGGAGAAGTGTCATGTGTTAGAAAACCTTTTTGGCACCCCTCCTATGTGACATTTTGGTCGTTAGAGCTCCCCTTCAAAGTGTCACGTAATATGTGGACGCACCCCAAAATATCAATGAAAAGTGGTTTAGTAAATCAAATCAGTAACAGTTTTCATTGATTAAATCATAAAATAAATCTTATACGAATAAATTTGAATTTACATTAGTTTCTGCACTGCTGTGCTCGATATTTGTTCCTCGCATAATTTATTGGATTCGTCCATATTCTCTTTTAAAATTGAAAAGGCATTAATAAACCTGCAATGGGAAACCATAAATTAAAATAGTAAATTAACTGAAGGAGACAAATTTTATTTAGTATTTTGCAGAGTAACCTTAGTTTTGTGCAGTCTTTAGTGCGATACGTAAAAGAAACATCAACGTCTATATAATTTTTTATAGGCTTCTGAAAGAAGAGAAAATGATATTATATTGTATAATTTTAGCTTCGAAAATATATGGATTCCAAATTATTGGTTGGACTTTAATGTGAATTAGGGTGATAAAAACCAAATTTTTTATTTTTCAACCCAGAAAAAAAATTACATCTGGAAGGTTCCATCTGAAAGATAACATCTGGAAGATTACATCTGGAATATTACATCTGGAAGATGGAACCTGGAAGATTCAGTCTTGACATCGAGGCCAGAAAAAGAGCTTTTAAGTTTCTTAGGGACCATACTTAAATTAAGTAACATTTTAGGGGGAGGGGGAAGTATTTTTGAAAATTCGTGAAAAGTTTCTCCTGAAGATTATATTTTTAGTTACAAATTCTATTGCTTGGTTGAAAATTGAGCAATTTTCTTAAAAAGGCATACATTTGGGTTGCAGATATAACTGTTTCGTTAAAAATTCATCTTTTTGGGTGACAAATTTAACTCTGATCGCAGAACATTAACCTTTTCTTTTAAATTAATGTTTTGTTGCTGATATGTCAACTAAAATCTTTTTTTGAATAAAACTATTTTTTCTGAAAATTTGTCATTTTTATTTAAAAATTCATCTTTTTTAGTAGAAATGTTGCATCTTTCTTGGATAAAAATGCAATTGTTATGTTAGAACTTAAAATATTTAAAAATAATTGTAGTTTTTGTTTAAAATTTGTGTTGAAAAGTCAACTGACGTCTTTTTGGATGAAAATCCAACTCTTTTTTTGCAAATTTGTCAGTTTGATTTAAAAATTCACTAGTTTTGGTAGAACTTTTATTTTTATTGAACAAGCTGACTTATGGTTTACAATTCTTATTCTGGGCTTGCAAAGTTAATTGGAATTTTCTTTGAATGAAAATTTCACTATTTTTTTAAGTTTATTTTTAAAATTCATCTGTTTTTAAAGAAATTTGATCTTTCTTGAATAAAATGCAAATGTTTGATAGCAAACTCAACAATTTGTTTTGTTAAAAATTCAATTATTTCGTAGAAAATGTACTTTTTGTTTAAATTGAATATTTTGTTGTTGAAGAGAGAACTAAAATCTTTTCTGGATGAAAATTCATATGTTTTCTAAAATAAAAAATTCATCTGTTTCAAGAGAAATATCATATTTTATTAATAAAAATAAAACCACTTTGTTGAAAATTAAACTACTTTGTTAAAAAGTCATACTTTTTGGTTGACAATTCTACTGTTTTATTGAAAATTTAACTATTTCGCAGAAAATTAATTTCTTGTTTAAAATTTATAATTTGGTGTTAAAAAATAAAATGAAATATTTTCCAGATAAAACTTCAAATTTATAAAAGAATATTTGTCGCTTTTTATTAAAAATTAGTATTTTTTAGTACAAATTGTCTCTTTTCTGGATAAAAGTGCAATTATTTGGTAGAATATTAAACTAGTTTGTTAAAAGTTCATATTTTTTGGTTGAAAAAATTCGTCTTTTTGGATTTCAATTTCAATTTTTTTTTTGTGAAAATTTATTTTTTGTTAAAAAATGAATAGTTTGATCATGAAAGGTCAAAAATCGTCCTTTCGGATTGATAGTTCAATTTTTTCGTAGAAACTTAGTTCTTGTTTAAAAATTCATTAGTGTGAGGTCATACCTAATAAATATTAACAAAAATAATTGCTTAAACAATTCATTATTATTGTTAATAATATTGACTTAGAATAACGCCAAAAAATGGCCTTTTTTGAAAAAATTTCCACTTTTTGGCCAATTTTCAATTAAAGTGAGGTAAATAATTAATTAAAGTTAAAAAAGAAATTATTATTATTATTGTCAATAAACTTGAATTTCAATAATGCTAGAAAGATGAGTTTTTTTCTGAAATTTTCAACTATTTGTCTACTTTTGATTTGGAGGGAGTGAATTTTTAATCAAAGTTAGCAAAAATAATCGTTTTAACAAATTATTATTTTTAATGACTATCTTTTTTTTATTATTGCTAGATATATGCGGTATCTTCTTAAATTTGTAACTTTTTACTCGATTTTCTCTTAGTAAAGTAATAAATAATGGAATTTCACAAATATAGTTGTTTAAACAATTAATTATTGTTTATAACTATCCACTCTTAGATAATTGCGAAAATTTGCGGTTTTTTCTGAACTCTTAAACTTTTATCCCCTTTTCACTTAGTCAGATAATAATTAATTTAAGTTAAGTAAAATAATTGTTAAAACAATTTATTATGGTTGACAACTATCTTATTTTAGAGGAATGCTAAAAATTTACTGTTTTTTACATTTTCATCTTTGGTTTTGAATTTTTAGTTATTTTATTTAGAAAATAATTTGTTTAACATTTTTATTCGTAAAATTTTGTAAGTTTAAAAGTTTTGAAAGAAGTTTTTATTCGAAGAATAATTCAAATATTTGATTTATTTCGAAAAATATTTCCACAAGAAAGAAAGAGATTTATTTAAATATGAAATGCAATGCAAAATTCAAAATTTCAGAAAAAATGCAACATTCCAGCACTAATGAAAGAGAAGAAATTTATGAATAACAACAAAATTGTTTCTTCTTGAACTATTTTTGTTAACCTGCATTAATTATTATCTCACTGAGTGAAAAATGGACAAAAAGTTAAAAACTTCGAAAAAGGGAACTATCTAAGATTAATATGGATTAAGATAGTTAGAAACAATAATAATTTGTTTTAAATAATAATTTTTCTTAATTTAATTAATTGTTAAACCACTTCAGGTGAACAATTAAAAAATTAGTTAAGAATTTCATTTAAAAAACCCGCAAACTTCTACCATTAGGCAAAAATAATATTATTAACAATCATAATAAATTGTTTAAACAATTGTTTTTGCTCAATTGAATTAAATATTAATTCACTCTAACTGAAAAGTAGACCAAAAGTGGAAAATTTGAGAAAAAACCGCAATTAATAGCATTATTCAAAAAGAATATTATTATTAATAATAATAAACTATTTAAAAAATTACGTTTGTTATCATGAATAAATTGTTCCTTACTCTAAATGAAAATTGGACAAAAAGTGGAAAATTTGTGGAAAAAACGCGACTTTTTATCTTTATTCGAAGAGAAAATGGCTAAAAACAATAATAAATTCCTTAAACAATCTATTTAAGCAACTAAGAATAAGTAGAAAGTAGTTTTCTATGTTAAATAAATAATTTTTATTTTAAAAAGCCTAAATATAAAAAAATGGATTTATTTCAGTGTGGATTAGAACAAACTTCCAGGCCGTATGTATAGAAAATTGAAAAAAAAACATTGTGTGGCTGTGTGGCAGTGGGGCCACACGGCAGACGTGAAAGTTTGATGGATTAACTTTGAAATTCTCGGAGAGGATTCATTTTCAGTTTTATGGATATCGCATAGTAAGAAAGTTTCAGAGAGCGAAAGAAAGAGATTGCGAGAGAGAGAGAGAGAGAGAGAGACCGAATATACAGACTTGCTTATCGTGGCAGTAGTAGGGATATCAAACACCAATTTCCAATTGACGGACAAAAGGGGGATGGGATTACATAGAGAGACATAAAAGACAGGCTTGCATAGTGTGGCAGTAGTGGGGATATAAAAAATCAATAGCGAATTGCTGGACAAAAGAGAGATGCGATTACATAGAGAAAATATAGAGTATGTAAGAGAGAGACATGGACTTCCGTTTGACCGTTCAGTCATTTTTTCACTTGACTCCCGTCCCATAAGAAGATTGACTTCAAAAAAAATTTTCAATTAATTTTTGAACCATTCTAGTGCGTATTCAGTTTCAAACATTTTTTTTCTTGCTCTATAAAATGAATCACCCTAATGAAACATGTTAGTATGGGTATAATGAAGGTAAAGAAAGTTTTCACAACTTTCCTTTGGATTTTAGAGATGGAGAGAGTAGGAAAGACGTGAAGCTCCTTCAAAGTGATTGAGAGAGAACGCGAATGGAATTGAGACATAAAGAAAGATGAAAGTAATAGCGTGAGGGGAGAAAGGTGAAATGGCCATAGAGAAACGAAAGACGAAGACAAAGGCAGACATTCATTTGAAATACTTCCCGAACTTTCCTGCATCTGGAATATTATTGAATTATGAAAACAGTTTCATGAACTTCGCACGTTTCCAGCTTCCATGATATTAAATTTTACTGCACGGTATTATACTGACATTAAGTATCGAAAAATATAGTATTCTCTAGAGATTTTCTTGAAATTGCCACAAATCCTGTTACCAAAATGTGATAAAAGAATCGGCATTAATTAAGCAGAAATTAACCATTTTTAGACAATATCCCCACTACTGCAAATACTAGAAAAATATTTAGGACTACCCACTCCCACGACATTATTTAAAAAATAATAGTCGTGTAAAAAAAATTAAAACACCCCTAGATTCGTCTTCCAAAAATCACGATGCGGATTTTTTGTTTAAACAATTTTTTAAACAATTGCATTAGTTTTTATAGTTCTACCATTGTTATAAATAAAATAATTTTCTGATGGAATAATGAAAGAAATATTGAATTCCTCTGGAAATTATCTCGACGCAGTTTTTTAACCAATTTTTTAAACAATTACGGCATTTGTTGTTTAGCGTACATTTTCTGATTGCCTGTGGAAAAATTGTTTAAACAAGAAAACAAAAAAATTTAAGAAATCTTTTTGAATGTTCTATTTAAATTCAATTTTAGAACAATATTCATTGTCAGTTATTCTGCAAATTTTGATAGAAAAATTTTAATCAGGAAAAATCTTTCAAATTACTTAAAAAATTCATACATTTTTTATTCGACATATTAAACAATCTACATTGTGTTTCCAATGTTTTGAAATCTTTTCACGTTTTCAATTATATTGGAATCTTTTCAAAACTTTTAAATATATTTTAAACTAATTTGACTATTTTAAAAATTAATAATGGCTAAATTGCTAGTTATTATTAAAAATTGTTTGAAAATATTTCTAAATATTCTCTTAAAATTAATTTTACAAAATAAAAAATTATTCTAAATAAAAATTCAACCGTTTTGTTAAAAATCCGCCTTTTGGGGTAGTAAATTCCAAAATTTTGGTTGAAATTGAAACTATTGGTTGAAAAATCAAATTTTTGTTGAAAATTCATATTTCGCCTTTGAAGGTTTATTTCTTTAGTAAGAAAATTCATCTCTTCTGGTAGAAATTTAATTTTTTGTTGTTAAACCTGAACTACTTCGTTAAAAATTTATTTTATTTTATTAAAAATTAAAAAAAGGTTTATTTCATTTTGGTTAAAAATTCAACTGTTTTGTATAAAATTGTTCACATAGTTTCAAAGTTCAAAAATATAGTTCAGAGTTTTTTAATTTACTAAAATCTTTTATTCTTCAAACTTACACACTTTTGATAAAAATTCCTCATTTTTGATCAAAAATTAATTTCTTCTGGTAGAAATATAATGTTTTTTGTAAAAAATGTACTACTTGGTTAAAAAATTTTTTAAATTAAAATTTAAAAAAATTTTATTACAAAAAATTTAGTTCTTTTTGGTTAAAAATTCAACTGATATGTTGAAAATTTGTCATTCAGTTTTAAACTTTAGCAATATAGTTAAAATACTAAAATTTATTTGTTTCTGATTAAAAATTCAACTAGTTTGTAGAAAATTTGACATTTAGTTTCGAATTTCAACAATACAGTTTAAAGTTTTTTTAATTTAATAAAATCTTTTGTTCTTCAAAATTACACACTTTAGATAAAAAATTCATCATTTTGGATCAAAAAATCATCTCTTCTGGTAGAAACATAATCTTTTTTTGTTAAAAATTTACTACTTGGTTAAAAACTTATTTTGTTTTATTAAAAATTAAAAAAAGTTTTGTTACTAAAAATTTATTTCTTTTTAATTAAAAATTCAACTGCTATGTATGTTTTTTAAATTATTGCAATCTTTGATTGTTCAAAATTATACACTTTTGAAAAAAAATCGTCATTTTGCATCGCAAATTCATCTCTTCTGGTAGAAATTTAATCTTTTTTGGTTAAAAATGAACTACATGGTTACAAAATTACTTTGTTTTATTATTTTTTTAAAAGTTTTTTGACTAAAAATTTATTTATTTTTGTTTAAACTTCAACTGTTTTGTAGAAAATTTGACATTTAGTTTCAAATTTCAATAATACGGTATAAGGCTTTTAATTTATTACAATCTTTTATTGTCGAAATTTACACACTTTTGATAAAAATTCGTCATTTTTCATCATAACTTCATCTTTTCTGGTAGAAATTCAACCTTTTTTGTAAAAAAATGTACTACTTGTTTAAAAAATTATTTTATATTATTAAAAATTTAAAAAAATTTATTACTAAATATTTATTTCTTTTTGGTAAAAAATTTAAATGATATGTAGAAAACGTGCCATTTAGTTTCAAACTTCAACAATATAATTAAGATTTTATTAATTTATTACAATATTTTATTGTTCAAAATTACACAATCTTGACAAAAATGCGCCATTTTGCATCGCAATTTCATCTCTTCTTGTAGAAATTTAATCTTTTTTGGTTAAAAATTAACTACATGGTTAAAAAATTATTTTGATTTATTATTTTTTAAAAAGTTTTATTGCTAAAAATTTATTTGTTTTTGTTTAAAAATTCATCTGTTCTGTAAAATATTTGAAATTTAGTTTCAAAGTTCAACAATATAGGTAAGAGTTTTTTAATTTATTACAATCTTTTAGTGTTCAAAATTATACACTTGATACAAATTCGTGATTTTCATCGAAAATTTATCATTTCTGGTAGCAATTAAATTTCGTTTGTTTAAAAATTAACTAATTGGTTAAAAATTTATTTTGTTTTATTAAAATATTTTAAAAAGTTTTATTACTAAAAATTTATTCATTTTTTATTCGAAATTAACTGCTAGGATAACTACTTATTTTGCTTGAATATTTGTACAAAATTAAAAGCTACCATTCATTCATTTGGTTTAAATTTAAAGTATTTCGTTGAAAATGATCTTTTTGGGCAGGAACTTAATTTTTGAAATCAAAAATTAAAAATTAAAGTTTTCTAGTTGAAGATTTATAATTTTGATCGTGAATTTTCATTGAACATTAATTTTGGAGAGTAAAAATCGTTATTGACTTTAAAATAATTATTTTAATTAATATCTTAAGCAGAAATGTTCTCCACTAACCTTGAGTGGAACTGGTGAGATAACAGTTACTTGATGACCTCGGGACGCAAGAGCCTTCATTAGTGCTTGAAATGGTTGTTGATGGCTGTAGCTAGTGCTAGGGCAGATTCCTAAAACCCTAAATCCCTCAAGAGCTGAGAAATTAATTAATATCGCAATAAAAACCAGAACCACTGTCATTGTGGAGAAATTAAATTAAAAAGTTCGTTCGAAATTTTTTCGGATATGCAACACGTTACACGTTTCTCGCTCAAAGTCTTCAGCGCAAATAATCGACTATAATGCCTGCAATATGTTCAGGATTGAGAACGAAGAAGATCTGAGAGGGGATGGATACGTGAAGAAGAAGGAATTTAAACTGCTTATAGAATTGGAAATATTTAAAATAAAATAAAAAATATGATATATAACCTATGCATAACATACAGAAAAACTCTGAGACTGGGCCGGTTTTGGGGCTTTGAGGTGGGGATACCCAGATAGAGTGCCGTTTCGTTGAAAACGGTTTTGCTTGTTCACGCCTGAGTGACCGCCGCTTAACTCGCGCAGCTTCTTTTACGCTTACTGGAGACGCGGCTTCAATTTTTGGATGGACTATATCAGGGGCCCTATCTCTAGGGTTCACTGTAATTAGTACACTTCAAAATTTTCCCTTATTCCGCTATTTTCCTTTTTTTCGGGTTTCTTAGTACCACTCAGAAGTCCTTATAGTTTTGGTTAGGTGTCCTTTGTCCAGGGGTCGTACATTTTTCTAGGAAGAAAATTTACAACTCCTAACTCACAAGTCCTTACACACACCTCGTAACTTCTAACTGTAAATCCTAACTACTAAATCCTTATTTACAACTCCTAACACAAAATTCCTGAGTCCTGGCTCCTAACTTGTAACGCATAAATTCTAACACTTCCCAGTGGGCCAAAAAAATTAAGGATGTCCTAGAGACGTCTTTGGGACATCCCTAAGACGTCTTTTATAATATGTCTTTTCGGCATCCAAGGGATGCTCTTAAGACGTCTAATGTTATTCCGAAAGATGTCTCAAGAATGTCCATGTCTTTCAGACGTCTTTAGGACATCTTCAGGATATTGGACATCTTAGAGACGTTGATTGGACTGACATAGAACGTCCTAGGAAAGCTTTGAGGACGTTCTTGGGATTTTCATAGTTTTGTGTCCACTGGGTTAACTTCTAATTCACCTCTCATAACACACAACTCCCAATTACTAACTCACAACTCCTAACTCCTGATTCCTATCAAAAAACTTTTAACTCACATCTCCTTACTTACAAGTCCTAACCCAGAAATATTAACTCCTAAAATACAACTTCTAACTTCAAACCCGTAAATCCTAACTCCTAAATCATAATTCAGACAACCTATTTCCTAACTCGTGACTCCTAAATCCTAACTCTTAATTCTTATCTTCTAATTCATCACTCCTAGACATACAACTCCTAATTACTAGATAACAGCTCCTAACTCCTGGCTCCTAACTTCCAAATCCTAATTCTGAACTTCCAATTCACCATTCCTAACATAAAACTCCTAAATACTAACTCACAACTCCTAATTCCTAACACAAAACTCCTAATTCACTACTCCTAATACACGACTCCTGACTTCTGCCCCTAACTTCTAAGTCCTACATCCTAAATTTTAACTTATAAATCACGAATACTAACACAATACTCCTGACTACTATATGATAATTCCTAACTCCTAATTCCTAACACACAACTCCTAATTTCTATCACAAAAATCCTAACTTACAACTCCTAATCCATAAATATGAACTCTTAACACATAACTTCTAACTTCTAACACGTACATCCTAACTGGTAAATCCTGATTTACAACTTTTAACTCACAAATCCCAACTCACAACTCCTAACTCACAACCCCTAACACACAACTCTGACTCCTGGTTCCTGATTCTTAAAGCCTAACTCCTAACGCCTAACTTCTAATTTACCACTTCAAAAACAAACTCCTAGCTACTAACTCACAATTACTAACTCACAACTCCTAATAATCAACTTCTATTTTTTGAAACAAAACTTCTAGTTCACATCTCCTAACTTACAACTCCTAACTCACAAGTACTAACTCACAACTCGTATTATAAATTCCTGACTCCTGGCCCCTAACTCATAAATCCTAAAACTTCAATTGTAATTCAACACTCCTAACACACAACTCTTAACTACTAACTCACAACTACTACCACACAACTCCTAACTACTTACTCACAACTACTACCACACAACTCCTAACTCACAAATCCCAATTCCTTATTCCTAATACACAACAACCAACTCCTACCACAAAACTGCTAACTCACCATGCCTAGCTCCCAACTGCTAACTCACAATTCCTTACTCACAACTCCTAACACAGAACTCCTAACTCCCAGCACACAGCTTCTAACTCCTAACTTCTCACACACAAAACCTGACTTCTAACTAACAATTCTTAACTCCTAAGGGGATGAGAAGTTTGAGAAGTGATAGAAAATGAAGGAAGGTAAGTAGGGGAAATGAGCAAAGAGGATGTAGGGAAAGTAAGGGTAATTGAAGAAAGAGAGTACAGGGTACATGAGGAAAAATTAGGGTAGCGGAAGTAGAAGAAGTGGTGGGAAGGTGATGATTGTTTGAAGTGTGGAAAGGCGAAATAGGGGAGTAGAGAAGAAGTAGCGAAATGTAGGGATAGAAGGGGAGTGAAAGCTTGAGAGGGGGAGGTTTTAAAGACTTATTAACGTCTTAAATGAGTATGGAACCTTTTTTAAGGAGCAAAGTACCTATTTTTATTCATTTTTAAAAAGAATTCCTCTTTTCCTTGTGTTTCAATAACCCCCCCCCGC
>JAWWLR010000148.1:21783082-21797589 GCA_035041075.1 Acraspis erinacei | reverse complement strand
GATAATAGGAAGTCACATCGTAGATTTAATAAAAGACGTAGTGAGTGTGGGAAAACGATCGAAATCCTATAAAACACCGACCGGCGCCGACTCGTTTGCTCGTAACCTTGCTGCACTTAACGTACCAAAACATCTCGTCGGTAACGTAGATCGTTGGAACGACATTGAAAAGTTGAAATTAATCAATATCCCTTCCACACCAACAACACCGAAGACACCGAAGACACCTTCCTCTGTTTTGTTAACACCAGCTAAATCTTCGAGAAAGTCTCCAATACCCGTACGAAATTTAAATGTCGGATGGTCTAATTTAAAAAAGTGGAATCGAAAAAAACGAAGTTTTCTGTCAAAAATGCCTGACTAATGGATTTGTTCCTTAAATTTGTTTATAATATTAACGATAATAATCTCAAGGAGAAATGTCACCATCATCGCATTGTTCTCATCCAAATTTCTCACAATATAATATAAAATATAAGCTTAAAATTATGGGAAATCGTAAAAAACGTTCTTTTCACTAACAATTTGTTTACATTTTTTTTATTATATAATATTGGAATATCTTTAACTAATTTTATTCTATATAACTTAACCGATTTCAACCATTTTCATGTTATTGAAAAGCACCGGGAACGTCAAATAGAAAAAATATCCTTTTTTGCATCCAATTTGTTTATTTATAAGAAAAATTGAGAGTCTATTCCAAAAATCTTAGGGCCAATAACTGTCTTAGAAATCTTATCAGCTTTTTTTAAATTTTGTTTTTGTCCAAATCGGTCAGTATTTGTGGGGTGTACGTTATTTTGAACCAAAAAAGTCATTTATTTTAAACTGTGACTGTCAAATCTATCGTTTGGCGTCCTACGCCACAGCTGATAATGTAGAATCACTGGTTGAATATATCATTTGGCGTCCTTGTTTTATTTCAGTTACTGTCAGAAAAAATTGAAAAACCACTGGTTCATAAGTTATAATTCAAAATAAAGATTAAACCAGTGACAGATTCACTGGTTGCAGCAGCTAAAAGTTTGTCACTGACAATCAGTAGAATTTTTTAGTTGGTTTAATCAGTCAGGTTGACTGGTTATACTAAGTACCAGCAATGTATCTGTCTCTATATTTCATTAAAGTTTTTAATTGATTCACTTACTGTTTCTTTCACTCAGGATCTAAGAACCACTGTTTCATCAGTTATAACTCAAAATTCTTATTTAACCAGTTGCAAAATCAGTGGTTGAAGCAGCGAAAAATGTATCACTGACAATTAGAAGAACTTCGTAATTGGTTTAATCAGTGAAGTTCACTGGTTATTCTAAGTATCAGTAGTCTGTCCTGCGCGTTGTCTTTCAACGCGGCAGCTGGTTACGAAAAATCACTGGTTGAATGTATCATTTGGCGTACCTAGCATATTTCAGTAACTGTTTCAATTGAGTCACTTAATGGTTTGTTCAGTCAGAATCTAAAAACGACTGTTTCATCAGTGATAACTGAAAGCAAAGATTCATTTACTGATAAAATCACCGGTTGAAGCAGCTAGTAGTGTTTCACTGAAAATTAGAAGAATTTCTTAATTAGTTTAATCAGTTAGGTCCACTGGTTGTACCAAGTACCACCAGTCTGTCCTACGCGTTGTCGTCCGATGCGAAAGCTTGTTAAGTAAAATTTATCTCTGGTTGAATCTATCATTTGGCGTCCCTGGTGTATTACAGTAACTGTTTCAATTCAGTCACTTACTGGTTTGTTCAGTCAGAATCTAAAAACGACTGGTTCACCAGTGATAACTGCAGGTAAAGCTTCATTCACTGATAAACTCACCGGTTGAAGAAACCAGAAGTGTATCACTGCAAATTAGAAGTATGTCTTAATTGGTTTAATCAGTTAGGTTCACTGGTTATACAGAGAAGCACTAGTCTGTCCTGCGCGTTGTTGTCGGACGCAACAGCTGTTTACGTAAAATCACTGGTTGAATCTATTATTTGGCATCCCTCGTTGATTTCAGTAAATGTTTTCATAGAGTCAGTTACTGGTTGGCCCAGTCAGAATCAGGAAACTACTGGTTCACCAGTAGAATTTCGTAATTTATTTAATCAGTAAGTTTCACTGGTTACACTAAATACCAGTAATCTATCCTGCGCATTGTCGTGCGGCGCGACAGCTGGTTACGTATAATTAATCACTGGTTGAATCTATCATTCGCCATCCCCGGTATATTACAGTAACTGTTTCAATTGAGTCACTTACTGGTTTGTTCAGTCAGAATCTAAAAACGACTGGCTCACCAGTGATAACTGCAGATAAAGCTTCATTCACTGATAAACTCACCGGTTGAAGAAACCAAAAGTGTATCACTGAAAATTAGAAGTATGTCTTAATTGGTTTAATCAGTTAGGTTCACTGGTTATACCGAGAAGCACTAGTCTGTCCTGCGCGTTGTCGTCCGACGCGACAGCTGTTTACGTAAAATTCGCTCACTCAGGATCAAAGAACGACTGGTTCATCAGTTATAACTCAAAATTCTTATTTAACCAGTGGCAAAATCAGTGGTTGAATCAGCTAAAAGTGTATCAACAACAATAAGAAGAATTTCGTAATTGGTTTAATCAGTTAAGTTCAGCTGTTTATGTAATATCACTGGTTGAATCTATTATTTGGCATCCCTTGTTGGTTTCAGTAACTATTTTCATTGAACCAGTTACTGGTTGTCCCAGTCAGGTTGGAAAACCACTGGTTTACCTGTTATAACTCAAAATAATGATTAAATCAGTGACAAATTTCTCTGTTTGGAGAAGTCAGAAGTGTGTCACTAACAATCAGTAGAATTTCGTAAATGATTTATTCAGTAAGGTTCACTGCTTATATAAATACCAGTAGTCTGTCCTGCGCATTGTCGTCCGGCGAGACAGCTGGTTACGTATAATTAATCACTGGTTGAATCTATCATTTGGCATCCCTGGTATATTTCAGTAACTATTTTAATTGAGTCACTTACTGGTTCCCTCAGTCAGATTCAAAGAACGACTGGTTCACCAGTTATAACTTAAAATACTTATTCAACCAGTGACAACATCACTGATTTAGTTTAAGCCAATGAATTGTACAACATGCCTAACTTAAATTGGATCCACGAAAAAAATTCATTATCTTTAGAAATATAACTTGGGAAGATTTATTTTCTTTCAAAACATCTTCATTATAAAAAAATCCATGGTACGTCCATAAAATGTACTGTGTCAATAATGATTTGATTCATGGAACAAAGATGTCATTCAGTAGAAATTCTGAGTTACTTACATTCATTGATGCTATCCCATCGGAATTCCATAATTTAATAAATCACAGGCGTTACAGAATTATTGTTTAATTATTTTATAAATAAGTTTTATTTTAAAACGTGGAAATACATTTTACTTTCTGTTCGATAAATTTTATAATTTTATTAATAACTTTAAGAAATATATTTCGATCACTTTTTACCTGAAAAGATTTATTTTTTATTGTTATACATATTTATGAATTTAAAAACCAAAATATGCTAGTCTAGGGTAATTATTCAAATAGTAAATAAAAATATTTATTTTTTATCCATTTATTTACATTTGCCCTTAAATTTGAAAGAATCCATCTAATTTTCTAAAATAAAAAATCCTGAACCAATTTCCCCCTTTTTTATTTTTCACAAGGTTTCGATTAACTCTTTATGAATCATAAACACAATTTTAATAGATTGAAAAAAAGATAATTTTAAAACAATTCTTTTTGACGATACCTATTTTAAATATTACAAGAACGATTTATTATTTTAATTAAAATCTCTGTAGCTACTAATAATAAATTTAAATTTAAGCGCCTAAAATTCTTAATATTTTAAGTAAACCAAATTTCATAGGGACCGAAAAAACCCCATAAGTGAAAAATAGGTTTTCATTATTTTTTTAGGCTTAAAAATAAACAATGTATTATTTATGACAATATTCTCTTAGAATAATGCAAAAAAGTTGGAATTAAAAAAATGTATTTTTTTAATTACAATAAGGTTAATTAATTCGAGTTAACAAATCTTATTGTTGCGCAATTTATTATTATTTTCAATAATATCCTCTTTGAATAACGCTAAACAATTGCGGGTTTTTCTGAAAATTTTAGCTTCTTTTTTAATGTAATAAAAGCTATTAATTTGTTATACGAAAAGCCTATTCATGAAGCAATTGTAAAAATGTGCATTTGTTCATGAAAATTGTTTAAGTAATTGGTAAGTATTGGTTAGCCATAAATTATTATAAGATCTCGTTACAATCTGTTACATTTAGTACAGAAGACATGGATTCCAAACAGCTGATCATTGCGGTTCAGGAACAAATTATTTTTGTTTAATATTTTGTTTACAGCATTAAAAACAATTTTTTCTTACTCTAATCCACTGGAAATTAAAAGATTAAATGAATTAATAATAATTAAATTAATAAATTAACTAAAGAAATAAAATAAATTAATAATAATTAAAAGAAAAGGAAATGAAAGATCGTTATAAACAATAATAATTTGTTGAAACAATTAATTGTGCTAAATTGAAATAAATATTAACTTAACTGAAGTAAAAAGTAAGAAAATAGTTTAATATTTTAGAAAAACCGCAAATATATAGCAGTACTATAGGAATAGATCATAATAAACAATAATAATTTGAAGAAACAATTATTTTGGCTAAATTGAATAAAATATTAATTGATTGAAAATGAAAAGGACACAACAAATTCAAAATTTCAGAAAAAATAGCAACTGTCTATCATTACTTTATGAGAATAGTTAGAAACAATAATGAATTATTTAAACAATAATTTTGTTTATATTACATTAATTATTACCATACTAAATGAAAAGGGAACACAAGGTCAAAATTTTTAGAAATGAAGCACAACTACCTACCATCAATATAGGAAAAGATAGTTATAACAATAACAATTTCTTTATGCAATTAGGTTATTAGATTTAATTAATAATTACCTCACGTTAAGTAACAAGTTGACGAAAAGTTAAAAATTTTCAGAAATAACCGTAAAAAACTAGAATTACCACAGGAGAAAATAGTTATAAACAATATTAAAATATATAAACAATAATATTTTTTTAACTTGCATTAATTATTACCTAACTAAGTAAAAAGTAGACAAAATATTTTTTGAAACGCAACCATCTAGCATTACTATAGGAGAAGATGGTCATAAACAATCATAAATAATAAAAAAATAATTTTTATTAAATTGCATTTATCATAATTAAACTAAGTGGAACGTGGAAGTGAAAAATGCATAAAAAGTTAAATTTTTTAGAAAAAACTAAAAATATCTAGCATTACTGTAGGAGAAGATAATTATAAACAATAATAATTTTTTTAGCAATTATTTTTACCAAACTGAATTAAATATTAATTGACTGAAAGTGAAAAATAGACCAAAAATTAAAAAGTTTAGAAGAAATCGCAACTATATATTATTACAATATGAGAAGAAAGTTATAAACAGTAATAAACTATTTAAACAATAATGTTTGTTAACTTGCAATTTATTATTACTAATATTATATTATAACTAAATTAAATGCAATGTGTACAGAAAGTTCGAAATTTCCGAAAAAAAACCCGCAAGAATCTACAAAGAATATAGAAAATAGTTACAAACAATAATAATTTGTTTAAACAATTATTTTCTCTAAATTGAATTAAATATTAACTCACATGAAGTGACAAGAGCACAAAAATTAAAATTTTGTAGCAAAAATGGCAAATATTTAGCATTTCTATGAATTATAAATAAATAAATAAATAATAATAATAATAATAAATAAATTTCTATAAATCATTTAAAAAATGTTGATTAAATTTCATTAATTACTAACAAATTAAGTGAAAAGTGGACATAACGTTAAAAGTTTCCGAAAGCACTGCGTCTATCTGAAATTACTATAGTAGAAGATAGTTATAAACAATAATCATTTGTTAAAACAATTATTTGTTCTTTTATTCAAATATTAACTTTATCGAAGTGTAAAGTAGAAGGAATTTACATTTTTTATAAAAAACAATAATCCCAACTATCTAGCATTACTGTACGAGAAGATAATTATAAACAATATAATAATTAGTTTAAACAATTGTTTTTGCTAAATTGAATTAAATAAATATTCAAGAGAAGTGAAAAGTCTACAGTTACAAATTTTAGAAAAAATCGAACTATCTAGAATCAATATAGGGGAAGATAGTTATAAACAATAATAATTTGTTTAAACAATTGTTTCTGCTAAATTAAATTAAATATTAACTTAAGGGAAGTAGAAACTGAAGAAAAATGGTAATTTTTTAGAAAATTCCGCAAATATCTAGCATTATTCTAGGACAATATAATTATAAACAATAATAATTTGTTTAAACAATTATTTTTGCTAAAATAAATTGAATATTAATTCAATACAAGTGACGGTTGGATAAAAAATGCAAAATCTTAGAAAGAACTGCAACTACCTAACATTACTATTGGAGAAGATAGTTATAAACAATTATAAATTATTTAAACAATAAGGTTTATTAACTTGCAATAGCTATTACCTCATTAAGTGAAAACTGGACAGAAAGTTGAAAATTTCAGAAAAAAACGAATTTCTAGCATAACTCAACCAAAATATTACTAACGATAATTATAAATTGTTTAAACAATTATTTTGTTAAAAATAATTAATTAATACCTCACTTTAATTGAAACGTGGACAAAAAGTGAAATTTTTTTGATAAAAAAACGACTTCTATCTCTAATCTAACAGAAAATTGATACAAACCATAATAAATTATTTAAACAATTTATGTAAACGTATAGCAAACAGTATAAAGTAGTATTTCATGTAGTATAAACTATTTTAATTTTAAATAATGCAAAAAGAATTATAATTGGCGCCAAAAACTCATAAAAAATGTTGTGTTTCAACTCGATAATAAAATTTAAAAGAGAGTCTTTTTATCTTATGGGAAATATGTGCTGGACGTGTTTACATAAATTGTTTAAACAAATTATTATTGTTTCTGGCAATTTTCTTTTAGAGTAGAGATAGAAAGTCGTAGTTTTTATTATTAATTAATTATTAATATGAATTAATAATAATAAATTAATAAATTAGTATTAATTAATTATTTCTAACAAAATAATTGTATAAACAATGTATAATTATCGATAGTAATATTTTGTTTGACTAATGCTAGAAATTCGTTTTTTTTTTCATATTTTGAACTTTCTGTCCTGTTTTCACCTAATGCGCTAATAATTGTTTCAAGTTAAAAAACCTTATTGTTTAAATAATTTATCATTGTTTATAACTATATTCTACAATAGTAATGTTAAATAGTTGCAATATTTTCTAAGATTTTGAATTTTTTATCCAATTGTCACTTGTATTGAGTTAATATTCAATTTAGTTTAGCAAAAATAATTGTTTAAACAAATTATTCAATATTATTAAAAAAAATAATAATGTATTTATTTTGTGTGGATGCAAACAAATTTTCGGACGATATGCATAAAAAATCTTTAAAAAATTCAAAAGTATTTTTGAACCACTCTACTGTACTCACGTCTCGTCCTGAAATACACACGAGGCCAAGTCGTGGATCGGTCATCTCTTTATCTAGAAAAATCTATTCTTGCATAAAATACAGAGCTCAATTACTCATTTTGCTTCAGGGGATAACAAAATATCTCCTCCAGTTTTTCTTTGGTGAAGCTCACATAAACTTCACCCTCCACTCTTCCGAATCGCGACAAGAACGAAGGGGATTGGATTAACGTGGCATAACAAAACCGCAGCGAAACATTTTTCAAGTCCGCTGAGATAACGGATCTGTTGTCGCACCAATTCCTCTTCAGTTTATTTACCATGTGTACGATCCACATTTTTACAAAAGCTCGACGCTAATGGTGCATCATAAAACAATCGTTTATTTCTCTTACATTTTTCTTCCTAGGACTTATCAATATTTTATTCTTTATCAGCAAAACTCACATTGGCGTGTTTCAATATATCTTGTTTGCCTAATGTGCAAACAGAACCGGATCAAGAGAAGTGACTTGGTGAGGGAGGCATGGGAAAATTTTATTAAAATATAAATCGAGGACTTTTATTATTAAAGCAGGGTTTTCTGCAGTTTTCCTCTCCCCTTGCCAAACTTCAAGGAAGCTGCGAGTACTTCTAATAAAGTTCAGGTTCATATCGATTCAAATGGAGGACCTTCGTTAGGCCTCTTTTTCACCGGACTTTAAAAGAATGACTGAATGAATTCTATGACTAACTAAATTCACGAAATTAAATTTTTAAATTTTTGAAACAATTTAATTTTAAATTCACCAATTGTTTCAGGGTGGCTCTTAAAACAAAAAAAAATTTTTGGGCAGTTCCCTGATAGCAAAAATTCTTCCCCGGCAACGAAATAAAAAATTAAAACTTTCGCACCTGAGAAAATTTTCAATTTAAAGATTGAATACTTAACTACAAAATCAAAGAGTTTAAAGAATGAAACTTCTTCTTTCAAATTAATATATAATAATAAATAATAATAATAAAAAAATAAAAATATAAATAAATAAAAATAAAATAAATAAAAAAATATAAAAATAAAAATAATAATAAATAAATAAAGTCAACTCGTTTTTGAATCCCTAGGATATATTATCAGACTTTTTTAGAATTTAGGGTTCTTTTTTCTTTTCGGAGAAAAAGTGAACGACTGAAAAATCTTGAGCCATAAGATTCCTGACACTGTAAAATTCCCCATTTCATAATATTACCGAATTATAAAATTCCCGAATAATAAAATTTTGTAATAATTAAATTCCCGAATTATAAAGTTCCTGAACATTTTTTAATATTTCCGAATTGGAAAAGTACCAAAAAATGAAATACCCGACAGTTTCTGATATGACCTAATTTGAAAATACTTAAATAATAAAATTTCCGAATTATTAAATTCCCAAATTCAAAAATTTTTGAATGATCAAATTCCTGAATTATAAAATTTCTGCATTAGATAATTCCCGAATAATAAAATTCCCAAACAATTTTTGATATTACGGAATTGGAAAATTCACAAATAATAAAATTCCTGAAAGTTTGCAATATTACTGAATTTGAAAATTCCCGAATGATGAAATTTTCGAACAGTTGAATTCCCATTTGAAAAATTCCCGAATAATTATATTCGTGAATTATAAAATTCTCGAATAATCAAATTTCCGAATAATAAAATCCCCAAACAGTTGTTAATAATACGTAATTGGAAAATTCCCAAATAATAAAATTCCCGAAAGTTTTTAATGTTACGGAATTTGAAAATTCTCGAATAATGAAATTTCCGAGTTATGAAATTCTATTAATGAAGAAGAATTTTCGAATAATGAAATGCTCGAACACTTTATAATATTACCGAATTGGAAAACTCCCAAATAATAATATTCCTGAAAGTTTAATTTTTTTAAATATTCCTGAAAATTTTCGAATTATGAAATTTTTGAATAATTGAATCCCTAATTGGAAAATTTACGAATAATAATATTTACGATTAATAAAATTGCCGAATTCGAAAATTTCCGAATAATGGAAGTTCTCACATTTTATAATATTACCGAATTCACAAATTCCCGAATAATAAAATTTTTCTAATAATTAAATTCCCGAATAATGAAATTCCCGAATGATGAAATTCCCTAATTATAAAGTTCCTGCACATTTTTTAATATTTCCGAATTTAAAAAGTCCCAAAAAATGAAATACCCGACAGTTTGTGATATTACCTAATTTGAAAATACTTAAATAATAAAATTTCCGAATAATTACATTCCCAAATTCGAAATTTTTGGATTGATCAAATTCCTGAATTTTACAATTTCGGCATTAGATAATTCCTTAATAATAAAATTCCTAAATAATTTTTGATATTACGGAATTGGAAAATTCACAAATAATAAAATTCCTGAAAGTTTGTAAGATTACCGAATTTGAAAATTCCCGAATGATGAAATTTTCGAACAGTTGAATTCTGAAATTGAAAAATTCTCGAATAATTATATTCTTGAATTATAAAATTCTCGAATAATGAAATTCCCGAAATGGAAAATTCCCGAATAACAAAATTTCAAAACTGTTCTTAATATTAGGAGATTGAAAAATTCCCAAATAATAAAATTCCCAAACAGTTTTTAATATTATGGAATTGCAAATTTCCCAAATAATATAATTCCTGAAAGATTGTAATCTTACCGAATTTGAAAATTCCCGTGTAATGAAATTCAATTAATGAAGAATTCCCGAATAATGAAATGCTCGAACAGTTTATAATATTTCCGAATTTGAAAATTCGCGAATTATGGAATTTTCGAATAATGAAATTTTCGAATAATTGAATCCCTAATTGGACAATTTACGAATAATAACATTTACGAATAATTAAATTAACAAATTCGAAAATTCGAAATTCTCACATTTTGTAATTTTAACCAATTTACAAATTCCCGAATAATAAAATTTTCTAATAATTAAATTCCCGAATTGTAAAATTCTTGGACAGTTTTTAAGACTTTAGAATTGAAAAATTCACAAAAAATGAAATACCTGACAGTTTGTAATATTAGCTAATTTGAAAATTCTTAAATAATAAAATTTCCAAATAATTAAATTCCCAAATTCAAAAATTTTTGAATGATCAAATTCCTGAATTTTAAAATTTCGGCATTAGATAATTCATGAATAATCAAATTGCCAAAGAATTTTTAATAGTACGGAAATGGAAAATTCACAAATAATAAAATTCCTGAAAGTTTGTAATATTAACGAATTTGAAAATTCCCGAATGATGAAATTTTTGAACAGTTGAATTCCCAAATTGAAAAATTCCCGAATAATTATATTCCTGAATTAATAATATCACAGAATTGAAAATATCCCAGATAATACATTTTCAGACATTTTTAGAAATTCATTTTGGAAAATTCCCGAATAATATAATTTCCAAACAGTTTTTAAGATTACCGAATTGAAAAAGTAAAAAAAAAAATGAAATTTACGACAGCTTATGATATTACCGAATGTAAAAATTCCCGATCATTAAAATTACAGAATCATTGAATTCCCGAATTCGAAAATTTGAGAATAATGGAATTCCTGAATTATGAAATTCACATATAGAAAAATTGTCGAATAATGAAATTCCCGAAATTGATTTATAAGCATTCTTTATTTATTAAAAATAGGTACAATAATTAAATATTTTTAGGAACAAAATTATTATTTTTTTTAAGTAAAGTAAAGTAAAGCAAAGTAAACTAAAGTAAAGTAAAGTAAAGTGAAAAAGTAAAGTTTCATCCCGAAATATTTTTTGTTCAAATTATTGTTAGTTAATTTCGGGAATTTTATAATCCGGGACTTGTCTTGCTCATATGTTTTCTAATTCGGAAATTTTGGCTCAGGAATTTTCCAATTTATTATTAAATTTGTTCCTTTAAATTTTGTGAAATTCCTTCAGTTTATTTAAATTTATTGAAAACTCCTAAAAATCTTTTAAAATATCCTAAAGTATTAAAAATCCTTTAAACTTCGTTATGCTATTAAAATTTATTGCAAAATCCTCAAAATCTTTTAACAATCTCGCAAATTTGTTTACTCTTTTGAAATCCTTCAGATTATTGAAATCGCTTTTTTATATATTATGTAGTAACTAAGGGCACGGAAAAATTAATAAAATTTGAATTTCATCCAGTTAGCTATTTGTTTCATTAATTTTATTATCAATAATAATAATAATAATTTTTTTCATTCAATTCAAAATTGAATAATTCCAATTTTTTATTCTTAGCCATATCTGGTTTTTATAATTTATATGAATCATAATTTTAATATTTAAAGAAAAGTGTTTTTTTATTTTTAATTCAGAGCATTTAAATACAAAATAAATAATTAAAAATTCGAATACACACTAAGGTTTCTATAATTTTAATTGTTTTATCAATAAAATTGCCCCTTGACCTTCAGATGCAAAGACGCGGTTTCATAATCACTTGCTCTGTTCCAGACATTCAATTTACTTCTGACTATCGTTCAATAAAGCTGAAAGCGACGATTGAGGCAATCCTCGGAAGCTGTACAGTTGTAATTAAACATAATTAAGAATGAAATACATAATTCGAATATTTAGATATTTTTTTAAATTGTTTATTAATTTTGTATCTACATCAGATTCTTCATACTTTAAATCTTTCTTGTATCCTCAAAAACTTTCTGATTTTTTTAAGGATTAAAGATTTTATTGTTGAATAATTTATTCGCAACAAACCAATCAAATATTACGTAACATTAGAAAGGGTGGGGGGAATTGTTTTAAAATGAATTTTCTGCACCATCAACTTTCTATATCAAAATTTTTAAATTAATAATTTTACCTTGTTATAAAATTTGTTTTCAAATGTTTCTAAATATTAGTGATAGAAATAAAAATAAAATTTTAAATAAGTGTTTAGTCATTTATTGTTAATTATGAAAAAATTTGGGACAACTGAAAATCCCAACTCTATTAAATTTCCGAATAATAAAGGGACGACTGAAAAATAAAATTCCCGAATTGGAAAATAATGATGAGACGACTGATAAATTCCCGACAAACAAAATTCCCGAATTGGAAAATTCCCCGATAATAAGATTTCCGAAGAATAAAATTCCCGAATGGGAAATTTTCCGAATAATAAACTCCCGAATTGGAAAATTACCGAAAAATAAATTTGCCAAATACTAATAAAATTTTCGAATGATACAATTCCCGAATAATAAAGGGACGAATGAAACATCTCAAAAAGTAAAATTCCCGACACTGAATTTTTCAATTCGGGATTTTTACAGTATCGGGAATTTTATTTTTCAGGATTTTTATTATTAGAAAATTTTGCAATTCGGGAATTTCATTATTTGGAAATTTGTCAATTCGGAAATTTTACTATTCGGAAATTTTATTTTTCGGAAATTTTGCAATTTGGGAATTTTATTATTTGATAATTTTACAATTTAGGAATTTCGTTATTTAGGAATTTTTCAATTCGGGAATTTTCCATTGTTGGGAATTTTATATTTCGGGATTTTTCACTCATCCCAAAGATTTCAGGAGATTGAATTTTATTCAAGATTTTTGGGAAAATCTTTAATGGTTTTTTTTTTATTTTTAAAGAATAATTTCAATTTTTAAAGACTTTAAAATGATTGAAAAAAGAATATGGAAGACTTGGAGAAATTTTTCCTTAATTTTTTCAGGATCTCAACAGTTTTCACGTAAATTGAATTTTCCATGGTGTCAAGAGAATTAAAAAAAATTTCTTACGATTGATGGGGAAATTTGAAATGATTGTTTTGTCACGATTTATAAGAGAAAACTGAAAAATATTACAAAGTTTAAAAAATTATTTTCCAACATTTTTAAAAGAATTGAAAAGGTTTTAAAGCAAAATTTTGCAATTTTTCCATATAACATAGTTAAAAAAATGTGAGTAAGTTGAATAAAGATTCAACAATTTTGAAACGTCTGAAAAATAGTTAAAAATTGTAAAGATTTTTCTAACTATTTCTTAAGATTTCACAAAAATTACAAACAAAAAAAATTGTAGGCTCTTGGGAAAAAGTAAAATGATTTTTATTTCGAAAATTTAATCTTAAGAGATTATTTAAAAAGAATTAAAAATATTTCCAAAGCTTTCTAAAATTGCCAAAGAAGAATGTAAAAGATTTTAGGGCAAATTTTTCCATTTTGCAGAAATTAAAAAAA
The DNA here is from genome assembly GCA_035041075.1 of Acraspis erinacei. NCBI lineage: Eukaryota > Metazoa > Arthropoda > Insecta > Hymenoptera > Cynipidae > Acraspis > Acraspis erinacei. The sequence continues at coordinate 21,783,758 of JAWWLR010000148.1, read as the reverse complement.
TTCAGGAAAAATTTGAATAATTTTGGATGATCAGAAGGTTTAGATGATTTAAAAATATTAAAAATGGAATTTTCTTAAATTCGTGTATAAATTTTAAATAATAATTTATTCTGGAAAGTAAGCTAAAAGAAAATTGAAAAACGTTTTTAAACATTCCAAACAATTTTCTAAGTCTTCAAAAAAGAGATCTGTATTTAAAAAAAAAAATTAATCTTTGTTGGGAGATAATTAATTTTCTTTGTACAAAATGTATCATTTTGGGTTCACACTAAATGGGTTGAAGATTAGTTTTTTAAAGATGTAAATACATTTTTTAACATTAAATTCAACTATTCCATTTTTTGTGGGAAATTGATAATTTTTAATGGAAATTTAATTTTATTGGTTGAAAATCCATCAGTTTGTTTGGAAATTTAACTTTCTCTGTAAAAATTAATCTGATTTAGTTAAAAATTATTTTTATTCTACTGAAAACCTAACTATCCAATTTGTAGTATAAATTCATTTCTTTGGTTGAACATTTCATGAATTTTTTTATAGTTTGTTTTTTACTTAAATAAAAACTTATTTTTTAAAGTGAAAAATCAAATTTTCGGTGAAAAATTAATCTTTTTTGGTAGAACCTAAAATCTTTTTTGGTCAAAATATCAACTATTACATTGCAATTTCTCTTTTT
>JAWWLR010000148.1:21708575-21725323 GCA_035041075.1 Acraspis erinacei | reverse complement strand
CTACACAAATCTAATACCTTCTCTGATGAGAATGTAAAAATCTGTAGATAAGGTAAACGTTTGGGGTAAAAGAAACAATCTTAGCCAAATAAACAGCTTTCAAATGTCTATTTGGACACCCTAAACAACGTAACTAACAATTTAAAAAATTGAACACGAGAAAAATTTCGAGGAAAAAAAAACAAAAACACCCTTAACGAATAAAAATCACCCTAACTGAGCGTAATCACTGAGCTTTCTCCTAAAATTTGTCTTTGGACACCCTGATTAACATGTCAAAAAAAAAGACAAAATTGCAGATAAAGAAAAATTTTGGGAGCAAAAACAAAAAGTCTTTCAATGAAAAAAAAAATCAGGAAAATCAAAGTAAATGAGTGTCCCAATTAGGAATCGTCTTAAAATTTTTCCCTGGAGTCTCTAAACAATAGATACAAAATAAGAAAATGGTATACGAGGAAAAATTTTGGGACAAAAAAAAATGCGCAAGAATCGCATCAGTTGAGTCATTCAGTTTGCCTATTGAGGCAATCCTAAAATGTTTATTCGACACCCCGAACAGCATTAAAAAAAATTAAAATAAATTGTAGACAAGAAAAACTTTTGTGGGCAAAAAAACAAAAAAAATCCCAACGAAATAAATGGCAAGAATGGTCATAATTGAGTGCTTATGTGGAGGCCACAAAAATCGGCCAAATTTGGGTAATTAGTATTTGTTCGTTTAGTGTTTTTTTCTGATTCATAAGTTTTGCTTATCGACAATTTACTTGTTATTATTTATATTTTGTTTGGCACATCCTATAATGAGAATTAATAACAAATATTTCATCATACAAGAAATTCTTTCTGAAATTAAAACTACCGAAAGAAGAAAAATTCAAGAACTTTTCCACGTTTTTCCAGCTAAAAAAGAATTCAAGGACCTTTCCACGTTCTCGAGGATTTCCAGGACTCTAAGTACAAGTGCCTTATCAGTTTTTTAGAGATTCGGATTCCGTATTAATAAACAAATTGAAGAAAATCATTCGTACAAAATTCTTCATCGAGGCCCATTAAAAAAATTATTGTTTAATTTATTTATACAAACAGTTAGCAAAAATCGCAAAATTTAAGATATTGTTACTATAATTAATTGCAATTAATTCAAAATGGTTGATATTAGTGTTTAATAAATAAATAAATATTTGTCGAATATAAGTTAATAGTGTGTTATAAAGTCTTAAATTGTTATTAACAATTTTATTTTTATAAACAATGGCATGTGGTTTTTGAGCGGTTCTAGCAATTTTTATGAGGTTCAGTAAATTTTTTTTAACGAACCTTATTGGCGTTTCTAGTGATACTTTTCTAAACTATATTGTCATAGTTATAAACCAATTTTATAAACAAATGCGATGTTTGAGAATTTTTTTAGTTTTTAAGGTACTTTTTTTAGTGCTTTATTTTACTGGGAGTAATGTTGCAATAAACTATTTTTCAATTTCATAACAATTTTTTGATCGTCATAAACAAATTTGATAAACAATTGCACAATTTGAGCCATTTTTAAGTTTCAGTTAATTTTTTTAAACGTAGGTACTTTGTTAGTCTTTTTAGTGATACTTTTGTAAACTCTATTGTCATTTCATGACAATCGTCATTGTTATAAACCAATTTTATAAACAAATTCGATGTTTGAGAAATTTTTGAGTGTTTGAGGTACTTTTTTTTAAAGTGCTTTGTTTGACTTGGGACAGATGTTGCAATAAATTATGTTTCAATTTAATAACAATTTTTTGATTGTCATAAACAAATTTTCTAAACCAATGCCAAAAATACTAAAAAAATCACCCACCATTATCTGTAACAATACAATTGTTAATAACAATTTACTAAACTTTAATAAACCATTAGGTTATGTTTCAAGATCGTTTACTTATTGATTGAACATGAATATCAATCATTTAAAATTAATTATTTGTTATTCTAGTAACAATATCTTAAATTTAACGATTTTTTTACATTTTTGTTTATAAATAATGTAAAATTAAAGGAAATTAAATGAGATTAAAATTAAATTGAAAATCCTATTTAACATCCAATAATTATATTAATCTGCTCAATTCCGGAAATTTGAAAAGAACTTCTTTATTTTTATTATTATCAAATTACAGCAACAACAAATTTGTAAAAAATAAATACCAAAGTTTCGGCACACACACACAGCACCCTTATCAAGGCAAACAAAAACAAAAATAAAAAAATAAAATATACCCAAGCCGACAGGAACAGAATCAACACCACGATGTTCTCTTCCTGAAAATTTCATCATAAGCCATCATTTTCCTGTCTTCTTTTTTATTTTGGTCCACGGAGAAACATTTTCTTCTTTTCATTCTTAGGAGAAAAAAGGGTTTTTCTTTATTTCTTATTTTCAAATTTCAATAGGAATATTTTAAGGTGGTTGTCCAAATTTGTTCGATGGATTCTTGGTTTTATTTTTAGGGATTCTGCACATTGATTATAATATTAACAATAATAATCCGAAAAATAAATTTCTTCATTATTATATTGTTTTTATCAAAATTTCCTCCAATATAACTGAAAAAAGTAAAGTAATAAAGAAAAATTTGCAACAAATAATTTGTTTACTGGGAACGTCAAATAGAAAAAAAATGGTCATTAATTCGTCATATTTATTTATACAAAATCTACAATAAAATGTACATAAGTCTTATAAGCAACGGGAACGTCAAATAAACAAAATGGCGATTTTTTTCGTCATGCTTGTTTATTTAAAAAAAAATTGAAAGCCACTTTTAAAAATTATGCTCTACAACTCTCCTAGAAATCTGATCAGCTTTTCTTATTTCTAAATCTCATCAGCACCGGGAACTTCAAATAGAAAAAATGCCAATTTTTTTCTTTACCTTTGTTTATTTATAAAAAAAATTCTTAAACTCGAAAGCCTGTTTTGAAAATCAGGCCCGACAACTCTCTTAGAAATCTGATCAGCTTTTCTTATTTCTAAATCTTATCAGCATCGGGAACTTCGAAAAGAAAAAAAAAACAATTTTTTCGTCATATTTGTTATTTATACAAAAATTAAAAAATACTTTAAGAAATCTTATAAGCTTTTCTTATTTCTAAATTTTAATAGCACCGGGAACGGCATATAGAAAAAATGGCCACTTTTTTCGTCATATTTGTTTATTTATACAAAAATTGAAAAAAATGGAAAGCCTTTTTTAAAAACCAGGCTTGACAACTCTCTTAGAAATCTAATCAGCTTGTTTTATTTTTAAATCTTTTCAGCAACACGAAATTCAAGTGGAAAAAATGCCAGGTTTTTCTGTATATTTGTTTATTTATAAAAAAATTGAAAGCCTTTTCTAAAAATCAGGCTCGAAAACTCTCCTAGACATCTAATCAGCTTTTCTTATTTCTAAATCTTATCAACAACGGGAACTTCAAAGAGAAAAAGTGGCCACTTTTTTCTTTATATCCATTTATTTATAAAAAAATTTAAAAAGAATTGAAAGTCTCTTTTAGAAATCAGGGTCCACAACTCACTTAGAAATCTTATCAGTTTTTTTAAATTTTGTTTGGTCCAAATAGGTCAAAATTACTGCAAAATGATGTAAGATAATCTTAGGAGGAAATCTTTCTGATTTCGAAACGTCATTATGGTACATTGCTGAATAAATAGTCTGGAAGAAATCGAAGAAATAAGGTGTTCCTTATCAATACTAATTCGTTGTTTCCCAGATATTAAATTAAGAATTTCTACATCCCGAAATTCTTTTTATACACAAAGGGTGTTTTTCGCTTTAAAACTAAACAGAAAATTCTAGCTCAAATTAAAGCCACTCAAAGAAGGATAATCACTTTTTTTCAGCAGAAGGCCAGTTCAAAACCTATTTTTTCTTTTAAAAAATCAAAATTCCAGAATAATGAGAACAATTCAACAAAATTTTCAGGTTTTTCCAGGTAAACAAAATTTCAAGGACTTTCCCAGGATTTCAAGAATTTCCAGGACTCTAAGTACAAGTGTCTGATCAGTTTCTTAAAGACCCGGTTTCTGGATTAATAAACAAATTGAAGAAAAGCATCCGTACAAAATTCTTGAAGAATGTCACCGAACGGAAGTTCTCTAATGCGCTTTCCAACACTACTTGCGGCACACTCAGCCCTCGTATGGTCCTATCTCATCCTTCTGAATCCTTTCACCCTCTGAATCGCTGGTTTCACCGTCGGCCCTTTTCGGTGAGGTACCTACACACGACGTGCAACGCGCGTGTCCAGATTCGTGCGGCGACGCCGGCGGCGTCGGGGTGGAACAACCTACGGGATATCGCTCCTCGTATCACCAGTCTACCGCGACCGGTCACCGTGTACCGTCGCTCTCTCCGGATTTATCTAATCACTTCGTCGTGCCTAGGATTCACTACCGTTCGTGCTAATACAATTTTTTTTTAAACTGAAAATGGTCCCCAGAAGATGGTCCCCAGAAAAATCTAGTGCTCGAAAGGGTCTTAATCACTGATTAGTGATTAGTAAATGATCAGCAATTAATTTCTGGCGAGATTGTAACAAATTGTTTAGACACAATTGATATACTTTTTTTTTTAAATAAGGAATTCCAATAGGATATTCAAAAATTAAGCATAAAGTAGATCTTGATCAAGAAGGAAGAAAGCCAATGAACGATAATAGAGTTCATCAAAATTTCAGGTTCTCCAACTCGAAACTGATGAAATCAGGGCTTAATATATCTTCAATTAAGAATGTACTTTTAATGAAGAATCTCACTTTAAGAAAGAGCATTTCAGTTTAATATTTTATTGACGAGCATTCATCAGGTCTCACGAGAATGACAGCTTCAATGTTTTGATTGAAAAAAATTCATTAAAAGAGAATTTAAAATTTGATGGGATTCCAGCTTTTCACTAAAGCGGTATAATTTGCCGTATTTTCCACTACAGGTGATCCTCGAACGTTTGACGTTTGGCACGTGGGTGGCGCACCGCATGCTGCCAATAAATAATGCGACAGATTTGTGGACACGCTGATGACTCGCTCTAGATAACCAGGCTTTTAGCATGCACATTGCGTATTGCGCAATTATAGTGATTTGCAAACAGGATTCGCGACGGATTCGGAAAGGATAATGCGCTAAGGGTGTAATTTGCTATTACGCGAGCTACTCAAATTGAGAATAATTTAAAAAAAGTGTTAAGTGGTGCAAGTGATAAGTGGATGATAAGAAAAGTATAACTCTAAAGTGTAAATCTGGATAAGAAAATTACTTTGAGGATTAATTGTGTTTTGAGTGTGCTGATGATTCTGACAAAGGAGTGCGATTTATCAGTGGTGAGTCTTATTATCTAATTTAATTAGATATTTAGCTTTAACTAGACAGAAAAAAACTTTTAGAGGAAAACATGAAAGTTGTTTTAAAAAATTATCTAATCGGATCCCGGTTAGAGTCCAGCAATTTCAACATCAAAAATGAGCATTGTTAAAAATGTTTTAAGAGATTAAGGACAATATTAGTATTGAAAATTTTAAGTAATTTCCGAAAAGAACTGAAGGCGCACTGTAGAAAAAAATACTATAGTTTAAATTTTTTTTAGTACTAATTATTTAGAAATCGGTAGGTAAAAGATACAATAGCTATTTATTCCTAATGGTGGAGGGATCATTGTATTCCTTGACATATTATCTACAAATCGCTTTGATATGTTTCTATTAAACAAAATTTATTTTATAAAAGTTTTTTTGATAAAATTAACATTTCATCAGTTCAAAGTTTTTTTATTTAATAATATTCATTAAAAAATTTATGTTCTTGTTCTTCTTTAGGTAAAAGCTACTATTCGTCTTTATTCCTGATGATGTAGGTTTCATTGTATGCCTTGAAATATTTTCTTCAAATCGCTTTGGTATGCTTCTAATAAAAAAAATGTATGGTACAAAAGTACTTTTTAAAACATTAACAATAGCCTAGTCCATAAAGAAAATTTTTTAAATAAAAGCGTGCCAAAGAGGCTTGTAGGGAACCTTTAATGAATACAATGAGACCAACATCATTAGGATTAAATCATAAATCTAAAATTTACCGAAGGAGGAAGCTAAAACATAAATCTACAAATATTATTGTTAAGTTAACAAAATAAAAATATTTTTTCGTAAGTTCTCATTAATTTCTCTTTCAAAGTTCCTTTCTATTTGTATTAGCAGGACTTGTTCGGTAGTTTTGTACTAAGAAATTCCTGGTTAAACTGTACATATTTTAAACGGAAAGCAAATCTACCAGAATTTTGGTTCAAAAAAGAAAAAACTGAGCGCGAAATTTAGAAAAAATACATTAGTTTAAAGTTCTTTTATTTATTACTAATTATTTAGAAATCTCTGTTTTCCTTTCTCGGTATGTTAAAGCTAAATGATTTATTTATTCTTAATGATGTACGGCTTATTGTTTTCTCTAAAAAATATTATCTACAAATGACTGTGGTATATTTCTACTAAAAAAAATTTATTGTATAAAAGTATTTTTTACAAAATTAACATTTCATCATTTTAAAGTTCATTTATTTAACATCATTTATTAAAAAATTTATGTTTTTGTTTCTCTTTAGGTAAAAGCTACAATTCTTATTTATTCTTGATATTGTAAAGCTCATTGTATGCCTTGAAATATTATGTACACATTGCTTTGGTATATTTCTACTAAAAAAAAATATTGTGTAAAAATACTGTTCAAAAAGTTAACAATTTTTTAATTAATAAACAACATTTTTTTATAAGAAAATCGTGCCAAAGAGATTTATAGAGAACCTTTAACTAATGAAATGAGACCAACATCATTAGGATTAAATCATAAATCTCAAATTTACCGAAGGAGGAAGCTAAAACATAAATCCTTAAATATTATTGTTAAGTTAACAATATAAAATAAAATATTTTTTCGTAAGTTCTCATTAATTTCTCTTTCAAAGTTCCTTTTTATTTGTTTTATCAGGACTTGTTCGGTAGTTTTGTACTAAGAAATTCCTGGTTAAAATGCACAAATTTTAAACGGAACTTCACTTTAAAAAATGTCTGGGTAAAACCAAAATTTTGGTTCAAAAAAGAAAAAGCTGAGCGCTAGATTTAGAAAAAAAAGTTAGTTTAAAGTTCTTTTATTTAGTAATAATTATTTATAAATCTGTGATTTTCTTTCTCGGTAGGTTAAAGCTAAAATATTTATTTATTCTTAATGATGTAGGGCTTATTGTTTTCCTTAAAAAATATTCTCTAAAAATCGCTTTGTTATGTTTATGACCAATAAAATTTGTTTTATAAAAACCCTAGTTATAAAATGAACATTTCATCAGTTTAAAGTTTTTTTTTATTTAATACGATTTATTACAAAATTTTTGTTTTTAGTTCTCTTTAGGTCAAAGCTGAAATTCTTATTGATTCTTGACGATTTAGAGCTCATTGTATGCCTTGAAATATTCTTTACACATTGTTTTGGTATATTTCTAAAAAAAAAAATTATTTTATAAAAATAATGTCCACAAAATTAACAATTTTTTAATTGATAAAGAAAATTTTTTAAAGAAAAATTCGACAAAGAGATTCGTAGAGAATCCTTTAAGGATTAAATAAGACCAACATCATTAGGATTAAATCAGAAATCTAACAGTTATCTAAAGAGGAAACAAAAACATAAATCTTCAAACAGTATTAAGCTACAATTCAAACTTAGAATATTTTTTCTGAAATTCTCTTTCAGTTCTATTTCAAAGTTCCTTTTTATCTCTTTAGCAGGACATTTGTGGTACTTTTGTACTAAGAAATTCTTTGTGAAACTGAACATATTTTAAACGGAACTTCCCTAAAAAAATTCGTTAAATCAATTAGAATTCTGTTTTAATAAAGAAATAAGTGAATGTAAATTTGAGAAAAAAATACTTTAGTTAAAAGTTTTTTTATTTATTACTAACTATTTAGAAACCTTTGTTTTTTCCTCTCATTCTTAATGATGTAGGAATTATTTTATTCCTCAAAAAATATTTTCTACAACTCCCTTTGGTACGTTTCTTCTAAACAAAATTTATTGTATAAGAGTACTTTTAATGAAATTAACATTTCATAAGCTTAAAGTTTTTTTACTAAATACTATTTTTTTTAAATTTATGTTTTTGTTTCTCTTTAGGTAAAAACTACAATTCTTATTTACTCTTAATGATTTAGGGTTTATTGCATTCCTCAAAATATTCTATACACATTGTTTTGGTATATTGGTAATAAAAAAATATTGTATACTAATACTTTTTACAAAATTAATGATTGTTTAATTTTTAAAGAAATTTTTTTAAACAAAAACTTGACAAAGAGATTTGTAAATAATTCTTTAAGGAATAAAATGAGATCAAAATCATTAGAATTAAATCAGAAATCTAATGTTTACCTAAGGAGGAATCAAAACCATAAATATGTAAATATTATTGATAAATGAATAATATAAACTTAAAATATTTGTTGTTAAGTTCTCTTTGAGTTCTATTTTAAACTTCCTTTTTACTTTTTTTAGCAGGACTTTTTCGGTACTTTTGTACTAAAAAATTCCTGGTAAAACTGCACATATTTTAAACGGAACTTCACTCAAAAAATGTCTGGTTAAATCAACCAGAATTCTGGATAAACAAAAAAAACTAAACAAAAATTTTTCGATAAAAAATACTTTAGTTTAATGTTTTTTTTTATTTAGTACTAATTATTTCGGAATCTATGTTTTTCTTTCTCGGTATGTAAAAGCTACAATACTTTTTTATTCCTAATTATGTAGGGCTTATTATATTCCTTAAAAAATATTGTCTACAAATCGCTTTGGTATGATTCTTATAAACAAAAGTTATTGCATAAATGTAATTTTTATAAAATGAACACTTCATCAGTTTAAAGTTTTTTTATTTAATATCATTCATTACAAAATTTATGTTTATGCTTCTCTTTAGGTAAAAGCTACAATTCTTATTTATTCCTGATGATGTAGCGCTCATTCTATGCCTTGAAATATTCTTTACAAATTTCTGTCGTATGTTTCTACTAAAAAAAAATTATTGCATAAAGATGCTTTTGACAAAATAAAAAATTATATTATTCATAAAGAAATTTTTAAATAAAATCCTGTCAAAGAGATTTCTAAAGAATCCTTAAAGGAAAATATTATCTACAAATCGCTTTGGTATGTTTCTACTAAACAAAATTTACTGTATGAAAATAATGTTTACAAACAGAAAAACAATTGTGTAACTCGCAAGCAAATTTTTTTAAAATCAAAACTTGCTAATGAGATTTATAGAGAACCCTTTATGGAATGAAATGAAACCAGCATCATTAGGATTAAATCAGAAATTCAACATTCATCTAAGGGGCAGAAAAAAATAAATCTTTAAAAATTATTGTAAAGTTAACAATATCAACTTACAATATTTTTCCTGAAGTTCTCCTTTAGTTCTCTTTAAAAATTAGTCACAATTCACAAAGCTAATATTTTCCTCGATTTGATAGAGTTTCTAAAATTTGTGATTTATAAACATGAGCTAACTAGTATGCATCCTTCAGTACCAGCTTTCACCAAAAATGCTTAGAAGTTTAAATAGGGACACACATACTAAAACAGTTATATATATTTTTTTGAAATTTGTAAAAGTGTACTAAAAAAGATACTTTTTATTTTTTTGAGCCGGACTTTTCTGGTACTTTTGTACTTAGAAGTTCCGGATGAAACTGGAAATATTTCAAACGGAACTTCACTAAAAAAAAGTCTGGTTAAATTAACCAGAATTTTGTTTAAACAAAGAAAGAACTGAAGGTGAACTTTAGAAAAAATACTTTAGTTTAAAGTTTTTTTATTTAGCACTAATTATTTAGAAATCTATGTTACTCTTTCTAGTTAGGTAAAAGCTACAATACTTATTTATTCCTAATGATGTAGGGCTTATTTTATTCTTTAAAAAATATTCTTCACAAATCGCTTTGATATGTTTCTTCTAAACAAAATTTATTGTTTAAAAATATTGTTCACAAAATTAAAAATTGTTGAATTCATAAACAACAATTTTTAAATAAAAACTGGAAATAGCGATTTGTAGAGAATGCTTTAATTAATCAAATGAGACCAAGATCATTAGGATTAAATCAGAAATTCAACATTCACCTAAGGAAAAAATAAATTTTTAAATATCTTTGTTAAATAAACAATAGAAACATAAATATTTATCTGAAGTTGTTTTTCAGTTCTCCTTTAAAATTAGTTACAATTAACACTATTAATATTTTCCTAGATTTTATAAATAGTTTCCAAAAAGTGTGATTTCTAAACTCTAGCTAACTAATAAGTATCGTTCAGAACTAGCTTTTCTAAAAACTATTAGAAAGTTTAAATAGGGACACAAATACTAGAAAATTTCGATTTTATTTCTTTCGAGATTTTTAAAAATGCACTTGAATTCTTCTTGTAATTAATAAACCTTACGAATTTATTAGAAAATTATTCAAATTTTTATTAGAATTAAAAAATTCTGTATAAACTCTTGCATATCTTTTGAAATGATTCGATTTTTTCTAAGGTTTTTTTTCTGCAAAATTGGAAAAATTAATTCTAAATTTTCCAATCTCCTTTTGTTACAATGTTGAAAATCTTTTGAAATGTTAATTAATGGAATTCAATATTAACATAAAATTAATTTTTTTCAATAAAAAATCATTTTAAGCTTTCTTATGAAGCTTAAAGCAAAGTATTTTAAAAATTCTTAAAAAGCTTCTAAAATATTTTCAAAATTCTCGAGAATCTACATTTTCTTTTAAATCTTTTTAAAACTTCCAAACCTTAATTTAGAAAAATGCTGCATAAGCTTTTAAATCTTCTGCATAACTTAAAAAGTGAAAATTTTCCTATAATTTGTTTCCTATTCTGTAAAGTAAAAAAAATTGCTTTAAAATCTTTCAAATTCTTTTTTGATAATATTCGAAATATTTTCATGTGTTTACAAATGTTTATAAATCTTCTCTTAAAATTAATTTTTTAAATGAAAAAAAGTCATCTTAAAATTTCCTAGGAATCTTGAACTTTTTTATTATATTGTAACAAACATAAATTCAGAAGAATCTTTTATTTTTGGAAATTATACAAAATTTAGATTTACAAACAAAATTTGAAATCTCTGCAACTTTAAAATCTAATTTTAAATCGTTTCAAAACTTCTGAATATCTGTATACCCTTAAATCATATTTTCAAATTTGATTATTATTATTTTATAGAAAATTATTCAAATGCGATGATTACGAATTTTTTGCAACATTAAGAACTTTTTAGAATGTCTGTTTCATTTAACATGATTTTAACAAATTTAAGGAAAACTGAATTAGTTAAAAAGTTATTAAAATTTTGGAAGGATTGGAAACTAATTTTTGAAAATTTTTAAACAAGAATCTTACTCGACACTTTTTATAAAATTTGGTACTCTTGAAAAACTGAAAAATTTGGCCATAAAATCTTTCATGTTCTTCTTGTAAATTTAAGGTTATCATTTAAAAATTGTAAAAATCTTTATCTTTTTTCCCATGAAATTCATGTTTTAAATCAAAAATATTAGAAAATTTTAGATGATTGTTAAAAAAAATTTATTTTCTTGAAACCTTTGATAATTCTTAAAGAGCTCCTTCTCTAAAAATTTTAAAAAATTAGTTTCCAATCCTTCCAAAATTTTAATAGATTTTCAACTAATTCAGATTTCCTTAAATTTTTTAAAATCATCTTCAATTAAACAATCATTCTAAAAATTTCTTAATGTTGCAAAAAATTCGTAATCATCGCATTTTAATAATTTTCTATAAAATTAAAAAAATATATTTCAAAAATATACTTGTTTTGTTGGTGGAAGTAATTAATAATTTTATTTATTTTTTACTTTAAATTATTAGAATTAAATTATAAGTTATTTTCATTCTTTTTCGTTTTTAGATATTTGTGTCGACAAGAAATTAAAAACTTTCATAATTGAAAATTGTTAGGGCCAATTGAATTTTTACAATTTGAAAAAAATTTTCCTTTGATTTCCAAAATAAGGATGTTTTATTCACAGTTTTTGGAATTAAGTGCCTATCAAACACTAAAATTTACAAAAAAATTATAATTTTCTAAGTAAGCAAGTCACAAAATGTTATAACATTTTACTTTCCCTCAGTTTCAAAAAAAAAATTAATTCAAAACTTCTCTTTTAATGAAATTTTGTAATCAACATTCAATACCAAAAACTGAAAGTAAATAAAAAAATTGTCATAGCTTTTTTCAATTAACTAAACAATACTAAAAAATTAAAATAAACACTTAAAAATGGTTGAATTTAAAATGCTTGCAGTTTTAGAGAAATGTTATTATTAGAAGTGCCAACATTAAACAGAAAATGTATAAATAAATAATTCTCACTATTAATTTTATATTTATTAACTATTAAATGAATATTGCACAGGATCTTATTTTTTCCTTAGTGTATATTAATTTATAGAATTAAATAATAATATGCTTCTGACGTATCCCATTTATGTTTTAAGAGCAACAAAAAACTTTTCCAAAAAATACGATTTTTAATTTATAATTAAAATAAAAAAGCTCTCTTTAGATAAATCCGTGCCGAACGAAACACTGAAAGGTTTTATTGGAAAATAAAATAAGGTTGTGAAAAGGTGGTTATTTGTTTTCGCCCGAGTAGCACGTTTTATTTGGACAGCGACTAAATTTCCAATTTTCAATCTGAAAAAAGAATGAGATTTTTTCTTCCTAGATCCTAAGAAAACAAAATGGTTGAATTTTCAACCAAGGAGATATATTTTTAACTAAAATTATCAACTTTTAATAATATAATAGTAAAAAATTAGTTTTTTTAACAACAAAAAAAAAGAATTTTCAACATAATAGTTAAATTTTCCACCAAAGAGATGAATGTTTGACCCAAAAAGACGAATTTTCATAAAAACGATTGAATTTTAAATAAAAAAGAATAATTTTATAACAAAATTATTACGTTTAAAAAAAAATAAAGTTTTAACCAAATAATAAAATTTTTAACAAAAACAGATAAATTCTTGATCAAAAATGTAATAATAGATTTTTCAACCAAAAAGAGTTGAATTTTTAACCAAATGGATAAGCCTAATCTAAAATGAATTTTCATCTTGAATAGTTAAATTTTTAATTAGAAATAAATAAATAATTTTCTACCCAGCAGGCGAATTTTTAATGGATTAGTTACGTTTTTAACCAGAAAAATTAATTTTGAACTAAAATAATGAATCATAAACTAAGAAAACTAATTATTAACGACAAAACTTCAACTATCAACAAAGTGGTTGAATTCCCAACCCAAAAGTTTAATTTTTCATTAAAAAAGAAACTTTTTCAACCAAGTGAATTTTTTAAACAAAAATAAATTAAGTTTTCCATTCAAAAAATTAATTTCTAACCAAACAAAAAAACTAATTTACAACAAAATAGTTTAATTTTTAATTAAAAATGAAGGAATTTTCAACAAAAAATTCAGCTTTTATTCTTCATCTGGAAGAGTCAAATTTCCATTTAAAAAAGTAAATTTTCAATCATAAAAGAAAAGAATAATCTGGAAATAATTTTTTTATTTTGTTTCTGAAAGTATTTCAATTGATTTATATACTTCCTCCTCCTCTTTCTTCGCTATTTCATCATTAAAAAAACATTTTTTTTACCGAAAATAGGCTTTTTGAATAAAAAATTAAAAAAAATCAAATACATGTTGTGTTGAAAGAATTTGTCGGATATTTGATTTTTAATATACTAATAAAAATATTTTTATTTCAAAAGTGGATATCAATAAAAGTTTTTTGGATTACTATTACCAGTTTATAATTCAGACTGTGAAGAAAAAATATAATCGTCTCAGTACGCTCAATTTTTCTTGAATAGTTTTGAATTTCACAAATACAAAATTATTGATTATTGAAAAAACGCTTCAAATTATATGCATGATTTCAAAAGTTTTTTATTTTTTAAAGCAAAAAATAAAAAAAAACTTTCTCAAATTAAATTGCCAGCTGTTTTGAAGAAAAATAATCTTCTTTTTTTAATTCAAATTTTTTTGATAAAATTTTATCGTTTCGAGGTTCTTCTCTTTGGTGCAAAAGTTAATTATTTGGTTGAAAATTTGGGCTTGTATTTGTTTTTGTTTTACTTTTGGCTAAAAAATCATCCTTTTTAATTAAAAATATTTTTAATTCTTTAATTCAAAATATTTTTTGGTTGAAATATCAAGTATTCCATTTTACGGTGTTTGATGAAGATTCATCTCATTCGTTTAAAATACAATATTTGGGTAAAAAAGCTTCTTTTTAAAACAAAATTGATTACATTAAAATTTGACTTGCCATTTTTCGAAATATCATTTTTCGTTTGAAAATTTCACTAATTTTCTTAACATTCGTTTTTCTTCCCTTAAAAATTGATCGTTTCGTTTCAAAATTCAACTACGTGTTTGAAAATTGACTTTTTAAGAAACTTATCCTTTTTGTTTTCAGATTCATTTATATTGTTGTTAAAAATTGATTTCTTTGATTAAAAATTGAAACACTTCGTTAACTATTTTTTTTCTTAAAACTTAATATTTGTGTTACAGATTCATCCTTTTATATAAAAAATTCATTAGTTTTGGGTGAAAATTTAAATATTTTGTTCAAATCTCCTTTTTTGTTGCAAGAGGATGATTTTAACTGAAAATTAAATTATCTGATTTTTTTTTACAAATTTAGTTTCTAGTTGCAAATTCATCTCTTTTAATGAAAATTAAATTATGTTATTATATTTTGTTTCGTTTTATTCAAAGCGAACTTTTTAAGTTTAAAATTGAGTACTCTATTTAAAATTGGTCTCTATTGTTTAAATTTAACTGTTTTTAATTCATTAAATATTAATTTTTTGTTGCTGGAATATCAACTATTGAATTTATCGTTGAAAATTAATTTTTTTTATTAAAAGTTATACCAATTCGTTAAAAAATAATTTTATGGTTGAAGGCTCATTACTTTATTTGATAATTCATTTATATGGCTGAAAATTTAACTATTCGATTCAAACTATTCTATTTTTTATTGAAAATATTTTATTTTATTTTAAAATTCCCTTGTTTTGTTACAAATTGAACTATGTTATTGGAAACTCTTTTTTTATATGAAAACTTCACTATTCTATGTTTAGTTAAAAAATTATTCTTTAGTTGAAAATCTAACAATTATGTTCAAAATTCGTTTTCTTTTAGTAGAAATTTTTTTTTTAGTTTGAACTTCAAATATTTAGTTGAACACTTATGCATTTTTTTGAAAATTTATGTGTCTAGTAGAAACTTAATCTTCTTTTTTTTAAACTCATATTTTTAGATAAAAATTGAATTAATTCATTTTGGATTCGAAATTGATCTTTATTAGTTGAAAATTCTACCATTTGATACTAAAAATAGCGAATGTTATGAGAACACGTACTGTGAATTTTTTTCTGTAGACAATGATGTTATTTTTTTTAGAAATGAGAACTGCCTTAGAAAAACTGATCAGTAATTAAAATATTAAATTTTTTCTGGTTGAAATTTAATTAAATTAAAATTGATTAAATCCAAATATTCGCAGAACTCGAACCCGAACAGATCACGCGTAAGATTTGAAACCGAGACAGTTCCAATTTTAGCTCCTTGCCAATTTAAAATTGTCAAAGTCCACATTATATTTTACAAAATCGAATAATTTTTCTTAATTATACTTTTTTGGCCCTTATTCTGAAAAATTTCAGCTCGATATTTGCTAATCGTAAAATAAAAAAACGCTAAATATGTACAAAAGCATTTCATATCATTTTGATTCAATTTCGGGATCAAATTATTAAACTGGAATTTACTGTGCGTGTATTTGATAGTAATGTGATTAGGAGTTAAGTAGTTTTACACATGGAAATTGATTCTCTATATTTCGATACAAAAATTCTTCCTAAATTATTCAGAGTAGACAAAATGTTTTATTTGTTAAAAGCTCTGTCGTACCATTTGACGACAAGCAATTACGCTCACTTAAACGTCGTATGGTCGTGTCGAGGTAATTACGTAGTGACTTGCTGCGCCATAGGGTGAGCGTCGAAAATTATTATCTTGGCCGGAACTGGCTGTATTCTCTGTCGTTTCGTGCTTTATGTAATTGCGAACACGCGATACTGCGAGACCATCGCTGCCACTTGCCATATACATTGTCAGCGATTTACCGTAGATCACCTGGCATATTCTATCTCATGTATAGATGTTATATTTCCCCTTCTACTATTCCCCTTCTCTTGATTCCTCTCCCTTCCAAGCTTCTTCTTTTATGGATACCCCTCCTCTCACTTGCTCTACTTTTCCCCATTTCCCCTCCCCGAACAAATCCATAATAGTTCTTAACTCACTTTCCCTACTTTCCATTACTTCCCTTACTTCCCATTACATTCCACTACTTTCCTTACATCCAATCAATTTCCCTCCTCTCAATTGAAAACCTTCCTGTACCCTAATTTTTTCTAATTACTCAACTCTCGCTTTTCCTATTTTTTTACACTCACTACTCTCACTCCTCCTACTCGCACTACTTCACGGTTACCGCTCCTCTTACTTACTGTATTTCCATTTACACCCCCACCCTTAAAAATACTCCTAGACTCACTTTGCTTACTTGC
>JAWWLR010000148.1:21682299-21693989 GCA_035041075.1 Acraspis erinacei | reverse complement strand
TTTATTTAGATTATAACATAGTTCCTTCGTAAAATAAAATACAAAAGTTTACTAGTTTAGTTACAATTTTTTTTGTTTAAGGCGTCAAAAACAAGCTGGCTATGATGATATTGAGTTTGAAGAGTACAAAAACGCCATATTGGATCTGCCATATTGGATTTCTAAAACCTGATAAAAGATTCGTAATCAGCGACCCAAAAACTCCTGTATACTGCTTACATAGAAATTGAACAATTTTCAAAATTTTTGGCCGCCATATTGGATCCGGCATCTTGAATTCATGAAATCTGGTAACGAATTTTTAATCAGCGACCAAAAAAAAGACCTGTATACCGATTTTGGTAAAAATCCATCATCAAAAAATTGTTTTATTGAAAAATATCAAAGTAACCAAAAATTGTCGGCTTCAAGCCGCCATATTGGTTGCTGCTACCTTGAATTGGAAAAAACCTATACATGGATTTTGAAGGTTAGGTTCCATGGACGCAAAAAATTCACAAACTACAAAAATCCAACCATGGTTTCGAGGTGAAAATTTACAATAAAAAAATTTTGTCATTCGAAATTTCATGTTTTTTGTTAAATAAACAAATATAACTTTGTGAATATACACTTTTTTCAAAATTCTCACTGCGCCAGACGAAAGTTCAGACAATTTTACATCCAATATGACTTGTCTCAATTTTTTTTACATTTGGATTCATGTTTAAAATCATGGTTGAAAAATGTATACAAGAATCGTCCGCTTCGTCCCTAATGGGTTCAGGAATTCGTGGAATTTACCCAATTTACGTAATTCAAGGAATGCATATAAACCATGGAATTCACGGATTTCGCGTAATTAACGGAATTCATGAAATTCACGGAATGCACAGAATCAGCGGAATTGATGGAATTCGAGAAATTGAAAGAATTCACGGTATGCTCGTAAAACAAGGAATTCACGAGATTCAAAGAATTCATGGAATTACCGAAATTTAAGGAATTTACGGAATCCAAAAATGTAAGAAATTCAAAGAATTACTGGAATTTACGCAACTCAAACAATTTAATGAATTTACGGAATTTAATACAATCAGGGAATCCAAAGAATTCACGGAAATCCAGAAATTCACGGAATTCAAGGATTTTATGGAACCCAAGGAACTCAAGGAACTCGAAGAATTCATGAAATTCAAGAAATTCGCGGAAATCAAGCAATTCACGGAATATAACTAATTCCTGAAATACAAGGAATTCAATGAAATCATGGAATTCGCGGCATGTATGGAATTACTTCACTTTCGGGAATTACTTGAATTTCATAAATTCTATGGATTTCATGAATCCCATGAATTCCTTAAGTTGCTTGAATTTCGTGGATTCCACGAATTGCTTGAATTCCGTTAATTCCATGAATTCCGCGAATTCCCTGAATTTTGCGAATTCCGTAAATTTCATAAATTTCACGAATCACCTTATTCCCATAACTTCTGAGAATTCCGTTAATTCCTTGGATTCCGTAAATTCCGCAAGTTGCATAAATTCCGGGAATTAAGTGAATTCCGAAAATTACGTGAATTACGGGTGTACATGAATTTCGTGAATTCCGAGAATTCCTTCAACTTCGTGAATTCTGTGAATTCTATAAATTAAGCGTATCCCTTAAATTCCATGAATTTCGTAAATCCCATGAATTTCGTAAACTCCATGAATTTGGTAAATTCCATGAATTTGGTAAATTCCATGAATTTCGTAAATTCCATGAATTTCGTAAATTCCATGAATTTCTTAAATTCCATGAATTTCTTAAATTTCATGAATTTCGTAAATTCCTTGAATTTCGTAAATTCCATGAATTTCGTAAATTCCATAAATTCGATGTGCCCCAATAATTTCGTTCATTGCAGTCAATTCCTTCAATATGGTGATTTCAGTGAATTCCTTGATTTCCATCAATTTCGTAAATTCCAAAAATTTCGCGAATTCCTGGAACTCCTTGTAATCCGTAAATTCCGTGAATTCCATACATTTGGTAAATTCCTTAAATTCCATGAATTCTGCGAATTCCGTGACTTCTGTGAATTCCAGGGATTTCATGAATCCCATGAATTCATTAATTTGCTTGAATTTCGTGGATTCCACGAATTGCTTGAATTTCTTTAATTCCATGAATTCCGCGAATTCTCTGAATTTTGCGAATTCCGTAAATTTCATAAATTTCACGAATCACCTTATTCCTATAAGTTCTGAGAATTCCGTTAATTCCTTGGATTCCGTAAATTCCGTGCATTAAGTGAATTCCGCAAATTACGTGAATTGCGGGGGTTACATAAATTTCTCGAATTGCTTGAATTTCGTTAATTCCATTAATTTCCCGAATTCCCTGAATATTGCGAATTCCGTAAATGTAATAAATTTTACGAATTACCTTATTCTCATAAGTTCTGAGAATTCCGTTAATTCCTTGGATTCCTTAAATTCCGCGAGTTGCATAAATTCCGTAAATTCCGAGCATTAAGTGATTTCCGCAAATTACGTGAATTGCGGGGGTTACATGAATTCGATGAGCCCCGTACATTTCCTTGATTTCAATCAATTCCTTGAATTCCGTGATCTCAGTGAATTCCTTGATTTCCACCAATTCCGTAAATTTCAAAAATTTCCTGAATTCCATACATTTTGTAAATTCCATGAATTCTGCGAATTCCGTGACTTTTGTGAATTCTAGGGATTTCATGAATCCCATGAATTCCTTAAGTTGCTTGAATTTCGTGGATTCCACGAATTGCTTGAATTCCGTTAATTACATGAATTCCATGAATTCCATGAATTTCGCGAATTCTGTAAATTTAATAAATTTCTCGAATTAACGTTTTCCCATAAGTTCTGCGAATTGCGTTAATTCTTTGAATTCCGTAAATAATGCGAGTTGAATAAATTCTGTAAATTCCGGGCATTACAAGATTATTTTAATTAAAACAATAAAATAATGTTTACATTATACTTTTCTTTCAATTCTAGATTGCATTTTTATACATTTAATTTATTAATAAACTTTAACATTAATTAAAAAAGTAATGAAATATTTGTGCATATAATTTTGAAATCAGAATGAGGATACTCATTTCACAACGTCACAAGCATTTAAAAAAAGGATACAATTGTAATAAAGGTATTAAAAAAATATTATGAACATGATAGCCAATATTTAATTAGATAACCTTAAAGTAAATAATGAAAATTATGTCATTGAGTTTAAAAATAAGTTATATTTAATATTTATATAAATTAATACTGTAAGAATGAATTATCAGCTAGTAATTCAATTCGAAAGAAAAACATTTTGTTTATAATTTATTACAGATATTTATATTTTAATGTCACGTTTGAGCCCTATCACAATTACATTTTTTGTTTGTTTTTGAAAATAAGCAAACTAGTGTGGGCCTTTCCAGGACACAGTGAGGCAAAAAAACGTCCATGGACAAAATTTAGTTTCTTCTTATCCGTCATTCTTAACTTTGGAATTGTTACCTTAGCTTTGTAAATCCAACTTTTTTTTACTATAAGTTATTTTTTTTTGTTTTTTGAAAAATCTACCCTTACATTATTTGTCCAGAATGCATCTCGCCTGTTTAAAAATTATACAATTTGTTTGAAACTTTATTTATTGTACATGCAATTATTTTATAAAAAGAGTCATCTTTTTTGGTCAACCTTAAACCTTTCGGTTGTAAGTTGAACTGCATACTTTGTTAAAAATTAATTTTTTAGTAGAAGACTTACATTTTTTAATTCTAAATATAACTATTTCCTTGAAAAATCCGTCTTTGTATTAAAAAAATTTAAGTGGTTGGTTTAAAATTCTTGTCTTTTGTTGAAAGTTCATCTTTTTTGTAGGACATTAATCTTCTTGGTTAAAAAATCAACTTTCTGGTCAAATTTTAATTAATTCGTTGCAAATTTAACTATTTTAATATCAATTTGTTTTGGTTCTGGTTCAAAATTAATTTTTTAAAGCTTTGATTTTGTTTGGATTTTTGGTAACTTTGGTTTCAGGAAGAGGTGGAGAAGGCTAGGAAGGAAGAAGAGGTTCGGAAGGTAGTAGATAGAGACAGAAAAAAATATTTTTTGGATATGCTAGGAGAAACAAAAAAGTTAGAAAAAGAGGTGAACATCGTAGAGAAAGAAGACGTAACAAGGAAGGAATAGTCAAGGTGTCGGGAATAAGGAAAGATGGAAAGTTATTTAAATTAAATTTTGTCTTAAAAAGGATCTCCGTTCGCTACACTGGGAATCGAATCACATAAGAATATATTTTTTCAGATAAAATTCAATTTAAAACATTTGTGACTCCAAATTAACTCAGAAGATATGGGGAGGTGGCAGAACTAAAACAAAGGGCATGTATAATGTATAATGGAGTATGGAGAGGAGAAGATTGGACAGAGTTATGGAAAGGAAAAGTATTATCCAAAGTGAAGAATGGCTAAAAAGAAAAGCTAAAAAGTGTTTGCTGGAGGTAGAAGATAGGTGAGAGAAAGCTATAGAACTAACGAGATGAGGAGAACAAAGTTTTTTATCGGTAAATATATGGGAGAGGTAAATGGAGTAAGCTTTGAAGAATTTGAGAGAAGGAACAGGGAAAGAAAATTAATGTAAAGATAAGGAATGTATGAGGAACCAAAATATAATACATAGTATGAGATGATAAGAAAGGAATGAGTAGGAAAGTATTTAGAAAAGGGATGAGGAGAGAGAAGATGGACCAGAATAGCAAGATTTATATTGGAAAACAAGGTAAGGGAAGGGATGGATCAGGAAAACAGAGAACAGAAAATGTAGAATACGCGAGGTGGAGGATAGAACATAGGAACATGAATGGGAAGAATAAAGGAAATGAATGTAAAATTAAGAAAACTGATAAGAGAATGTGGTGAAGATTCCAGGGGAGGATGGAATGGGCCTTTTCGTGAAATTATTACCTCTGTAATGGGCTTATTGACATACATGAGCTACAGAAGGTTGTGATTAAAACTGCAAATTGTGTGATGAATACCAAATTAGTTTGAACAGGGATGAGAGGAAAGAGGATAAACCAAAATTGCAAGAGATAGATTGGACAGCAAGGTAAGGGAGGGGATATATTGGGAAAAAACAGAAAACACAAAGTTCAGAATATATGAGTGGGAGAAGAAAACATAGAAACATGTATGGAAAGGATGTAGGGGCGGAATGGAAGGTTAAGGAAGCTGAAAAGAGAATGTGGTGAAGATTCTAGGTGAGGATGGAATGGGTCTTTCCTAGGATAAATAGATCTAATCGGCTTATTGACCTACATAAAGTACAGAAGGTGCTGATTAAAATAAAAAATTCTGGGATGAATATCAAAGTATTTAGAAAATGGATGAGGAGAGAAAAGTAGAACCAGAATAGCAAGATTTAGATGGGACAACGATGAAAAAGAGGGGTTGTATTGGGAAAAAACAGAAAACACAAAGTGCGGAGCATATAAGTGGGAGGAGAAAATATAGAATCCTGTATGGAAAGCATGTAGGAGAGGAATGGAAGGTTCAGAAAGCTGATAAGAGAATGTGTGAAGATTCTAGGCGAGGATGGAATGGGTCTTTTCTAAAAATACTCCCTCTGTAATCGGCTTATTGACATACATAAGGTGTAGAAGGTGTTAATTAAAATGTAAAATTCTGTGATGAATACTAAAGTATTTAGAAAAGGGATGAGCAGAATAAAAATGGACCAGAATAGCAAGAGTTATATTGGCAAACAAGGTAATAGAGGGGATGAATCAGAAAAGGAAAGAGAACAGAAAGTGCAGAATACGTGAGTAGGAGGATTAAACATTTGAGAATGTATGGGAACGATGCAGGAAAAGAATGTAAGATGAAGCTGCCAAGAGAAAGTGGTGAAGATTGTAGGGGAGGATGGAGTGGGTTTTGAAAATACTGTTTATAAAACCGATTATTTTGAGCTTTCCACATCCTTCCATTTGGTAACCATATAGATATCATCGGAACATGCCTGCACTTTAAACGCAAACTACTTTTGGGAACACTTACGTGTATGTTTCAAAGAAAAAACATCATTTATCATCAGATTGCAGGGGTAATTAACCCACCCGTTCATCCTTACTGGTTTATAGTTTCTGCTATGATGTAAAGTCTAAATTTTAATTGCATGGTAATAGAAGCAGTGCGATCAGGTGGCGATTAAATCTTGGCGCTTCTACATGAAGGTTAGGATCGAGAGCCCTTCGCAAGAGAATCTGATCGTTAATATTATATTATAGGGATCCACTGACGAAAGGACCGATACGAGGATATTTAATGATACTTCTTGTATCGGGGTTAATAAAACTATCTAATGCTAGTCGTAAAAGGTCTTGTGCTGTACTCTGCTCCCAAGATCAAGCTATGAATGATTCCCCTTTTTTCATGGCACTTTTTCAAGTGTTTTAGGAATATTTTTACGGTTATCACCAACCATGCTTACTATGATACTAACCCTCAAAATGATAGCATCTTGAAATCCTTTTGGGGACTAAGAATCTTTTCTGTAGGAACCTAGATTATTGGGTAGTAAATTCATCATTAATAGCGAATAAATTTATGAACAGGGAAGATGCGTTTTATGTGTTTATTTACAACTTAATAATCGAAGAGGAGTTTAGCAGTGGTATCA
The DNA here is from genome assembly GCA_035041075.1 of Acraspis erinacei. Taxonomy (NCBI): domain Eukaryota; kingdom Metazoa; phylum Arthropoda; class Insecta; order Hymenoptera; family Cynipidae; genus Acraspis; species Acraspis erinacei. Next base: position 21,687,308 of record JAWWLR010000148.1, on the reverse strand, counting down.
TAAGAAGAAGGTCCAAGCTTTTATGGAAGGAGAAAAATATTGCGAATTTTTATTTTTATTTATTTAAGATCGAATTAAAACCGTCTTTCTTGTGAAACATTTGATGCACCTAAATCAGACACAAAAGAAATTTGCAAATTAAAATAATGTTTCTAATGTACCTTCTTCCTAGCTCATTAGAGACAAATTTAAAATATATAGGGATCACCATGTTTCGAAGCCAATTTAGACTTCCTCATCAGGAATTATTTACAAAAAAAGTACCCTTATTATTTAAAAAACGCAATTATATTAAATTTAATTAATTATTCGTTCTGTAATTCCGCTGAATTTACTTTTTTACATTCTCATCAGAGAAGGTATTAGATTTTTGTGAAATTTGACCTCCCCAGTTTTTGTCAAATGTCCGTGAGCACGATAAATTTGGAAAAAATTAATCTATTAGATTGGCCTTTGGTACACTCTTTCAAGTTCTTTAACCAGTTATTTTGAATAAAAATTTAAAAAGTAAACCAAAAATTACCAAAAAGCCAAATACTATGCAAAATACGGTAAAAGATAAGTAGCAGAAAAATGTTGCATTTGAAAACGATCTAAAAATTTGTGATGATTCACTTTTGGATAGGATGCTTACTTTTGTCTTTTAATTTCTTTTTCATCTCGTGTGTTTTATGATTAAAACTAAAAAACTGAACTTAACAAAAATTATTCATGAAAAATTAATTCATTTTTACATTCTCATCAGAGAAGGTATTATGATTTGTGTAAAATTGGACTGACCTAGTTTTTATGAACTATCCACTTTTTGAAAACCCTGTATTTCCAAAAACAGGTTTTTGCGAATGTGTATGTCTGCCATTTTGGATAAAAATAAAAAAAGTGAGAGCAGATTGAAAATTTTTGAATCCATTTTTTTTTTAAATTAAAAAATTCTCTGAACAAAAATGTTGCTTTTTGAATTCCCTGCAAATACTATCATAAATGTTTGAATTTTCTTGAACAATCGAAAATTCAAATTTTTTCAGCATAAAGAATAATGGAAAATCCAAAAAATACATTTTTTCATTCGAAAATTTCACAGTATTTAAAATATTTTTGTTTGAACATATTCTTTTTTTAATTATTAGGAGATAATCCAATAGCGCATTACAAATGCTATGTAGAACACGATGCGGTAGAATATTCAATTGACAAAGTCTGGGATGTTTAACCGTTAAATTGTAAAAATTTAATTGGAAACAAGGAAACTCAGTTTTTTAAAAAAAGCGGCTGAAGTTGCAGAAAAATGTTTAATAACAAAACGTTGTCATCTAAAGAGGCGAATTTTCAAAAAATACCTGAATTTTCAACAAAAAAGATAAATGTTTAACTATAATAAAGAATATTTTACCAAAAAAGATGTTTCAGTAAGAAAAGGTAAATGATTTCGAAATTAATTAAACTTTCAGGGGATACATAAAAAAAGATCTCGTCATCAGAGGAGATATTTAGGACTTTTAAAGTTTGGCAGAAATTAGCAAATTAAATCTTGTAAACTTTTTTCGAAATTCTTACAAATCCGCAGAAATCCTTTGTAATATTTTTTAATTTCCTTAAAGAATTAATTTGCCAAAATAAATACTAATTAAAAAAAAAAGAAAATCATTAAAATAATTAAAATTTAAACATTGTTTTAAATCTAAATTTTGTTAAAAAGATGTTAATATTTTTTAATGTTTAAATATTTTTGAATCTGTTGAAAATCTCTAAGGATTTTTTTAACTTTCTTGATTTTTACTTGAAAATTTACAAAGTTAAAAAAAATCTTTTACACTTTTTTAGAAATTTTAGGAATTCATTCAGAAAAATTTAAGATATTTTTGATATAATTATCAAATCGTATCAAAACTTCCAATAGTTTAAATTCTGTTAAAATAATTTAAAAGGTTCCTAAAATTTTCTTAAATCTTGCAAATTAAAAAAAAATGCTCTTGAAATCTGCCGGACTCTTTTTCGAATTGCAATATAAAATTAAATAACAATATTTTGTTTAAAGTAACTTTATATTACTTAAATGAATTAAATTAGAAGAAACTAATTTTTTTTTCAATCAATTTTTTAATTGAAAATGTTTGAATTATATTTTTAGTTTAAAATACAAGTAATTGGTTGAAAGTTGATATATTTTGTTGAAAATTGTTTCTTTTCTGTAGCAAATCAATCTTTTGTTTAAAAATTCAATAGTTTGTTGCAAATTTTTTCCCTCCCTTTTACAAGATTTTTTTTAGTTAAAAATTCTACTCTCGTTATAAAGTCGCCTTTTTGGTTGAATTTAACTGTTTTTCAATCAGAATTAAAATATATTTTGGTTTATACAACAAATACTACATTTTTTGTTTATAATTAATCTTTTTTTAAATGAAAATTCAATTCCTTGTTTAAAATTTAAACTATTCTATTAAAAATTAATTTTTTGGGAGGATGTTTATAATTTTATTTGAAAAATCATCTCGCTGGATGAAAATTAATTTTTTTAAATTAAAATTTAACTGCCTGAGTTAAAACTTGAACTATTTTTCTGATAATTATTTTTTGGGTTGGTAAAAATTAATTGTTTTTAACTGAATATGTAATTATTACAGTTCAATATTCAACCATTTTAGTTAAAAAATATTCAATTTAGTTCAAAATTTATATTTTTTGAAACTAAAAATTTAATTATTCAATTTTGGGGTAAAAAATTACCAGGTTTTAGTTAAAAACTTGTATTTTTTGTAGAAATTAATCTTTTCCGTTCAAAACTCATTCAAATATTTGGTTGACATTTTTTTCTGTTAAATATTAATTTTTTGACTGAAAATTCAACCCTTACAATTTTAGTTAACAACTGACTTTTTTGTTCAAAATTCAACAATTTATTAGAAAATTGATATTTTTAGATAAAAATTTAACAATTTTTTGAGAATTTATGTATTTTGTTTGAAAAACGTATTTTTTAGCAAAAAATAATCATTTTCCCTGAAAGTTCATCTATTTGGTTAAAAATGTGTTTATCTTGCTTAAAATTCAATTTTTTCAATATAAAAGTTTTGAATTAGAACCGGCTTAAATTAAATTTAATATAGTACCCATATAATTTAATCTAAAGTGAAATAAGACATTTTTTGAAAAATGAACTTCTCATCAATCAGCAAATAATTTTTGATACTTCATTTGAGTAATTTGATATACAATTGAAATAGTAGAGAAAAACGTGTTTTTTTATATATCTGCTTCATTATAACTAAAAAATTCTCTTTAGCATCCTAAGATTATTATCGAAAATTTTTGAGCTTGAAACTTTCCAATTTTCGAAACTTAATTAAAATTGAGAATATTTCAACGCTAATTAACCAAAATATTCAATTTTTAAGACAGTATAGTATATAAACTTGATTGGTTAGTTGAAATATTGAAAATAGAGTTTTCTATTTTAATCGACATTATAAAAAATATATTTTTTGTAACTAATCCAACGTCAAAAATTTATAAGTATTTTTAAAAACTGAAACTTTTGGAACTTATGGAATATGCAATTCCATATTTAATATTGTAGTTAAGAAAATTTATTTAAACTCATTTTGGCTACATAAATTCTATGTTACGTTTCTGGAACTGATAAAATTTAATTTCTTATTTCAAATTGCCCAAAGTTTGCAGACTTTTTTTTTTAATGAAAAAAAAAAACGCAAGCTTCAACCAGTCACGAACAGGAGTTTGCTGACAACAACTGTTAGGAGATAGGGATCGAAAATGGTGCAATGCACTTTTTAATGACTGAATTCCAGAAAATTCAACAGTTCAAATAAAAAAAACCTCTAAATGTTAATTTATTGTAAAAAAAAATAATAAATTAAATCTGAAAATAAATGTAACATGAATGAAAATAATGAAACTTCCTCTGAACTTAAGATAATTTCTTTTAAATTTACGGAAATGGAAGAAAAGAAAGCTTCACGCTTCCTCTCTAGCAATTTGTTTGATAATTTTTACAATGAAAGACAATGATGGAATGGAGTTGATTTTAGACTAAAGGAAACGAGAAACATCGAGGTATCTGATTCTATAGAGTTTTGCAAACTTGCTTGAAAGTACATGCTTTTATGTTAACTTCTCCAAGTTCCAACTCACAATTCTCAGCATTTACAACTTCTGAGGTTCTGCTTTATGTAAGTTTCAAATATTTACTTATCTCAAGGAGTTGAGAGTAATGCAAGCCAAAAAAGTAGAAATTATGTTACTAATTGAGTACCATATATTTACGTTTCGCATTGCGCTTTATTAATTCAAAATGAATATTCACGGGAGCTTTATCTCAAATTAAATGTATCATACTTTTGATTTCGTAAAATCTGTTAAAATGAATTAAACATAAGGAAACAATTCTTCAGTCATAATAAGGATTATCAGAGATTGTTATGCAAGACTTAGAATCTTAAATATTGAGGAAATTTAATTTCAACATTTAGGTACGTTGATGTTTCCTTTTTGATCATTCCTCAAAATAAAATCTACTTTTCAATCAGGTTTTTGAATTTATAATTAGCAAGACATTATCATACCATTGTACCATCAAATTGATTTCTTAAAGCGACTTAGTCGTGAAGATATTACAATTTGTTCAAATAACATTAAAAATATTGTTAATTCAGATGTTCTATTAGCAGACGTTTCTTTTCGTTAAGAAAATTTGGAATTGTTTAAAAAAATATTATTCTTTAGTAATTACCTTAATGATTTTTTCCATAAGCATGTTAAAAAAAGAATGTTTGAATTACAAAAAAAACAAACATTAATATCAATATTAGTAACAATTTAACTATCGAGGAAAAGAAAACTATCATTTCTATGTCCTATTTGGGCCTAATTTCACAAAATGTAAAAAGAATTTTAAATAAGACCAATAAAAAAGCTTTCACAGAAAAAACAGAAGATAAACTTTACATCGATTTCCGAGTAAAGTTTCACCGCAACAAAAATTAACCTCGTCG
>JAWWLR010000148.1:21630672-21641711 GCA_035041075.1 Acraspis erinacei | reverse complement strand
GAGAATGACGAAACGGAACTTTTTATATTTTCAATTATATCTTTAGATTATTATTTTCAATTATAGGTATAAAGAACTGAAAAAATAATATCGCCAAATTCAAATAGTTAAAAAAAATCGTCGCTCGATGTTTTGGTCGGCAAAACTGAAAAAACGGGGTTAGCAATCTGTATTAATTTGAAATTTAATAATATTAAACAACAGGTTATTTTTCTTATTTGTTCTTTCTTTATTTTTTATGCATTGCTGGGGCTTAGTCATAACATTGTTTCAGTTTTTCTTGTTTATTATAAAAAATAATCATCTGAAGAAAAAATCAAAATGGGAAAAAGTTCAGTTTCATCATTCTACAGAAACCACTATTTTCAGTTACTATATTAGGTTATAAATTTTGAACCAAGAAGATTAATTTGCTAGAAAAATATGAATTTCGAAACAAAATACAAGAATTTTTAAGTAAAAAATATCATTCTTCAACTAAAAACGGAACGGTTTGATTTATATTGTAAAGACTAATTATCAACCAGTTAAATTTAACGGAAAAAGAAGATATAAAAAAGTCAATTCTTCGACGAAGTATAATATTTTAAATGTTTAAAAATATTTTATAAACCAGTCAAACAGAAAATCTTCAACAAGAAATTCAGTTTGCAATCGACAAAGCTTAATTTTCAAGGAAATAGTTTAATTTTGAACTGAAAATATCAACTGTATACCCAAAATAGAATCGTTAAATTTTCAGATGAAAACAGTTAATTAAAAAAGAAAGGAATTTCGCAATCAACTAAATTTAACGAAAAAAGATGATTTTTAACAAAATATTTACAAAATTTAAACAAAAAACATCAATTTTACACGAAATAGTTAACATTTTAAATTATGAGCAATACATCTTCAATTAAAAATCGAAAAGCTAAGTTCCGAGATAAAAAAATAATTCTAAGCAAGACAAAAGACTAACAGAATGGTTAAATCTTTAATTAAATAGTTTAATTTTAAACAAATGAGTTTAATATACACTAAAGTGGTTGAATTTACAACTAAACATTTTACTGGTCTAAGAAAAATGTTAAGTTTTTAAGTCGAAAATATAAATTTTTAATTAATTATTTTAATAATTACTTGCTAAATCACCCTTTTATCCCACAAGTCCCATATTTAAAAAAATTCCAAAATGTACTTTTATCTTGTATTTTTTAAAATTTTGGACTTCTGGGATTATATGATACTTTATAAAGAGAAATTTCTTTTTCCGTCAAAGTTTTAAAATGTTGCAGTAAAAAATGGAGATGTTACATATACTTTAAATGTTTAATTGATAGCCACACTGCATGATTTTCAAAGTTGTGTAATTACATCTATACAATTTATTTATAACAATAAAGTTCATTAAAAAAAGATTATTTATGTTTGGAGAATGCATTTTCAAAATTGATAGATTCTATGTTTATAAAAAGTTATTTGTTTAAAGATAAAAGTGGATTTTGTTAGGCAATTTTTTATTTTTTTATTTTTCTTCTTTACTTTGTGTTGTTTTTTTGGAAGAAACAATTTGAAATTTGTTCAATTTGAAATTTGTTCAATTTGAAAATTGAAATCTTTAGTCTGATTTGACAAAAGTAAATAAAATTTTGCCACATTTTAATTAATTAATTTCAAATATCTTATGTAAAATTTCCATCCACAATTTATCGCAAAATTGTTTTATTTGTTAGACTTTAAACTAAAATGTTCAATTTCATAAAATTTCCTTTTCTAATTAATAATTTTAATTTGAAATATAAGATCATTTAAATTTGTTGTAAATATAAGATATTAAAAATAAATTCAAATTCTATCTATACAAAGTGCCGGTATTATTGTTAAAAATACTCGAAGCTAAAGAATGTCACTCACGTAGTAAAAATCGATATTTTTTTCGATTTCTTTCGCGTAATCATAAAGAATAGTTTCTGTAAAAAGAATCCTGTGATTAATCCGTAGACACAGTCGCTAATGAGCAAATAACTTTTTAGAGCGGAATGAGACCGAAATGTGAATGTCAGTGATCTTGAAACCTTGCATTTCGCGAAAGCAGTACATTGAAAGAAATAAAACGCCCTGCAAAGAAAGAATCTTTTCTATAAATGCGTTACATCTTGAGCGGCATTGACGCCATGTGGCGTCAATTTTAGTCGTGCTTCGGAGGGTATTGACGCCACATGGTGTTAAACGCATGTCTCTCACGAGTCGTTGTTTGAATTTTCAGAAAAATTTCTGTCTAGGTGTTTTTCTGGTCTAAGATTGCGAATCTGTGGTCAGAATTCAAAAATTCAAAATGGCTGATTCCATCTGGCGGCTTGGAATTGTCAAGAAATCCAAAAACTTCACAGAATAAAGTTATGATAAAATTTGTTTTGCAAGGACATTTTTTAAGAGGATAAAGTTTTATTCAGACAACTTTTCCTTTTTCAAAACACATTTACTGTCATGGAAAAACAAAATAAAGTTTAACCGATATTTGGTTAAAGCTCATCCACTAAAGTTTATTTTTTTGCAGCGAATTTTTCATTGGACATCGATGTAAAGTTTATCTTCTTTTTTTTCTGTGTTGGCATATTTCTGTGAAACCTTCTTCACATTGTAGAATGCAAATCCGTGGTCAAAATTCAAAATGGCTGATTCAATTTTTTTCAATATTTAGTCGCTACATTGAATTAGCCATTTTGAATTTTTGAATTTTTTAGATAGAGTCGTATTCCTTAGAACAAAATCCTCCCCAAGTACGAAGATTCACAAAAATTGATCGTGTTTACAATTTTTCGATTTTGAGTCGCCATATTGGATTAGCATTTTGGATTTCCGAATTTTGACTTCAGATTCGTATTCTGTAAATTTCTTTGAACACATGATGCCGCTCGAGGTGTTAAGGTTCTACTATTAATTTTATAAAAGTCGGCTTTAATTTTATGGATAAGTTTCTGAGTTGAAAGAAAGCCGGAAGCACAACGGTAATTACTCGGAATAAATGTTTCCGTCATTTCAGTATTACGTGCCTGCCCATTTCACCTTTGAATCTCATTCATTAAAAAAAGGATATAATTTTTAAAAATTTATTAATGCCAGTAGAAAAAAAACCTTCATAAATAACGAAACATCCACATAAAATGTAATATTATAAAGGGAGAAGGGGGTCTGCTCTAACGTTAAAGTGTGTCATACCTGAAAAATTCAATTTTCTATAAAATGAATACATTAAAGAAATATTGGAATTTTTAAACAAGAAATTAAACAAAAAAATTTCCAAACAACAAGAAGTCAGTAAAACTCCGAGGTATTATTAATCTAAAGTGGGATAAAAACGATCCAAACAATTGAAAAATAAAATTATCCGATGGCAGATAAATTTTATCACGAGGCGAATAAAAATAATCCTTCTTCGGATAATCGTACTTTAAAATTTTTAGTAGTGTCTTTATCCAACTTCAGATAAATAATATTTTGAAAATTTACTGTGAAATGAATTGCACAGACACAAAAAAATCTTTTTCCGGTTCTGGAGGTCAGACCATGTTAACTATATTTTTTTGGGGTCTCTGAATCCGAATCTGAGGCCTAAAAACCCCAGCACGTCAGGGATTTGACATAACCTAAAAAAATCTGATAATTTTTATTTCTTTTAGCCTGGGGGTCAGACCATGTTTATTATGTTTTTGTGGTCGCTGAATCCATATTCAAGGTCAGAAAAACGTAGCAAAAAACCATAGAAAAACCCTAGAAAAAACCCTACTTTTATCCTGAACCAAACAGAAGAATTTCAAAATAAAAAATAGTTAATTTTCTACCCAAATAGACCTCTAAACCGGTATTTTATTCAAAAAAATTAATTTGCAATTTAAAAGGATAAGTTTTCAATAAATTTTCCAGTGAGTTTTAATGAATTTCACAAAACAGTTTCATTTGTAACAAAAATAGTTTTTTTAAAAAGGTCATTTTTATTGGAATAGTTTAATTTTGTACTAAATTATTGCATTTTATAACCAGAAAGACTAATTTTTTATAAACTGCATTTATTTAAACATCAAAATGTGAATTTTCAACCAAAAAAATTAATTTACTATTAAATAGTTGAACTTTCAAACGATATAGTGAATGTTCAACAAAAAATTTAATTTTCAAGTTTCAAATACTTAAAACTTTGTCAAAAAAAACAAAAGCTCTGCAAATTCCTAAAATTATTATTTTCTATCCCGAAATTTACGCGTTTGGATGAATCTAACTGTTTTTATTTCAAATTAAAATCCATTACATTTTTTTTATTCATCTTTTTTGGTTAAAAAATTAACTGAACGCTGAACAGTTACACCATTACTTAAAATATTTATGTAAGAATTTCATGTTTTTTATAGAACAATCATTATTTTATTTAAAAATTCAACAATTTGGTTATAATTAATATTTCTTTAAATGTATATTTTCCTATTAAAAATTCGATGTTTTTCTGGAAAATTAGTTAAATATGCTTGAACATCGTACAACTTTGTAGATAATTAAACTATTCGGTAAAAAATTATTTTTTTAAAGGAATTTTGTTTTCAATTCAAATATTTTTCTATAAAGTTCAACAAGTTGCCTAAAACTTGAACTATTTAATTGAAAATTGAACTGTTTTGTAGAAAATTAACTTTTTGATTGAAAAATGATTTTTTCTGTTTGAAAATTCCATTGCTTTTCAGATCATTCGTTTTTTAAATGATTCATTTCATTAATAGTAAATTTAACCATTAATTTATAAATTCGTTAATTTCTTTTTGGGAAATTTTCGTTTTTTATCTCACAATTTAACTTTATAATTTTTGTTTGAGAATTTTGTTGCCAATTCATCTTTTTGATCCAGGTTTAAATTGTTTATTCTTTCCGGTTTAAAAGTAAACTGTTTTCTATACCATTTAATTTTTGTAATTTAAAAAATCAACTACTTGATTGAAAAGGCGTCTTTTTAAGTAGGAAATTAATCTTCTTGTTAAAAAATTTAGTTTTTTAAGTTAAAAAATCAACTATTTTTTGTGAATTTTAATTATTAAAAAAAATTCATCTTCAATGTTCAACTATTTTTTTAAATTTATCTCTTTTGCTAGAAAATTCCATTATTTGATTTTATATAAAACTGTTTGCTTAAAAATTATTTTTTTGTTGATTTTCATCAAAATCACGATTTTTTTAAATACCGGAAAGCACATTGGGCCAATAAAAAAAACGATCTAACTCCTAAGGCTCTTAAACTCGGTATGGACGGTTGAGGTTTTTTGATGTGCAATTAAATTGCAAGAACAATTCTAGTTTAAAAGTAAAACTTTAGAAACTACAATTTCTTTTCTTCAAAATCCAGAGGAGGTGCGAATAAAAAGTTAGAAAGGGTATTAAATAGTGAGACCGAGAAGAAGAGAAAATAGTCGATAAAATTATCATAGTGCTTCGCTCCTCAGTTTCGTTAATCCTCGTCCCCGATAACTAAACCTAACCCCAAGAAGAATATCCGGAAGCCGGTAAAGCAAAAGTTACTTTCTGGCTTGCATTCAGAACAGATATGAATTGAACGCGCGCTTTGCGAACTCATTTCAGAAGATAGTACAAGGTTCTGCGTCACACTTTAATAGTATTTCCTTGCTCCTCAGGGCAATTCATTCGGAAGCTAAGTTCAATTTTTCAGAATACGAATTGAATAGATTAACTAATAAAATAAAGAGTGGAACAATAATTTGAAAAAATATATTTTTTATATCTCCAGATGTTACTTCTTTGGCAAAAAATAGTTGATATTTTTTTTCTGTTCGAGCCATTTATTTTTCTCTGGGTATGTCTGGCTATAGTGTGCTTCTACTACTTGCGGCTTGTAGAGAATGTCGAGATGGATTTTTTTTTACATTTTCAGTTTTTTCTTCGGATTATTATTTTTCTTTATGAGTACGAAAAACTGGAAAAATGTCGCCAAATTAAATTAGTTTGAGAAAAACCTTCCTTCAATACTTTTTGTTGGCGAAAATGACAAAAACGGGTACCGACCTGTCTCAATTTGGAATTAAATATTACTAAACGAAAGGTGATTTTTATTTATTTTTTATTTATTTTTTTTAGGCATCGCTAAGGTTTGGGGAAAACATTTTTTTTTATATTTTCATGTTCACTATTAAAAATAATCATCTGAAGAAGAAACTAAAAATAATCGAAAGTTCCGTCTCATCCTTCTACAGAAGCCTATATTTAAAAAAATCAATTTTGCGAACTTACAAATTTCTGTATGTGAGTGGTAAAGGTCGGTTACAGTCAGACATATAAACTCTAATTATTAATTATAAATAAATCTGTTTTCATAGTAGATAGATCAGAAAACTACTTTTTAATAACCCTGAAAAAAATTATTCATAATAAATAAATTTTCAACAAGCTATTGTTTAATTTTTTTTCTAAAGAAGGCAACTTTTCAATCAAAATACGTGAAGTTTCAACCTAATGCTTTCATTTTCAACTAAAAATGACAAATTTTCAAAACCTTGAAATAGGTCAAATGTCAGTTAAAAAATGAAGTAAGAAAACTTGAATTTTCAACAGGCTTGTTGATTTAAAAAAAATTAAATTTAAAGCAAAAAAAATATTATTCTTGTATACACCACGCGAATTTTCATCAAATTAGGTGAATTCTTAAGAAAATAGTTTCCTTCTTAAATGAAAAACGTTAATTTCTTTCTCAAATGGAATAGTTCTATTTTCAGTTGAAAAAACTAATTTTTGTTAAAAAACTAGTAAGATGTTTAACGAAATAGTTAAAATTTCGACTAGAAAAAATGAATTTTAAATAAAAAAATAAATTATTTATAAAAAATACAATTTTGAAATATTATACATAAATTTTAAACCATTTACTTAAATTATTGAATAACAATGATCAATTTTCAACTGAAGATGGATTAGTGCATTTTCCATAAAAAAAAACAATTTAAAGAAAATGAAATGTTATCAAAACATTTAAATTTTCTACCATTAAAAATAATTATTTACCAAAGAAAGTCGAATTTTGAATAAAATACATGAATTTTTAACATAATTGCTTAATTTAATCTAAAAGAGATATATTTCTAATTCCAAGTAGAATATTTTGTTTCTCACTTTAAAAAATTTTTAACCAAAAAGATTAATTTCCTACCAAAAAATGCTCATTTGCAAAACAATTTTAATCGAAAATTGAAGAAGTTAAATTTCAATTAAGAAATTCCGGCTGAAAAAATGTTTACCAAAAACGTTAGTTTTCAATAATATACATAAATAAATCAATTTTAAATCAAATATTTAAAATTCAACTTAAAAAGATAACTTTTCAACAAATTAGTTAAAATTTTAAGTAAAGAAGGAAACATTAAAACAAAAAAGGTATACGTACATTTTAGGATCGAAAATTCATTGTTATCCGAAAAAAGAAATGTGAACAAAATAATGCAGTTTTTCTCAAAAGAAATAAATTTTCAACTACAATGGCGAAACTTAAAAAAAATCAAGCAAGCAGTTCAACTTTCCGCCACTTAGTTGAACTTTCAACCAAACATGGTGAATTCCCAAAGAAAAATGTAATAGTTGATATTTGCAACCAAAAATATTTCAACTTTGAAACAAAACATTTTATTTTACTTAAAAAAGATTAATTTTCAACTTAATAGTGTAGTTCTTAAATAGAGCGAATTAATTTTTGCCAAAAACAGCATTTTGAACTTTCAACATAATAATACATTTTTTTAGAAATAATCAGATTTCTAAAAGAAAAAGTGAATTAGCAGCCAAAAGTATAATATTTAACATTTCATCCTTAAAGAATGAACTTTAAACCAAAAATTTATTGAAATCCATTAATTTATTTTAAAGTTAAAAACAAAAACGAGAAAAAGAGAGAAAAGCGCATAAAGCCTGCAATAAATAAATAGGAATTTTTATAATTGAAGTGAAATTTTTTTTGAATGAACATTGAAGTATTAAAAATTACTAAAATCTTAGTAAGATTGTGTCGAAGAAGGGGGGGGGTGGGGTGGGGGAGGGAAGTCAAAAAAATCTTACGGTATCTTACATTTCAGCAAATTTTAGTATTTTGAGAAATCGAAGAATACAATAATTGACCCTTGTTAAACAGATTCTATCTTATTTAAAAATTTTGTAATCTGCGAAATATATAAACTAAAATTTGTGTATTTTGTAGTGAAGTGATGAATACTTCATACAAACGGTATAAATTTGGACTAAAAGGTTTAATAATTTGATGATATTGGATATCCAGTTAGATGGTTTCCTCAGTTTGTTTAGATTTTGAAAATCCTGTAACTCTGATACTTTTTTTTTATCACAAAAATTCGTGAAGCTAAATTGTTCGAATTTCCGAGTACAGAATTAATGTTTATCCAAAATAGCTGATTAACGAACACAATATTTCTTTTCGGCCGCTGAAATTGTTTGCCAAATTGCAACCTAATGCGATTAGACATTCAAAAGTTATCCGATATACATACGACGACAACGGCAGAGAAACAATCACCGTCGTAAAATCTGTTGTTTTTTCAGATTCAGGGTGTCTCAAACCGTAGAGATTTGAAGAAATTTCGATGTTCAGTTTTCATACAAAACTAATACCTGCTTATTATAATGAGAATGCAAAAATAAAAAATAATCAATTTTATTCCTGTGAAAGTGCTCAATTATTCACATAAGCAGGAGAATATTAATTTTTTGTAAGAATACAAAAATTTTCAAAATTTGCGTCGTATGATTTTCATGTTAAAGAATTCGGTAGAAATTTTTTGATGATTCTTAGTAAAACGATTTTTATGTCAACTAAATATTTTTCAAGTCTTTTAAAAATCGAATATTCCACTGGGTCCTACTTCACACCTCTGCGTTACCAGATAAGGTACTATTTCTTTAAAATTATCAATAATCTTCTTAAATTTTGCTTTTTAATGTGCGTTTATCTTTTTCAAAAGACAGTACTCAACTTCAAATAAGAAATGACGAAATTTTAATTTTCTCATGTTTAATCTAAACGTCTTGAATAAAAAGGTTGTTTATTATTTAATATATTTCTTTCTAATTTCATTCTAAAATTTATTAACAGTACAAATGTGATTCTTCATTTCTATGATGGTTATTTTAGTTTTATTTCAGGTAAAAAATGATGGAAAAAATAATTCATTCGGTTTTTTAAAGTTTCCAAAAAAAGGCATAGTCCTTTGACGTACGTTTTAGCAATGATACTTGTCGGCTTTTCCTCTAATATACTAAAGTTCTTTGCTTCAAATCAATATTTTAAAAAAATTGGGTAAAATATTGATTTTATAGGTTGTAGAAAAGGTCCGTGTAGCTCCACTTGGACTCGAACCCAGGTCATCAGATGTCGGTCTGGTACTCTTGCCCACTAAGCTACGGATAGTGAAGCTGAAGAATGACGACGTGATTCGCTTGTAAAAGTTTGTGAAAAATTACTCTTTGTAATCTCCGTAGCATAGTGGACTAGAGAAATTAGTAATTAAATATAACCATTCAGGTCTGTAGCAGAAACCCCGATAACATCTTTAATTATTGAATTTTCTGTTTTCATCAAATATATATTATGAATTAATGTTTTTGAAAAATTTTAAACTTAATATTTTTAAATTCAGTTAATAATGGATTTTTAAAATAATAATATTTTTATTGTTTTGAAATACAAACCTAGTATGAGAGGATGTAAGGGAAAAGGATGAAAGAAATTAAAAGTAAGGGGTGATAAGGCAAGGGAAAGAAGAGGAAGTGAGGGCAAATAAAGGCAGGGAAAGTAGCAGAAATACGGTGAGTGGCAGCAGGGAAAAGGAGGAGAAATTAGGGGAATAACGGGGAGAAGAAGGTGAAATAGGCAATGAAGTGCAAATTAGGGACAGCAGGGTAAATCATTATGAATGAGGATAAGTAGGAAAGGAGAAGGAAAGAAGCGGAAAGGAGTTGTTAGTTGTGAAAACGAGGAGAGAGGGAAGTAAAGTAGGAGGATATTAGGGGAGGGAAGTAGGATAAGTAGAGGGTTTAACTAAGGGAAGGTAGGGCAGGATTTTATTTTTTTTTACTCATTTTTATAACTTTTTTCCGTTAGTTATAAATTTTTATTTTGACTCGGGATTCGACTTATATTTCTCATCCACTTTGTGATTTTCAGCTCAAGGAAGTGGTTAAACTAAGTAATTCCAAAGTGGATGGAAGTAGATTTCCTCTTGATGTCATTCCACCTGTGTCGTGTAAATGGTTTTTATCTTTTTCGCACGCACTTGCGCTCAGAAGCCAGTGCCCAGTGTCCACTTCTCGTTTCCTTTCTTTTTTCGCCATAATTGGATCGTAATTTTTTACGTTCTCATTGTCAGACTGAAATCATCCTCTTCATAATAATCGCTTCGCTCGGGTTTTGGCGTCCAATTCCAGTTGCAAGTGTGAGCTTTTATCATATAATGTACAATAATGTACAGGGTCATCATGAATCTCCAGCGACATTAAGTAGGGATTACAGCATACGTGACCGGTTTATGACTCCGAGCACACGACACGCTAATTTTAATAAATTTTCTCCCCTGGAATTACTGGTATAATGCATGCGAGCGTGACATTTCCATCGACCCAATATTTAGCATTTTACGGACATTTTCCACGTAGTAAAAATAGGAGATTTGTACACATTTTGTTCACAATAAACGACTAATCGAGAATTCGCATACATTTTTTTCTCATTTTTAAGATTTTATAGCACCAGGCAGAAACCCCTATAGTTTAGGCCAGGTGTCTGTCCATCCATCGTACTTTCTTCCAGGAAGATGAAGTAAAGAAAAGGGAATTAGTAATGGGAAAGTAGGGGAAATTAGGGAAAGTAAGGGCAATTTATAAGAGAGGAACTAGAGGAAGCGAGGGGAAATGGGAGAACGTAAGTAGAAGAAGTAAGAAGAAATGAGGGGAGGGGAAGTTAATAGAATTCGGGGGACGGGAAGTAGTAAAAGTGAAGAGACATGAGA
>JAWWLR010000148.1:21604843-21622496 GCA_035041075.1 Acraspis erinacei | reverse complement strand
AATAACTATATTATTTATTTCACTAAATGAAGCAAATTTAAAAAAACTTCTTAACATAAAAGATGGACTTTGGTTATATAATTGATACATACTACATGTTTTATATTAAAACTAAGAACCGAAAAACATTTGTTAACCCTTTGCAATTTTCCTTTACAGTAACTGAAAATTTCGAAACAGTAACTGAAAATTCCCGAACTGTAAAAGAATTTTGTGGAACATGTGACTGGTGTTTTATGCAGTTACCGTTGCTGAAGTTTATGTTAAAGTTTAAGAAAAATTAGAAAGGGTTTCTGCATAAAGCTTTAGTGACACGTCTCTGAAAATTCATAAACAAATTTCTTAAATTGCAGATAGGAATGTAAATTATTCTTAATTATAATTGTTACATCTCTGAGTTTTGATATTTATTTTATATTTTTATTCATTTACCTTATCTTCGAGTTTAGAATGGTTTCCAAAAATGTTGTCTCGGTATTAAAGTTGTTATTGTGTTTTATGTTGTAATTTTTTTTGACCGTGTTTATATGATGTTGATGATAATATTTTGTTACAAAAAGTATAATTAAAATCGTTTGAGCGCAAGTACCTTGTGAATTGCGTTCAGTCCTGTCCAACACTGACATTCGTTTTGCACAGTTAGAATGAGGAAATAAACACAAGCGTACGGTTGAGTAATATATAATGAGAACAGACGGCGAAAGTTTTTATCAAAGATTCATCATAACTGACATTTTTCAGAAACAGAAAAAATACATATTTTTAAGAATAATAATTGAAAACAAGTTTTTTTATGATTATGTTTGGTATACGTCTGCTGTTGTAATTAGGATCCTTATGTACTTAATTCGAACCAATGTTGTTGATATAGTGTTTGAGTTTTTTGTCAGAGTTAATGATAAATTATAACAATCTGATTGGTGGCGAATGGAATTATTTAAACAAATTAAGAATTTTAATCCTAATCTGAATTTGTATCAAAAATGTAATTTTCCACTAACAAGCTTGTTATAATAGGATCTTAATATAATATTTCCGTATTGTCCAAATTAATATAAGTTTAATAAACATTATTAAACTCTACTTAATGTTTTTCAATTAATTTGTAGTATTTTCGGTTTAAGCAACATTTTAGCTTATAAACAAAGTTAAATTGGTGTTATGACTCTAGAAGGTCCTTGCCTAGTTTGATGAATTTATCTTCTTTTAATTATACTTGTTCACTAGTTTCAATATCCAATTTTTTTAGTACCCGTTTAATATTTTCTGAAATGTCTTCATGGAACTTAAATTATTTATGTTTAGTTTTTAATATCTTTTTGCTGGTGTTTATTATTCTGAATATTTTGAATATTATTCAGACATCTTGTTCCAGTTTTTCAATAACCATATCTGATATTGCACCAGATAACGGGAAGCCCATAGGTGTAGCAAACTTTTGCTAAAAAAAAATGTTGGAAACTGCTATAGGAATTATCAATACAAAATTCAACAAGTTCTAAATTTTGTTTTACCGGAAATTTGGTCAGTTTCCTCATTTTATACCAATTTAATTTTATGTTTTTTCGAACCACTTCTTTAGGAATATTCGTAAATAAAGATTTAATATCAAGTGAAACCAATTTACATTTATTTGGTTTGTTAAAAGTTCTACTTTTGTCAATCAAACCCCAATTTTTTTTAATAAAAGTGTTACTTTTTCCAATGATTTTTTGGTTTATGAATCTTAGTTAATCCGTAAAATTTTGAAGAAACTGAATTGTAGCTTTTTATACATCCAGCTATATATTTCTTGATGTTTTTTCTTTTCTGGAATCTACCGATCATCAAATTTAGTTTATTTTTTATATTATTAGTTTGATATTTTTTTAGTTTAGTGTAAGTTAGAAATATTGCATCTAAATTCTATTCTTTTTTCACTTGAAATAAGATTAATTTTCTCTTCAAGAATTGCTAAAGTGTTTTCGATGAGTTTTCCTTTGTTATTTTTACTGGTGCAGAATTTGTTACCTAAACTTAAGAAATATCCTACACCATTAGGAACTTCTTTATCTGATAAATTAAAAAAATATTTGTTATTATTTTTTTTTGTCATATGTTTAACACGATTGTCTATAATCCTTTTCTGACATTCAAAAAATAAATTAATTTGTTCATCTGTAGCTAAATGATTCAACTTTTTTCCAAAAAATAAACTTCATTATCAATTTTATTTATCCTATGGTTGATATCTGTAATTTAAATCTTTAAAGCTTTAATTTTAAAATCCATACAAAGTTTTCTATAATGGCCAATACTAAGAGGGTGATGAAAAATGATTTTTGGATCAGAAGTAATAATATGTGTTGGTAAAAAACCATGTAATTTACATCTTAGTAAAAATCTGGCTTAATTTTTTAATTAGAAAGTGTTGTTAGTTTGTGTACCCATGTTTTTAATTCGTTGATGGTGTCTTCGGTGTATGTGTTTTTTAGTTTGTTCAAGAGCCTCGTGTCTTAATTTTTGTCTTAATTTTTTGATCTACTGATGAGCAATGTACTCCATATTCGTAAGGAGGAAATAATGTGAACCTGAAGAGGCTCCACCTCGTGGAGCGAAACCTTGTTTTAAAATAAAAACTTTTTCTCTGAATCTTTGATCAGCTAATTTTATTGAGATGTAAGACTGTCATCTACATAACGAGACAAGAAGATTTAATTAAAAGGTATTTTTTATCAAACATCTTTTTAGAGTTTTGCCATAACTAAGTCAGCAATAAATCCTGATAATGGAGAGCCCATAGGTCTTCCAAAAATTTGTTTAAAGTATTCATTTTGGAAAACACAATAAGAATTAAGAATTTAATTACTATATCTTTTTGAATATTGGTGAAAAGTGATTTTACATCAAGTAATACCATTCTATAATCGGATGGTATAATTCAATTTTTTACTTTGATAGTAAGATCCCAAATATTTTTATATAAATATTCTTTTTTTTAATAAATTTTCTAATAGGAAAGCTAGAAAATTTTGAAAGAGTGTAATGACGAGAACCGGTGAACGAAGTAACAGGTCTCAGAGGAATGTCAATGTTATGTATTTTTGGCATTCTATATAATCTGTTTTGTTTAAAATCAGACTAGCGCCACCTTCGTCAGCGTTAGCTATTATCATATCTTTAGTATCTGTTAAAAACTTTTCTTTTTTACCTAATTTATTCATTTCCAGTGTAAAATTATTCTTTTAAGTAAAATTATAATAGATTTTTAATCTCTTACTGATAGTGGATCTAAGTTCAGCTCTATTTTTAGAATGAATTGAGTTGATTTTATCCTTAATATTAGCTAATGTATTTTCTACTAATTTAACTTTGATATGATTATCGGTATAACATTTTTTACCTAAGCTTAAAAAATAACCAATATCATTTAGAATTTGTTTTTCTGTTAAATTAATAAGTCATTTTTTGTTTGGAGATTTTTTTTGGTGGATTTCAACTATAATAGTTTTTGGAAATCCATTCAAATTTAGAAATTGATTTTTAAATTAACTGTTTTTCTACGTTTATAATTATCTTATATTGACATTCGAACAATAAATCGACAAGGTGGTCGGTAGCGAGAATCCTAAGTCTTTCTTCTAAATTATCAGTATATCTACTAAGTGTTCTAATTTTCTAATTTAAATGAGTGATTGCAATTCTTATTGCTTTAATTTTAAAGTTGAAACCGATCTTATTATAAGTCTTGAAATAAACAGGATATGAAAAATTAATTTCTGAATTAAATTCCTTGATGGTGTGCAAGTAGTTCATAGGACAGATATTATATATTTTTGAATATTATTTGGTTTGTTGTATATTTCTGTTATCTTCTTTCTCTAATGCTGTGCTATACAATCTTTTGAATAATTATTATAATAAAATAGATTTTTTATTTACGAAGAGATTTCCATTATGAAAAGTTTCGTCAAAAAGTAGCACTGCTAAATCTACTATGTTTCTTATAATTGCAATATTGTATTGTTTAGGATGATTAGAAACTAAGTTAAGTAGCCTATCCGGTTAAGTATTTTTACAGAACAAACTAGTTTTAATAATATTGCTTTTGTCTCTAGTATTCTGAATATTTATAATACTAATTAAGTATTTATTTTCAATTTTCTCTATTTGAATAATAAGAATGGTATCATCAAAAATCCGGTAATAAGTTTCTACTCTAGTAGTAGTAGTGGTAGGGGATGGAAATAAATAAAATAATTTGTTCCGGCTGTCGCACTATCCTATTTTATCTCATTTTTTGTAAAAATAATTGGGTGAATAATTAAGAATGATAATCTTCAAATTTATTTATTTACATTGTCATAATTAAAGCACTATGTTTCCGCTCACTTATCGTGTGCTTTTTTTCATTTGATATATTTTCAAACACCCTAATTGACAAATTATTATATCACATTTTAACATCTTATCCAATCCTCTTTTTCCAGAAATTTGTTTCAACAAAATAGAAATTTTTTAATTTAAAATTCAATATCCAATTCTCATTATTAAACATTTTTAATTGATGACTATTATGAAATTTTCTGTGATTGTAGCCCTGAATGAGCTGGAAAACGTTCGTTTTATAAAATTTCCATTACAGTGGATGGTTTGAAATTTTATTTTAAAAAAATAATTGTTTTGTTCATCTAAGGATTGTACTCATTGTGTATTCATCTGTGCTTGCAATATTATTATCAAATAAGTCCCAGATTTATTTCCTGGAATGTTTTTAAAACAATTACTTACCTTACGCAACAAATATATTTAAAAGATGAAAGAAACTTTTAAATATTTATTTAATTTCTTGAAGTTATTTTGGGACCATACTTTGGAAAAAATTAGTTGAAAATGGTGAAAGGAGCAAAAAATTGTTCCAAGGGATATTTAAAAAATCTAAATGGTAGTTTTATACCCCTAGACCACATTTTAGGTTTTACAAGGTTATTTTAAATTATTCAAAGCCAAAAGTTATCTTGGAAGCCGTCCTCAGTTATTTTTAGGGTTGCAAAAAGGCATTTAATTCTTAATTAATTAATCTAAAATAAAATATAGAATCAATATTTATACAAAATTGTCGTACTTCAATGTATTTATTATCTAAAATAATAAAAAAGAAAAGCAATTTCTTTTATGTTGAATCATTTTGGTTTAAAATGAACGATTTTTGGTCAAAACTCTATTATTTTTTAAATAACATGAAACAAGATTATTCTAAGATTTGAACAATTATTCTAAACCTAAAACTTTTTGTTTTAACTAACGCGTAACTGTTTAGAAATTTAGAGACAAATTTAAAATTAAAAAAAAAAATAAATCGTTTTAAAAATCTATACTAATTTCCAGAGAAAAAAGCTAGCATATGCTAAGATTATTCAAAAAGTCTCTATCTTCTTTGAAGTATCGTAATTTTTTATGACAATATTTTATTCTACTCTAAAGTGCCAAAAGAGTTGAATTTATTGATTCCAAATGAAAATATGAAGAATAATAATAATTTGGAAAACTTTATGATTTTTTAAATTGAAAATACGGATCTTCCGATAAAAAGTGATTCCACATCGTGAATCTTCTACGAAATTTAATTTTTGTTTTTTTCAATTAATCGAAATTTCTTTTCTTAAAGCTTCTTACCAATAAAAATTATTATTAAACAAATAATAATGCTTGCAATTAATGAATTAATTTTTAAAAAATGGATACAGGCAAGGTGGAGAGAATCTCTATCTAGAGAAAATGGGTTTTCAATTAATAAAACCCCATGATTATTAAAAAGGTTGTAAGAAACAATAAGAAACAAAATACAGACTGAAACAGAAAATTTGTTATTAATAATTTTTTTATGTTTCAATTTTTCTAATATAAAATAATATGTACTCCGTGTTTTTTTTTAATTACCGATTTCCAGTGAAAATACCTTAATATAACCTAAACCTATCATTGTTGAAATTACGAAAACCTTATGATTTTGGTTCACAAATGATAATTTTTCGTGAACAAGAATAATAATTTTTGTAACTGAATTTTTCCTGCTGTGGCTTCTTATCAACTTTCTAAAAATCGTTGTACTTCAACAAATCTAGGTTATTTTTCAAGAAAAACCTTCTCTACAACTTTATTATTTCCAGTTTTTAAAATAAGAGAATAATCTTATAATATAATTATTTGTTCAACATACATGTGTCAAAAAATAAATGTTTTTAAGATTTCTGCTGTTGAAAAATTTACTTTTAAAATTGTTAAAAGAAGAGCTGTAGAGAATATTTTTTCCTTTAAACATAAGAAATAAGTATATAGGTTCAAAAATTTTTCATAAATTGCTAGCGGTGATAAGAGATTCAGTTACAAAAAACAATTTTAGAATAACTTGCGTGGGTAAGTTTGCATTGTTTTATGAAAAATTATGTTTTTTATTTCAAACGACATTTTTAGAATCACAAGTAATGAAAAGCCAAGCAAATTTTCAACCACTTTTTTAGATAAAATTATATTGAAATATAATTTTGCAAAACTGAAATATTATAGAATTTAATCCCTCTGATCAGTATCACTCTCCTGTATTTCAAAATTGATTTTGATATGACAAGTTCTTTTTAAAAGGAATCACGTTTTTAATAATTACACATCCGAACTAAAGCTTCTCAATACTCACCTTTCAAAATCTATCATCGAAACCAAATATAAGGTCTAAATTTACTCTGCCCCAGTAATTGAAAACTAGCTTTCAATTTCCTGCTCTAGGTCTTCATTTTTTTAAACTCGTGAATTTTTTTTTTCCTTTACCTTTCGAATCGCTGTTATAGTAACATTTTAATTACAGACAAGAGGGAAGAGAATCAAAACGATCATCGGAAGTGTTTAATTATTATTTAAGAACTAATTAATGAGCAAAAAGATACCAAGAGTCGATTCAGTTATGGTCAACGAAGCCAGGATTGTCCGAGGGAAAAGCGATCTCGGTATTTTCAGCGGCACTCGTTCCATGAGTGTCTCCACCATCCGATAACACTCAGGGATGGATTGGTTTTTTGCTTCTGAAACAATTCTATCCCGGGCTATTATCCTCTTCTCCTCTTTCCACCCCTTCTACCTCGTTTCCTTCTCCGACCTCGCCCCTTCACTCAATCACTCTTCCTCCTTCTCTCCCTCTCACACTCACTCTACCCCACTCACACTCACTCTATCCCACTCGCCCTCACACTTCCCCACTCACACTCAGTCTATCCCACTCACACTTATTCTATTGCACTCACACTCTCTTTATTCCTCTCATACTCACTTTGTCCCTCTCACACTCACTTTATCTCTCTCACACTCACTTTATCCATCTCACACTCACTATTTCTTTCCTTCTCTCTATCCTTCTTTATCTCTGTCCTTCTTTTTTCTCCATTCGTCCTTTCTCTCTATCCTTCTTTTCTCAGTATCCTTCCTTTCTCTCTATCTTTCCCCCTCCACATTCTTCTCCTCCTTCACCTCCTCACATTCATATTTCTGGCGAGATCACATCGTGCAAAAACTATAATTGTATAAAAGATGTTCCTCGCGTCCCGTGGAATGCCGCCAAGTATGGGATTTTCACATAGATCTTTCTGCGGACTTGGCTTAAAAAGAACGAAATGGATTTTCCGATTATACACGTCACTTGTGCTTATAATGAAGAAAACATTACTCTTTCTCAATTCTCAGAACCTTCATTGACGTAATATCCGGACGGGAAATAAGAAAAATTGTACCCTAATTTAAGAGTTTCTTTTAGCTTCTTTTATTTCTTATCATTTATTTAAATATTTGGAATAATTTTAATTTTAATCGGCTTTAAGTTCAAAAATGAGCATTGTTACAAATGATTGATTAAATCCAAGAAAATATTCTTATTGTTAATTGTAACTAATTTTGGAAGGAAACTGAAGATAAGCTTTAGAAAAAATACTGCAAATTGAAATTGTTTATTTAACAACATTATTTATGATTTTATGCTTTTGATTTCGTTTATATTTAAGTCGCAATTCTCATTTAATTTTAATGTTATCCTTGAAAGATTCTTTACAAATCCCTTTGGTATCTTTTTATTTAAAAAATTTCATGCCAGAAAAATATTTCTTAGAAAAATGAAAATTGCAAAATTCGTACATAACTTTTTTAAATAAAAAGTACAAACGAGATTTTTAGAGAGTCTTTTAAGGAATTAAATGAAAACTAAAATATTAGTATCAGACAAGGTTTTCTACTTTTATTTAAAGAGAGAGAAAAAACAGAAGACTAAGTATTGTTAATTAAAGAGTTTCAAACACAAATATTTTTTTCTAAAGTTTTCCTGCAATTCTCTCCCAAAAAAGTTATAATTAACAATGATAATATTTGCCTTGATTTTGTAAATAATGTTTCACAATCCTTATTTTTGAACTTGAGGTATTATTAGTACATCCCTAAAGTTTAAAATCATGAAATTTTAAACATCGCTATAAATTAAAGAAGTTCGCAGATAAATTGATAAAGTTTTAAAAGCTTAAGGGGGCTTAAGGGAGCTTTTTCTATTCTTTAAAAAAAACTTTTTCCAGTAAAATTTTTTCTTAAACTTAATACAAAGTTAATGAAAAAATAGAAGACTTCTTGATTTATGAGTAATTAATTAATCTATATTTTTAACTAATTATTCGTAAGATGTAACATAAAAATTGAAAAATCATTTTAAACAAATTAATAGATTAAATTTTCCGAAAAATGTCAAAATGAAATAATTCTGATTTAAATTGATACATATTCTTTTATATATATTTATTTTGTAAATGTAATGGATAACATTTATTTCAATATATTTTTCTATCTATAGTTTCTCTATTATTTAAAAAATCATTAATTCTTTGCATAAATAAAAAAATGAATAAATTTGGATAACTTTGAAGATCAAACGTTCCGAGTTTTCCATTCCGAGGCTTCCAAATTGAAGAAATTTCCATTGAAATCATACAAGCCACATATTTTTGCATTTTACATATTTATAAATTTACAATTCTATAGTTGTAAAAAGTTAAAATTGAATATTCTTCATTCTTGATATTCTTAATTTATTGAAAACATTTTTGGTATTTTTTATAATACGGAATTGCAAATTATTAATCTTTTTCTTTAAGAGATTTTTTAATAGGTCATCTTTGAAGACTTACAATTGAAAATTCTTCAACTTTTACGATTTACAATTTTTTTTAAATTTAGAATCATTATAGTCCAAATGCTGCAATTTTGAATGTTTTTTTTAATTTGTTGGTCATGTTTAAAGATTTGCAAATGAAAATTCTTTAATTTGGAATATTACAATGAAAGATTTTTCAATATTTAATTTATATAATAGACAATGATCTAATTTATAATTATTTTTAAACACTTTAATTTTTAAATTAACAATGATTACATTTTGAAGTTTTTTCAATAAACATTTGTTTAATTTGATAGATTTTTTCAGATAAAAATTATTTAACATTTGTTTAAGCACTTTATTAATATTTATAATAATTTAAAATAAAATTTTTTTTTAATTTAAAAAATTATAAGTTAACAAAAATAATTGTTTTAACAATTTATTATTGTTCATAACTATTTTCTGTTTGATAATTTTTAGAAAGTTGTATTATTTATTATTGATTTCTGACTAAAGGTCAGAGAAAAACTTTGTTAAGTTGCATTATTTATTATCCCTTTAAGTAAAAATTGGACAAAGAATTAAATTTATTTAAAAACCCCGAAACTATATAGAATTAATATAGGATAATGTAGTTAAAAACAAAATTTTCTGACAGATTATTTTTGTTCAATTTTATTAATATGTACCACTTTTTAATTGAAAATTGGACATATTTCACGAAAACAGTAATTCTCTAGCATTAGTAAAAGGCAATATTATTTAAAATAATAAAAGATTTAGTTAGTTAGCATGAATTAAATATTACCTCATTGAATTCTGAAAGTTATACAAAAGGGGAAAATATTAGGATAAACCACAACTTTTAAACTCTATTCTAAGAGAAAATTTAAAAAAATTGTTGAAAAAAGTGTGTGTAAATATTTTATTAATAGCAGGAAGTAGTATTTTATGTGTGAAAAACACTTTGTTAAAAAAAAATTGCAAAGAGAAATCATAATTAACGCCAGAAATTTGCAAAACCCAATTTTTTTCTTATGGTGTTTTTTTGGAATCCTATAAAACAGACTTGTAGGGGCGATATTTGAAAAGCAAAAATTTATTTTTTATTAATAGTTAACCGTGGACAGAAATGTTAAGTTTTAATTAGATTCACGTAATTTTTATCTTATGGGAAATACGTGTTAAACTTCATAGAGCTTTTGGAACCTATCAGTATAATTTTTTTTAGACACAAATTTTCTGTTTATATTCGACAGTATAATACAAATAAATAATTACCTTTTAAGTATCACTCCCATTAGTCTGCTTTTTATGTCTAAAAAAATTTCCATAAGTGAAAAAATGGATTTTGCAAGTTTCTTGCAACAATTAAGGTTTTTTTCGGTTTTTGAAATGCAAATTGTTTTTCATACATAAAATACTAGTTTCCTACGAATAATTAGATGCTTACTTAATTTTTTTAATAATCAGGTTTTTAACTTGAATTAGTTATTACCTCACTGTAGGTAAAAAGTGAAAAGAAATTTGAAAAAATGTTGAAAACTTTGGAAAATATTGCGACTTTTTAACAATTATCTAAGAGAAGATATTTATTTATTATTTATAAAAAATTGTTTAAGAAATTGACTTTGAAAACTTCATTTTATTGTTACCTTACTCTGATTGAAAAGTTCAAAACAAGTCAGAAGACACTATGATTCAATGTATTATAAACCATTTTTATTTAAAAATGCGTAAAAAAATCATAATTGTCGCCAAAAACTCGAAAGAAATTGTTCCCTTATGGGTTTTTTCTAGGGGCCCTATAAAACATACATATGGTAGAATATATTATTATTAATTCGTATTTAATAGATAAAAGCGAAGAGAATTGTTGAATTTGAACTCGACTCAAATAATCTTTAGGATTCTCTAAAATTTTTAGAAAATTCTCTTTTTTTCTTATGGGAAATATTTTTTAAACTTCAGGAGGCTCGCGGAATCACGAAGTATATTTTTTTAATTGAAAAACTTCTGACAGGGATTCGCATAAAAAATCAAGAAGAAAATCCCTGATGAACATATCTCCCCGAATGGGCCCCAGTCTAACCTTACGAGTGATGTACGATATTTTACTCGAATCTCGCTTTTATGAGACAATGGGGCCGTCTAGAGAGTGAGTTTTGATATGTATAATATCTTTAATCGTAACAAAATACGACTCCTGTGGCAATTATCGGCATGGGTGTGATTGGTAATCTCGTATGGTGCGAAATTTGAAAATGCTTCCTTCCTCGCAGTCTTGAATAAAAATTTTTGAAGTAGCCTTAAGTCTATATCTTTCTTGGTTTATAATTTCTCAACTCCCTAAAATCTTAAATTATCTTATAAAATCTTTGTAAAAACTGCCTAGGCCCCGAAAATGTTTGAGACTTTTAATTAGAAGTTCGAAATTTTATCTCTTTATGATTTACTCCATATAATAAATATTAAACAAATTCATAATTTGTACCAATTCTATGAAAATCAGTGGAATATATATTTTTTTGTTGCATTATTCTGATCCTAAATTTTCGACTCATTTATTACTTGCTTCTTTATTTTTCTTTTAAACTCAGATTTTTTAAAACACAAATTATTTCCAGGTTTACTGCATTTTTTTAATTCAATCGAATTTTATGTTATTTATTTTGTTCTTAAACTTTTCTATTAATTCAATTTTATTACAGTCGCCCCTAATGCTCTTAATTTCAATTTTACTTAATTCTATGGATATGTTCTTATTTGAACTTTCTTTTTGGAATTTATTCAAATTATAGTTTATTCAGTCAAAGTCTCTTTATTCAATGCAATTTTATTCCTTTCTTCTAAATAATTAGTTAACCCTTACATTTAATTATAAACTTTTCGAATAAGTGCTGCAAACATTAATATCCTCATGACGACTTGCCTAACCTTGTGAGTGATGTACGATATTTAAATTCGAAATCAGCATTTTGTGAGGATTTATGGCCATTTGAAAAGTTCTTTGTGATGTTCATAATATATTTGGTTGTGAAAAAGTATGACTGGCGTGGAAGTCATCAGCTTGACTGTGATTCGTAATCTTGTATGGCGTGAAATTTGATAATGGTTCTGCGGTGGTTTAGAATTTTTTTTTAAACAATTTCAAGACTATATTTGTATTGCTTCATAATTTTCCAACTGCATTAAATCCCAAAGTCTCTCATAAACTCTAGTAGAAACTGCCTAAAATCAAAAATTTGTTCTTACTTTTAATTAAAAATTCGAAATTTCATCTTTAGCATTATTTTCTTCATATAATAAATATTCAAAAAATTCATTATTGGTTCCATATATTATTATTGAAAATTTAGAAAAATAATATTCTTTCAAATTGTAATGAATTTCTCCAAAGTTTCTTGAATTTCCTTGAATTATCTAAATAAAATTCAATTCTACGAAAATCAGTGGAATATATATTTTTTCATTATATTATTCTATTCTTTATTTTTCAAGTAATTTATTACTTGCTTCTTTATTTTTCTTCAAAACTCAACTTCTTTTGTGTTTCATTAAATTTTATTTAATTCAATCGAATTTTTTGTTGCGTTTTCGAAACTTTTTCTATCAATTCGATGGACAGTTCGATGGATATTATTTTATTTGAATTTTTTAAATTACAGTTTATTTGCTTAAAGACTGTTTAAACGATGAAATATTTTTTTCTTTCATTTTTATTATATTAATCTATATTCTTTTTTCCAAATAATTATCAATCCGCTCCATTTAATTATAAACTTTTCTCTCAAAATAATCCTACTTTTTAAAGATACTTTGCAATTTAAAATCTGACTATATAAATCTTTCCCGATATATATAAATTTAAGAAAAAAATTTATACAATGCCCTAATAAACATATCATTCAGTGAGCGTCTATAACTACGAGTGATGTACGATATTTAAATTCGACGTGGCAGTTTGACATTTGACAGTTTGGAATTCGACTTCGCTGTGATTGGTTATCTCGTATGGCGGGAAATTTGAAAATGGCTAGGTGAAAGTATCCGATAAATTCTTTTGAAAACTGCCATAAATCCGAAAATTGTTGAGACTTTTAATTGGAAGTTCGAAATTTCCTCTCGTGGTGGATTTACTGTTCGTGCTTCTTGCTGGAGAAGTTGGTGATCCAAGATGGCACGAGGGTCTCGAATTAATGTACCCCGCACATCTTCCAAAGTTTCTCACTCGAATCTCACCCATAGTGGTCCTTTGAGAACACTTTGCCGGTAACTCGCAAGTCCCAGCAAATCAACTTAATGAATATAGATGTCCATACTCTGAGTGACCAATGGGTTCTAGATTTTCCATAGTTTCGCCATTCACGTCAACAAACGACCAAATATCACCATCAGTGATTTTACAATCACTAAAGCACTTCAGGTCGAAGTTTTGACACACTGGATAATTCGTACTTTCAATTACCTGAAGTACGTTAATACTTCTGAGTGGATCTCAAACATTTTATCATCACATGATAAGACAAACTTTAGTTACAATCATTTTCAATCACGGTGACAATTTAAAATTTAGTAGTTGCATTTTTAATAATTTTGTTTATTTTATTAAGTCAAAAAATAAATTTGTTTTAAGACAGTTGATTTTGCATCCCAAAGAGAGGGATTTTCGTTAGAAAGGTAATTTTTTAGCTGAAAGAGATAAATTTTCAAAAAGAAAAGATGGCTTTTTTACCATAAGAAATTAATTTTGAATCCAATAGGATGAATTTTTAACTAAACAGTGCGAATTTTTACAAAAACAGATGACTTTAACCACATAGTTCAGTTTTTTAGCAAACTTCTGAATTTTAAACTACAAAAATAGAATAGAAATGGTTGCATTTTAAGTTAAAACAATAAATAATTAAATGATTTTTTAACAAGTTGAATCCAACTACAATTGACAAATTTTCCACAAAATAGTTAAATCTTCAACCAAAAATAGACAATTAAATTTCCCTTAAAAAAAAAACTAATTAAAAAAAACGAATTATCAACCACTTTAACACAATCAATAAAGACGAATTTATGACAAGTACTTTAAGTTTGAATCAATTCAATTATGTAAAATGATACAATTAAATTCCCATTGAAAATTAATTTTTAACAAAAAAAATTACCAACCGCATTAATTTTTTACACAAATAAAAATACTTTAATGAAAATAGTTCAGGTATTGAGCAGGAAAGTCCAATTTTTCAGAAATCAGTTGACAAGTAAAATGAAAAAGAAGAATTTTTTATAAAAAACCTCATTCTTAATTAGAAAAGATGAGCTCTGTCATTAAAGATCAATTTTCAATCCAAAGGGAGGAATTAAAATGAATACAAGGATGCATTTTTTAAAGATTAATATAGTATAACCCTAAATGAAAAAAAATAAGTTTAAACGAAAAAAGACGATAGTTTAAAACCAAAAACTAATCTTATTTCTATCTAAACTTATTTCTATACATTTATAAATTTTACTAAATACTTGCATTTTGCACGAAATACATTAATTTAAAAAAATTAGTTGAATTTTCAACAGGAAAGAGAATATTTAAATTTCCCGATATAGAAAATAATTTTTGACAAAAAAACGAATTTTCAACACAATAGATACATTCTCAAAGCAAAGAAAAGAATCTTTCAAAAAATCAATTTTTATCAAAGTAGATTAACTTTTTAATTGTTGAATTTACAACCAGAAAAGCTAAGTTTTGAACCAAATAATTTTTAACTAGAAAAATTAATTTCCTAAAAAACAGTTGAATTTTCAACCCAAGGATATACTTTTTTAACAAAAAAGTTAATTTTGCAACAAAATATTTAAATTTTTAACAAAATAAGGCTTCTCAAGAAAATAGATGAATTTTCGTCAAATAAATAAACATGCATTTTTAACAAAAAGGTCCTTTTTTTAGCTAAACAGTCCAATATTTTATAAAATAGTTTACTTTTTAAACGGAAACGAATAATTTTTTATTAGAAAGTTATTTTTCAATTAATGAAGGTGAAATATCACCAAAATAGTTAAAATTTTAACCAAAAATGAAAATGGTGAATTTTTAGTTTAAAAAACTAATTTTTAACAACTGATACGAATTTGCAACGCGCTGAATTTACCTGAAAAAAGCAAATTTAAAGAAAAATAGATCCTAAATCTCAGTATAGAATTTTCAACAAACCAGAATTATCTACTACCGAAATGGAGTAATTTTTACTAAAATAAATTAATTTTATACCAAATAGTTGAATTTTTAATTTACCAAGGAAAATTTTTCAAAAAAAAAAATGAAATCCTACATTTTCAGAAGAAAAGAAAGTAATTTTTTTTAACGAAAAATAAAGGAATTTTCAAAATATAAAAAAAATCGAATTAAATATCTTAATTTTACACAAAAAAACGTTATAGATATGATTCTTTTTAATTTAATCAAATAATCGTTTTCAAGTGTGCATTATTGTTTTAAATTTAAATCAAAATAAATTTTGGCTGAAATATTAACTATGAAATTTTTTTTATGAATTCAGTTTTTTAAATCTTCATTTTAATTTAAAATTTGACTCTTATGTCTAATTTTTGTTATTTTGTTGTTCTTATCTGTGTAGTAATTTTTCTAATTATTATTCCATTTATTTATTATTTATTTATTCCATTTTCTATCGAAAATTAATATTTTTAATTGAAAATTAATCCTTTACATTTAAAAATTCAACAATTTCATAGAAAATTTACGTAAAAAATCAACTGTCTTTTTCGAGAATTATATTTTAGAGGTGAAAATTTAATTATATTGTAGAAAAGTGGTTGAAATTTTATCATTTTGGTTAAAAATATGATATTTGTGTTTTAAAATTTAGCTTTTTGCTTTTAAAATCTAACTAATATGGCAGAAAATTAAACTAATTGGATGGAAAATAAAGTGTTTATTATAAAATTTAACTATTTGTTAGAAAGCGAGCTTTTTTAAAGAATTTCCTCATTATGTTTGAAAATCTACCCCTTTTGTAAATAATTCGTCTTTTTGGCTAAAAAAAAAATTAATTTTTAATTTAAAAATATATCCTTCTTGTTTATAATTTTAAGTAATTGTTTAAATTTTTAACTACTTTGTTAAAAATTATTTTTTTATCTCAAATATAACCTTTCCGTTTTTGTTAAAAAATTTATTATTTATAAGTTAAAAATTCAACTACTTTCAATCATTTATAAATTTGTAGCAACACTTTTAGAAACAAAAAAATTAAATTCTAGAATTAAATGTTTATTTTTTTGCTTTTTCTTGAAATTGCTTTTTTTATTTTGGTTAGTTTTACTATTTTCTTGAAAATTCAACTTCTTTTATTAAAGTCGTCTTTTTTGGTAAAAAATTCTGTTTTTGTTTAAAATCCAAACATCTTCTAAAAAGTTTGTCTTTTGGCTTGAAAATTTAACTATTTGTTTGAAGTTTCAATTAAATCGTTAAAAATGTATCTTTTCGTATTTAAATGTCAAGTGTTTTTTTATAAGACTCTTTTTTATCAATTTAATATCTATAATAATTTGTTTACCAAAAAAATTTTCTTTCTTACTATTCCATTATTTTGGTAAAAAATCTTCCTACTTCCTCTTTGCAAAATTGTTATAAAATTGACTCACTATGTGACTTCTATTTTTTTTTTAATTCAGATAGTGTACAATGAAAATAAAATGTGAACCCATGACGATTATTAATTTAAAAAAAAATTGTTTTGCATATCAAAGTGGTAAAAATACATTTTACCAGAATTTCTCCTTTTTAATATCAGTCTGAGTATCAGCGATGCCTGATACTAAAATTCGAATAAAGCTCGTCAAGCCAGGCGCATGTAACTTTTCACACTCCATCGTTCGTTACTGTCATCGCCATACCTGTATGTTTTCAATGTTCACCAGGCTGCAGCGACTGTTACCCTTCCTGCCGAGATTTTAAATTAATTGCCATTTAACCGATAGAGAAATTGATTTTAAAAGAAATTTTAATCAATTTTGTTTACTCAGTATTAAATAGTATACTATTTTTCAGAAACTAGAAAAAAATCGACCTCAGCCCGGATTTGAACCGGGGACGCCACTGTACATGAGTAGAGCGTTAATGCTTTAAACTACCGATTTGGGCAAAAAGTCTGAAAAAAGCTTATAAGATTTCTCCTAGAGTTTTTGAGCCTGATTTTTAAAGTAGGGTTTCAAATTTTTTATAAATAAACAAATATGACGAAAAAATGGCAATTGTTTCTATTTGACGTTCATGGTGCTCGTCAGTAACAGGGAAATTGTTAAAATCGCCTTTGCTTCATAGAGTAAAATACTTAAAGATATTCCTATATTGCATAATTAACAAAGAAATTTTTTATAAACAAGTTATTTGTTGAAAGAATTTTTTTTACGATTTTCCATAATTTTACGTTTTTTAAAGTTAAATTGCAAGAAATGGAGTTAAAAACAATA
>JAWWLR010000148.1:21437509-21449254 GCA_035041075.1 Acraspis erinacei | reverse complement strand
TTATATAAAAGGATTAAATGACTATTAAAAAAAAAACGAATTTTGAATAAAATTCCAGAGTTCTCAACCAAAAAGTTGAATTTTCTAGAACACATATTTTTCAACAAAAAGAATAATTTACTATAAAACAGACGTATGTATTTTGAAATAAAATCCAATTAAAACTTTTTTTTGTCGACTATCCCTAACTAATGAACGCACTGACACACATTTAAACTATAAGGGTTTAGGCCCGGGGCTACTGTTCAGTGACCAAAATTTGGAAAACTGGACTTTAAGGCCCTAATTGGATGTTAAGTTACTCGACAAAACAATAAAAAAGAAAATGCATTTTTTATCATTATCTAGTTAGCCCTTTCAGACCCTAATCGGGTGCTGCTTAGTGTAACAAAACTAAAAAAAATCAAGTGTCTCATTCAAATATTTTTCGTTCTTTGTTTTAAAAAGATCCGGGGTGTTTGAAGATAATTAAATAAAAACTTTAAATTTTATTGATAATTCAAATGTTTGATTAAAAGTTCGTCTTTTTGGATTGCAAATAATCCATATTGTCGAAAAAAAAATTGTATTCGCTGGGAATTTATTTTGTATAATGAAAATTGAACAAATTCATTTTCAGTTTCAAATGTACCCTTTTTATTCAAAAGTTCAACTGTATTTTTTTAAAAAAGAATTTTTATGGTCAACGATTCTTGATTTTCCATTTAACCCTTACCGATCTTAATTTAGTGGCATGCTAAGATGCCTCCCGAGAATTTTTACGTGAGAATCATTTTACTATTTTTTCTGTTTAGTAACCAAAATTTGGAAAACTGTTCTAAAAACTTTTTGTATGGGGAACTACACAATTAACGAGAGGGATGGTTGAATAGTTCTAGAGTTTAATTACCGATAGAATCACCTGCCGTTTTTCTCACCCAATCCCGAATGTGATGCAATTGAATCTTTTTTTAAAAGTATATATGTAACTAAAAAAAGCATACTTGAAATAAATGTTGAAAAAGCAGTCTCTGCGTTCGCAATTATTTGCGCTGGAAGGAGCTTGTGCCTATTAAAACTTTTATTTGAACGATGAAACTTCCTGTCATTTTTCCGCTCATAAAGTCTCCTCGAAAAAAAAGGCGTCTCTATTTCGCCGAGCTCTCGCGAATTTCATCAAGAGGCATAAGGAAAGCGAATCGTAAAACGGAGTAACAAAGTTGCATTTCTTAAATTAAGCCGCGCGATTCCAGCACTTCAGTGGAAATTAACGCCAGCAATTGCTAATGAAATCGTCGCTGAACGTGCCGCCTTTCATTTTGTATAGCACTCGTTTCCGTCCGGTTTCCTCTTAATTGTCATAAGGACGGAAGAGTTCTTCTAAGTGAGACTGACAGATACGACTTGACTAACAATATTCGAGGTAACTCGTGCCGGAAGCAGTAGCAGAAGTCTGATATTCGTACAAGGGGTTGTTGAGGGTGGTAGGTAGGGGTTGTTGAAAAAATGATTAAACAGCATAGTACGCGTGCAGAAATTTCGAAAGGGCGCTAGTGGGGCTCTGACTAGTTTTCCCTATCTCTAGTCGGGCTCTAGATAGGAAAACTAGCCGGCGCCCCATCTAGAACGTAACGCTCAGGCAATGCAGGCCGTACTAGATTCTTAGTAGGACTCTTGCGGGGTCAGCCCGTCTACCACCCAGTTAAAGAAAAGGCCCCTGTGAAACTCTTACAGCGCACTGTCTAGTTACTGGTAGCCAGTACTTTTATCCTTTCATTATCATACGACTGAATATGATCCGAATATAATTTATAATTTCAAAAATTAAAATTTCATTTTAACATTTTGGTTAATTTAACAACCACTCTCAAGATATGAGAAAAAAGGTATTTAAAAAATAAATAAAAATTAATTTCGAGTATTTTGACTTTAAATAATAATGGTCTTATATTGTAAAAAAATCATTTTTAAGTAAATATATTTAATCGGCTGATAATTTTCTACGTGGAATATTGCTTTTTCCCATTTTAGACCACTTTACAACTTTTGACAGTGACAGAAATGTAATTTTTAAGACAAATTTAAATTTTGTAACGACGGAAATTACCCATCAGTTTTTTCTAGACTAGATATTCTGATAAGAGCCTCAACCACTATTTTCTTTTCCAGATATTCTGATGGGGGCACCAACCAGTTTTTTCTAATCCAGATATCCTGATATGGGCCCCAACCAGTTTTTTAGACTAGATAATCTGATAGGGGCCCTGTCAGAACCCAACTTCAAATATGGAAACTGAATTCGAAATTTTCTAACACGCTCCCTGTTGGTCTCAAAAAGTTGTAAATATTTCAAAAGTACGTTTTAAAAACGAGTGAAATCTATAGAAAAAATTTAAGAAATACAGAATAATAATGTCCAGAGTCGAATATTTTTTTATTAGTTTTTATAACTGAAAATTTAACTTTTTAAATTCAAGATACAATTCTTCAGTTAAAAATTCTTTAGTTGAAAATTAACAATCGCTGCTTGAAAATTCAACTTTCTTGTTAAAAATTTATCTTTTTGATAAAAAATAAATCTGCATTGGTGGGAAGTTGAAGCCCTTTGTTGCAAATGTATTTTCTTGTTTGAGTATTAACTTTTTTTTTACTAAAAATCTGTGTATTTTAGTAGAAAGTGAATTATTTCACTCGAAAGTTTTTTTGCACTAAAAATTTAAGTATTCTATTCTTAGTTAAAAATAAAAAATATTCTTAAATATTTCAAAATAATGCATGGTTCAAAATTCATTCTTCTTTTGTTAAGCACTTAACAAATTTTTTTATTTGTTGTTTTGGGGTAAAAATGTACCTTTTTTAGTTTAAAAAGTAACAAATTATTTGATAATATACGCATTTTGTTGAAAATTAAAAATTTTAATTAGGAAATTAATCTTCTGTATTAAAAATGCATGGTTGTGTTTAAAAATTAATAATTTCTTATGTTAAAAATTCAACTCTTTTATTAAAAAATTTGTTTTTCTTTTTTGATAAAAATAGTTTCTTAATTAAAGATTTAAGAACTTCATTTTTCAAGGAAAAAACTATGTGTCTTTCAGTACAAAATAAGGTTATGGTTTTAAGTTAGTATTTTTGGAACAAAACCAATCTCATTAACTGTCTTATTAAAAATTCATTTTTTCTGTTTAGACGAAGATTCTTTTGTTTAAAACTATTTTTCTTTCTTAAAAAATTTGTTTCTTGTTTTAATGTGTTTTTGAAGACAGAAAATTAATTTCCTTGGTTCAAAGTTGTTTCTTTTTGTGGAAAATCCATTTTTTTGTTAAAATTTGGGATATTTTGCTGAAATTTCATCTTTTTTTGTTAAAAATTTTACAATTTTGTATTTGGTTGGACAATAATTTTTTTATTTAAAAAATCCAACTTTTTGGTTGACAATTTGTCTTTTTTGGTAGCAGATTACTCTTCTAGGTTGAAAATTAATCTCTTTTGTTGGAAGTTCAACTTCCATTTTTTTTTTTCAAATTTGAAAAGGAAATCAATTATTTTGGTTACAAATTTTTCTACTTTGTTCAAGATTTGTTTTATTTTTATAATAAAAATTAATTTTTTATCTATTTGAGAAAGACAAAACTCTGGTGATCTACAGTGTGTGCCAAATTCTCGAGGCAGAATTCTCGGGCCCTAATCGAGTGCTGGCTAGCACAAAAAATCAAAAGTGAACAAAGAAAATTGATTTTTTGTCATTATCTAGTCAACCCTTTCGGGCCCTATTCGGGTGCTGGTTAGTCCAACAAAACTAAAGAAAAATCATGTGTCTGGTTCAAATATTTTTCTATAGTTTATTTGCAAAAATATCCGGGGTTTTTGAAGATATAAAAATTAAAGTAAAATCGAATGAAAAATAAATTTTTTTCACTTAATCTAGGTTTCAAAATGATTTTTAACCACAACCATTTAAAATTTATTCTTACTACAGTGACTATATGATTAGTCCTAATATTTCTAAACTATATTGTTTAAGAATTTGTTTATATTAATTTTCTTAAGTGAAAATTTAACTAGTCCATTTTTAGTAAAATGGATCTTTTTTAAATAAAAAACATGTTCTTTGTTAAACATTATTGTTTTCTCTAAGAAATATTAATTTGCATTAAAGATGCATGTTTTTAGTTTAAAATTCAAATATTTTGTGAAAAATTAATCTTCTTCATAGAACGTTCCACACCTTTGTTAAAAAGTATGTTTTTATTAAAAATTTAACGGTTTTTTTAAAAGTTCGACTTTTTGAATTGCAAATTAACCCATTTTCTTGAAAACTGGTTTTTTATTTGGCTAAAAATTAATTTTGTTACCAAAAATTAATTTTTTTATGGGAAATTATGAATGCCTTATTTAAAAAAAAAACATTTCTTTGTTTCAAATTCATGTATTTTCTGTAAATTTCGCAGTTTTAGTAGAAAGTTAAAATTTTTTCTTGAAAATTCTTTTTTCTTTTTAAAAACTAATTTTTTTGACATAAAATTGGTCTGTTACATTTTTTTATTGTAAATTTATCTTTTTTAATTAAAAATTCAATTATTTGGTCGGAAATTCAAGTATTTTGTTCAAAATTCGCCTTTTTTGTTCGAAAATTATTGTTATTCGGTTAGTAATTTATCCGCTTAACTGAAAGTTTAAATCCTTTGTTAAAAATGCATTTTTCGTGAAAAATTAATTTTTTTCGTGGAAAATTTACTACTTTGGCTGAAACCTCAACTAGTTTGATGAAAAATCCTTGTTTTTGACTGAAAAATGGCTTTTAACTGAAAATTTAACTATTTCAGTTAAAGATTCATAATTTTAGTAAAAAGTTCATCTCCTTGATTGAAAAATTAACTATTTTATTTTAAAAATTCTTCTTTTTTTAATAATTTTATAAAATTAAACTATTTAACTATTTGGTGGACTCACATTTGTAAACAAGTATCCTTTTTCGTTGATATACTAATTTTAACTCAAACTTTAAATATACCAGTTACAGGTTTATCATTTTGGTTTAAAATTTATTTCTTTGATAGAAAATTGAAGTATTAAAAGAAAATTGTTTGTTGAAAAATTATTATTTATTCCTTGATATGTAACTGTTCTATTCGTAATGAAAAATAATTTTCTTGGATAAAAATTGAGAAAATGAAAATTAGAATTTTATAAAATAACTTTGATTTAAAGTCACACAAGGAAGATTTCCATTTCAAAATACTCAAATTAAAAAAAAATCTTCAACAAATCATTAAATTTTTTTTAAATATTTTCAATTTTCAACCACGAAGATTAATTTTCTACCAAAGGCTGAATTTTTAATTATAGATTATGAATTATAAATAAATATTTAAATCCTAAATCAAGTATTTAAATCCAATATATAATTAGATGAGTTTTTAACTTATGAAGGGTAAATTCTGAAAGAAAAAAATAAATAGTTAAATTTTCGGATACAAACAGATTTTTAATAAAATAGTTTAATCATTAATTAAATGGGTAATGTTTCTGTTAGAGCAATTATATTTTAATTAAAAAACATGATTTTTTTTAGAAAAAAAATCATTTTCTACCAACTTGTTAAATTTTTAATACAAAGAGATTAACTTTCGAACACACAGATGAATCTGCAATCAAAAAAACCCTGTTCCGTTTTCAGTTAACAATTTATATTTTGTTGTTGAAAATTCCTATTTTACGGAAGAAAATTATTCCTTTTAGTTAAAAATGTAGTTGGTAATTTATATTATAACTTAAAATTAAATTATTTTAGCTGAAGGCTCATCTTTTCAGTTGAAAATTGATGTATTTGGTTAAAAAATAACCTTTTTTTTAAAAAAAAGAGCTTGCTTTTTTGTTGAAAATTAATTTTTTGGGCCCAATCGTAAGATATTTTTTGGTTGAATTTGATCTTTTATATAAAAGTTCAACTACTTCGTTAAAAATGCATATATTTTTCTTTAAACGCTCGTGAAAGCTTAATCTATTTTGTTAGAAATTCAAAATTTTGCTAAATAGTTTTCCATTTTGGCTAAAATTCCACTATAATTTTACGTAAGTCAGAGTATTCAGACTGATATGCAACAGTTTGATATGTCGGGGTTGACTATGTAAAGGAAGCAGAAGTTGAACATCAGCCACTTGTGCACATATTCCAGTCTTTTTTTGCCCTCCTTTCGTTGCGCTTTTCTCCACTTTTCTCGCCGTCTTTTCTGGCCTTCCCAGCCTGGGCAGGGGTAGTTGTTGCTGGTACTTTGGAGGCCAATGCTGCTGGCAGAGCGTTGTGCTGAGAGCCCTTCGTTTCTGCTTGGGGACTATCACGCCCCCTCCCCCCTACCTCCAGAAACAATATAATGTGATTTAGTAGACCATTACTGCCACTGTACTTTCCAAGCAGTAGCACCTCGGTGCGGCACCCCCATATACGAGTAGAAGTACCTTCCTCGGTAGTCCCATATAACCAAGTCAAGACTGAACCATACCTTATCCCACGGGCTACCCTAACCCTCTTTTTACTCTACTTGAATGCTAGTCAATGTTACTTATTTCTCCGGTAGGCTATAATTTTCTTTCTTTATTTTTATTCCTTTAACCTTTCAACACCCTTCTAAATTCAGCCTCCCTTTTACAATAGCCGTCTAGCCAACCTTTGCTTTTTTCGTTTCCTTTTTAATGCATAACTCTGTCTGATCACCTATCTCTACCACTTTTCCAACTTTCAATTTTCTTCTTTAAACTCCTTCTCCCTTAGGCATATCTAACATCGATACTCTTTGCTTCAGATGAACCTTTTTATTCCACCCTTTCCGATATCTCTTTCTTCTAAAAACTCGTGAAACTCCTCGTAAGTTCTTCCTTATACTTACCCTTTTCACTATCATCCTCAGTTTTTTCTGGTGTTATTTACCCGGAATTAGAACCTTCTCTACTTTCCTATTTTTCACTCTTCATTCCTCTATCCCTCGTTACACTTCCGTATCTACCTCTTACCCTTCTAAAATGCCTCTTCTTCTTTTAACCTTCTTCTTTCAACCTTCTATTTTTAACCTTCTTCTTTTAACCTTCTTCCTTTATCCTTCATCTTTTAACCCTCTGCCTTTAACCTTCTGCTTTCTTTCTTCGACATCACACTTATTATTTTCGGACCCTATTTACCTTTAATTACTTTTCTTCTCTACTTCCCTTCTTTCACGTACTTACCGTCTATGCGCCCTTCTCTTTTTTATTACATTTCCACTACCCACCTTTATTTCACCATCTATCTGAACACCTTACCTATCTTTCACATCTTTCCTCTAAATTCCTTCCCTCTCACTCACTTTTAGCGTCATTACCCCCTGCTTCACTCGAAAATTTTTAATCTTCCCTCCTGATATCTCATTCTGCTGACACTTCTAAAACATACCCTCGACATATAAGATTTGTCCTCTTAACCTCTCCCTTTCCCTTACTCTTTTCATTAGCACGATCTTGTTCTGTGACCTTATTTAACGTCAATTACCCCTTCTCTACCTTCCTACGACCCTCCTTTATTTGACCACGTATCTGAACACCTTTCCTATTTTCCATTCTACCCTCTAAGCTTCTCCCTTCTTACTTACATCTAGCGTCATTAGTTCCTATTTCACTTGAACTTTTTTATTCTACCCTTCCCGCAAACTTCTGTCCATCTTAAACATCATTCTCACCCTTCCCTAACCTTATTTACTCTCAGTTATTTTCCTCTACATTCCTTCTTTCCTCCTTTGACTCATCCATCTTAAACTTCTCTCTCACTCAGGGGACGTGAATAAATGAAGTAAATTTTTTTTATGATATTTCGAACCAGTTACCCCTCTTTTTTCCTTCTTAGGGTCTATAAGTTTTGAACCTCCTCCCCAACCCTATCTTGCACAATTTTTTACAAAGTAAATTTTAAAAAAAGTAGTTTAACTTATAACGATGAAGCTTAATTTTACATAAAAAATATTAATTCTAAAGCAAATTTTCGCAAGACAAAAAGACGAGTTATCCAACACAAAGTGTATTTTGAACCAAATAATTACATTTTTACCAAAAAAGGACGAATCTTTGAGCAAATACATCAATTTTTAAACAATTTGTTGAAGTTTCAAGCGCGGAGATTCATTTTGTACCAAAGAAGACGACTTTTCAACAAAAAAGTCAACTTTAAACCCAAATCGTTGAATTTTAATCAAATAATTAAATTTTAATTAAAAATAATTTTTTACCTAAAAAATCTAATTTTCAATGAAAAAATTGCATTTTTAGAAAGTACTTTAACTTTTAAAAAAATTATTGACTTTTAAACCTAAAAAGATATTTTTATTTAAAATAAAAAATAGTAAAATTCAACCAACCAGCAAAATGGTTAGAAAATTACA
The DNA here is from genome assembly GCA_035041075.1 of Acraspis erinacei. Taxonomy (NCBI): domain Eukaryota; kingdom Metazoa; phylum Arthropoda; class Insecta; order Hymenoptera; family Cynipidae; genus Acraspis; species Acraspis erinacei. The sequence continues at coordinate 21,440,870 of JAWWLR010000148.1, read as the reverse complement.
TAAATATTCGACTTAACCATAATATTTTCATACCAAACAGTTACATTTTGAACCAAAAAATTATTTTCTATAATAAATACAAATGTATAGCAAAAGCCGTATATTTTCAACCAAATATTTAATTTTTCAACTCGAAAAATTACATTTTTGTTATAAAAATTTAGAATTTTTAACAAAATACATGAATTTGTAATTAAACAGTTTGAAAATTCAAATAAAAATAACAACTTTTCAGTCAAAATAGAATATTGTCAATAAAAAATATGAATTCTGTATAAAATTCTTGCAAGCCAAAAAGACGAGCTTTCCTCTAAAAGGTGAATTTTCAACCAAATCATGAAACTTTTGAACAAAAAGGATGAATTTTTCATAAAAAAAACTAACTTTCAATACAAAGAGACTAATTTTCAAACAAAAAATAAATTTTTTATCAGAATGGACGAATTTTGAATCAAATATATCAATTCTTTAACAAATTATTGAAGTTTCTCAACTCAGATTCATTTCCTATGAAATTAAAATAATTTTTTTAGAAATGTTCATTTTCAACCTAAATCTTTGAATCTTCAAGAAAATAATTAAATTGTAAGTTGAAAAAATAAATGTGTGCCTTAAGAACTAATTTTCAAAAAAAAAAAAAAAATGAATTTACAATTTGTTATCAAACAGGATGAATCCTTAACCGAATACATGAATTTTAAACCAAATTCATTTTCTGTCAAAGAAGACAAATTTTTAACAAAAAAGTTTATTTTTCAAACCAAATAGATTAACTTTTCATGAAATAAGTAGATTATATATTTAAAATAAAAAATAGTTAAATTCAACCAAGAAGCCTAGTTTTCAGGAAAAATACTTGAATCCTCAGCCTAAATAGAATAATTTTAATACTAATATTTGTATTTTTAACAAAAAATTTTATTTCCTACAAAAAAGAACAGGTTTGAACAAAATACATACATTTGCAACGAAATACTTAAATTTGCCACCGAAGCAATTAAAATTGCTTAAATGAAAATTTCGAATTTTTAATAAAATGCATGAATTTGTAATTTTTTTCAACTAAAATGATAGACTTTAATTAAGAAAAGGATTTTTAAATACAAAAAGTTTAACTTTTGACCAATTAGTTTAATATTTATCAAACTTTTGAAATTTCTAGCCAAAACTGCAAATTTTGTACAAACTAGTTGAATTTTCAAAACTAGAATATGTACAGTCTAGAAAGACAAAAATGACCAAGAAAATTTGAAATTTCTACAAGAAGGTATGGATTTTCTATCTTAAAAGAAAATGCTCGGAAAAATAGTTGAATTTTTAAGAAGAAAATTTTGTATTCAAGAAAGAAAAAAACTTCAATTATATTGTTAAATTTCGAAATAAAAACTAAAACATTTTTTGTTTAAATGGAAAAAGAGGAACAGAAATATTTATATAATTTAATCAAATATTTGCTTCACTATCTAAAAGAAAATTTTTTTTATGAAAACAAAAATTTTTATGAGGGAAAACGATATGTACGTATTTAAAACTAAATACTTATTGCTGTGCAAATATGCTATTTTCTGAAAAGTATTTTAGTAAGGTTCTATGTTAATTTAATTAAGAGAATTCGTATTTTGTTTGCATAATTTGCAGAAAAAATGGAATTTATTTTTCCGGAAAACGAAACTATTTTTTTTCAATTTACTAGTAAAGGTTTCTTATCACAAAATGTTTTTATGTTTCCAAAGTTCACTTTAAAGACAAAATTCTGTTTTTGCATTCATCATTTTTTTAAAATTCTTTTTACAATACTTTAAAAAAATCTATTATATTATATTTGGTGTAAAATTATTCTAGGTACTATTCTATTTATTTAGAAAACGGTTAATAAAAAATAGAATTAAAAATGCAGTTGTCTCTATTTGATGGACATTTGCAGATATCAGCTTTTAATCAACTTTTATAACATTTCTAGTAATAAATGTTGTTAAAATTCTTTTTATCTTTTTGTTTCAGGTCTGTATTTTACTCTCATGCTTAGCCATCATTTGCGTAAGTATCATTTAGGTTTAGAATGATTGATTATGGGATGAGGTTGAAAATTTGTATTCTTCTTTATTAATATGTCATCTTCCAGTCAAATAGTTTGAAATTTATTTGAGAATAAAAATAGAATCGAGCACGTTTCGGAAACACAACTAATTTCACTCATCGGATCTTAAAACAGTTTAAAAAAAATTCCGTGTCATTTTCTTTATGTGGGCATAGGTCACACAGATTCAGAAAATTTCACTGCAGAAGGATTTGTATTTTCTGTGGGAAACTATGGTTTAAAATTAGAATTTTAAGAGATTTTGAAGAAAACATTGGATTTTAAAGGTTGTCATGTAATACCAATCATTAAATTGATTGTCCTTTAAGAAACAAGAATACGACGACCAAATTTGGACCACAACGAACAAACAAAAAATCTTCTAATTGTAATCTGAAATTTTTTTGTCAAAAACACAAATTTCAGACAAAAAGAGGAAAGAAAAATGAGAAGGCAACCAACCACATCCCCTTCCTTCTCTTTTTCGTTCTTTCCTCTTTTTTATTTTTATTATTATCAAATCACAATAAAAGAACATTGAAAATAAAAAATAAAATTATATTACCAATCTTTCTGTACTCATACAGTACCCTTATCAAGGCAAGGAAAATATCAACAAAAGCACCAAAGAACAGGTGTTATCTCTTTGATGCCTGCAAATCGAATAAGAGTCACTTTACAGGTCCTGCAAGTGATCTTGTAGAGAACACTACCTTTTTCAAAATTATCTAAAGGATCATATCAAAAATTTATCACTGAATACATTTGAAATGGTATACCGAAAATAGGATGGATTTTGATCTTTTTTAAAACAACTTCAATAGGTTTAGAAATTTAACCAAAAAACGGTAGAACAAAATTATTAAATGAACTGTATTCCTTTAACTCTTTCTGATTATCTGCGGGCAAACTATTACTCTGTTTTTGATTTCTTGAATTCTAATTGCAATATGTTTGTCAATTAATTTCTGTCGATAATGATTCAGAAAAAGGATATTCTTACCAATATTTAAATTTCTTGTGTGAAAGGAAAAGTGGGACAAACCCAGAGCGCTGTCAAGTGAATTCTTAATCACTGCAATTTTGTTTTCAAAAGGATGAGCAGAAATGAAAATTTAAAATTCTGCCTGAATGTGTACTTTTTCTATACCAATTGGTAATAATATTTCCATCCCGGCCCTTAATCCCTTCTATGTCCAAAAAACTGATTCTATTATTCTGCTCTATTTGTCCTGGATAAAAAATTTCGATATTTCTTCTTTCACAGTAATTTTTGCAATAGAA